>SJYA01000742.1:0-35332 GCA_006410615.1 Neotragus moschatus
GGTATTAGAGGAGGTTAATTACAATATTGTATTGGTTTTGCCATTCATCAAAATAGTATTTGTTTAGGAGTTTGTGAATTCAAAACCTTTTTATATAAAATGTGGTTATTTACTAACAAGAAGGCTATTCAGAGTCCTAAAGAACCAGCTCAACAATAAGTCTAGGGCTTTTCATTAACTTTTCTTACATTAAATGTTTTTCTGTTACAGAAATAGAATGACATTCCTTGTGTAAAGGAATATCTGCTCCCCAGTAAAAGTTTTAACCATCTACTTGGTCACTTTCTAAAGCAATATTGTAAAACAAAAGAAAACTGATGTGTTCATTGCATTAACTAAACTATTTCTAGGCAATATTTATTTTAGTAGCAGAAGTTACAATCTCTTGTCCTGGCCTTTTATCACAAAAAGAAAACAATAATGTGGGAAAGGATTGCATCAGCCAAACCCATAAGATAGCAGAGAATACCAAGAAAATATTCCCATGGATAAACACATATACTAAAGTGAGATATTTACTATGTAGACTAGTCACTTAAACTTGTAAAAGTTTCCTAAACAAAGTGGGCCTCAGTTTTTCAAAATATTAATGTGGAAGAGGGCTACATAGCCTCTGTAAGCTTGTAAATGCTGTATTTAGATTATCTACAAATCATACTGATTTTATAATACTGAGGAAAGGAGAAGAATAAATTAAATAGTATTATATTATTACCAAAGAAACTAAATATTTTAAAGAATAATTTGAAGTCTTAGTAAAGAAAACAGTAGAAGAAATGTCCCAGTTTAAATGTTAACACATATCTTTTATTTCATCCATGGCCTGATAGAGTGTATTTTTGAGGATGAGAGTTCAATATTTAACTTCAGATAATATTCATTTGGACTTCTCTGGTGGCTCAGATGGTAAGGCATCTGTCTACACTGTGGGAGACTCGGGTTCAGTCCTTGGGTGGGGAAGATCCCCTGGAGAAGGAAATGGCAATCCACTCCTGTACTATTGCCTGGAAAATCCCATGGACAGAGGAGCTTGGTAGGCTATAGTCCATGGGGTTGCAAAGAGTCAGACACGACTGAGCAACTTGAGTGACTGAGTGACTAATATTCACTACTTGAATGAAAGGTTGAATGGAAACTGGAGAAAGTTACTGTATGGGAACAGAGGTTTTAAATTCAAACACTATCTTCATGATGGAAGCTTTAAAACCTTTGTATTCTATCCTCAAATATCTTTTAACATTTTTTATGTCCTATAGGGAAAGGATACATTTTCTGTTCTAATGAGGGAGAAAAGAATCAGAAATGAAAAACCATACAAGACCCACAGAAGTCATTCTTCTGGGGCTATCAGATGACCCAGAGCTTCAGATTGTGATTTTTCTCTTTTTAATCATCACATATATATTAAGTGTCACTGGAAATTTGACCATCATCATTCTCACGTTGGTGGACTCCCATCTACAGACACCTATGTATTTTTTCCTCAGGAACTTCTCTGTATTAGAAATTTCCTTTACAACTGTCTGTCTTCCTAGATTTCTGGGCACAATTATCACCAGGGACAAAACTATTTCATACAATGATTGTACAGCTCAGATGTTTTTCTTCATTTTCTTGGGTATCATTGAGTTTTATCTTCTAACTGCCATGTCCTATGATCGCTATGTAGCTATCTGCAAACCCCTGCATTACACAACCATCATGAACAACAGAGTCTGCGTATTGCTTGTCTTTTGTGCTTGGCTGGCAGGGTTCTTAAACATCTTCCCACCTGTTATTCTTTTTCTCCAGTTAGATTACTGTGGTTCTAATCTCATTGATCACTTTGCTTGTGACTATTTCCCCCTAGCAACTATCCTGCTCAGATACACGGCTCCTTGAAGTGATTGGTTTTTACTCTGCAATAGTGATTCTGCTTTTTACTTGGTATTAATAATTCTACTCTACATGTTCATCATCAAGACAATTCTGAGACTGCCTTCTGCCAGTCAGAGAAAAAAGGCATTTTCTACATATTCTTCTCACATCATTATCATTTTCATCTCTTATGGAAGCTGCATATTCATGTATGCCAACCCTCAGCAAAAGAAAAGGCATCCTTGACAAAAGGAGTAGCAATTCTGAATACTTCTGTTGCTCCTATGATGAATCCATTTATATATACACTGAGGAACCAGCAAGTGAAGTAAGCCTTTAAGGATACCATCCAAAAGGTTATCTTTTTCTCAAGTAAATGCAAGTATCTGTAGCATTGAAAAATAAAGTTCTCGGCAATGATTTCTTCATTCATATTCTCTCAAAACTATTTCACTATAGTTATATGATTCCCTTTTATTCATTCCTATTCTAAACTTCCCACACGTTGAACCAAGTAAATTGGATAAAGTTGAATGTTGCCTCAGAATTTTCTGTAAATTGTTTTTCATTCATATGTATTTGATGAAGTATAAAATGTTACAACATAAGCCATTTTGTTTAAGAAAAAGAATCTCAGGAATGAAGTGGATTTCTGAAATTGTCACTCATATAAGATAACAAAAATGAATATTACTAGAAAATTTTGATTCTATTGGCATTTTCATGAAATCAAATAACCACATACACTAGCAAGTTGGAAATAAAATATAAATATTTACTTAAATATTTTTCAAAGATTATAAACTTATACATATTCAAAATCTTTATACTACTACTAATAATTTTGATAATAATGAAGAGAAGGACAAGAAAGAAGAGGGTAGAGATAATTATGTTTAACAATTACTATTTTCCAAACTTATTCTAGATAATTATTTTCTAGAAGAAAGCAATTTCTTCCTATTGGCTCACTGAATCCTGCCAACAACATTCTGAGGTACCTGTAATTGTTATTCTCTTGCAGAAATATTATCATATCTTTTCCTCTGGAAATATCTTATAAGATTATCATCATTCATATGCATGTAAAGATGTTGGAATTATATTTTAAAACCTTACCTCTGTCAAGAATTTCCTCATATTAGTCATAAACAGTCACTCAGTCGTGTCTGACTCTTTGCAACACCATGAACTGCAGCCTCCCTATCCATCATCAACTCCCGGACTTTATTCAAACTCATGTCCTATGAGTCGCCGATGCCATTCAACCATCTCATTCTCTGTCATCCCCTTCTCCTCCCACCTTCCTTCTTTCCCTGCATCAGGGTTTCTTCAAATGAGTCAATTCTTCACATCGGGTGGCCAAAGTATTGAAGCTTCATCTTCAACATCAGCCCTTCCAATGAAGATTCAGGAATGATTTCCTTTAGGATGGACTGTTTGGATCTCTTTGCTGTCCAAGGAACTCTCAAGAGTCTTCTCCAACACAACAGTTCGAAAGCATCAATTCTTCAGTACTCAGCTTTCTTTATAGTCCAACTCTCACATCCATACATGACTACTGGGAAAAACATAGCTTTGACTAGATGAACCTATTAGTCATACTACCTTATTTTAAATAAGAAATAATATATGGCTCAATGTGTAGGAAAATTTTAAGACAAGAAGTCAGTGGACGATCCATAGCCCACTGGGAAAATTTGGCCCACCATCTATTTTTGTTAAAAGTTTTATTGAACACAACTGAGCCCTCCCATTTACATGTTGTTCATAGCTGCATCCAAAATAAAGACAGGAGGAACTGAGTAATTGCATCAGGGACACTATGCCTGCAAGTTCTAAATTATTAATATATTACCCTTTCACAGAAAAATTGTGTGTTGACCCTTGCTATTGATAATCAAAATAATTATACTGATAGCAAACATTTAAACTAACCACTAAAGAGTTTGTATAGAATGATGTAGAGTGCTGCATTATCTGATAATATCAGCGTAGACTCCTTCATATCTTTTGTAAAATTTTTACAGTTCTTTTAATTCCCAGAACTAACCTATCTACTGTTTATGATATATTTTTATAGAGTGAGTAAGAACTCACAATCCTCAATCAATTCTAAACTTCAGTATTTTCACATGCTTCCAATCAAGCTTAGAAATTATAAATGTTTCAGCATGAGGGAAGGAGAAAGTAATGGCATGACTTCCCTACAAAGTGGAAATATCAGTATTTTTTTATAAGTTGTTTTTCTTGTGTTTCATCAAATGGTGGATCTAAGACTCTCAATTGAGTATGGTATGTGAATATCAGGGAAAACGTGCCTATGAGTTATAGTTACAGTCTTTGTATAATAATGGTTTAAAAATGAGGATGAGTTTGGATACCTTTCATCATTATATAAATTTTTGAATTCATGGAAAACAGAAAAGAAAAAAGTGTTCAGGGACAGAATTTCATGATCTTGCATGATTATTCATATAAATTCTAATCAGTACATTTTCCAATATGCTTAAAATAAGCATTTTTAACAAAAACTCTCAAGTTTATTTATGGTAAAACTTTGCTCTTGTTACCGTCTTTACTCCTATTGAGTAGGCATATCACTTAAAGAGGCAATTAAATGAATTGTATGTACAAGCTATTATTTCAGAATAATTGCAAATATGAGAAAATTATAACAACCCTTAGCTGCTGCTGCTGCTGCTGCTGCTGCTGCTAAGTCACTTCAGTCATATCCAATTAAGTGCGAACCCATAGACGGCAGCCCGTCAGGCTCCCCCATCCCTGGGATTCACTAGGCGAGAACACTGGAGTGGATTGCCATTTCCTTCTTCAATGCATGAAAGTGAAAAGTGAAAGTGAAGTCATTCAGTCGTGTCTGACTCTTAGCAACCCCAAGGATGGCAGCCTACCAGGCTCCTCCATCCATGGGCTTTTCCAGGCAAGAGTACTGGAATGGGGTGCCATTGCCTTCTCCCTTAGCTACTGATTATCAAAAAATCAGCTTAACATCAAGCTTTTATTTAAATATACAACTGATCACAGTAAATGCAGTCATATTTGGTATCCAGTAATATTTATTTTGTCAGCTACAATTGGCACTTGCCATGAGTGCTTGCCATCTGCCTCTACTAGGATTAAATCATGTGTTGTGCGGCTGCTGATGTTTGACACAGCCTGAAGGAGTTCACTGTGGAGAGCAGGAGTGAGGCACTTTGTGCTCTGGGAAAACTGGAAGGACAGGTCTTCAGATAGTTAAATAGTCTCAGGAGCTGATTTTATGAGACCAATTCTTGATTCCCCTCATATCAAGAAAAACACTAAAATTCTTCATGGTGACAAATGTTCCTCATAACTAGCAGACATTTCATGAGACGAGCAGAAACTTTCTTCAAAAAAGAAATGTGCTTGAATACATGTACTCCCCTTTTACCAAATCACATATATACTATCCTTCCCCTATACCTCTTTAAATCTGTTTCTCACAGATATCTGAGGTCTGTCTCCCAGATTGCAATCCTCATATTGCCCCAAATAAAATTTAACATGCAACTCTCATGTTGTATCTTTTTTAAATTGATAATTTCTTCAGGCATTTAAAAAGAATTGTTATGATACATATGTTAATTTTGGAGTTCCCCAAGAAGTAGAGGTATTTCATAGTTTTCCCTAATAGCTTTCATAGTTTTCTTCATTATAGTAGTCTTTGAGTTGATAAATTATACAGGACAGAAAATGTTAAACTCAGTAATGAGAAAAGTTATTTGACTTCTCAAGAAAATGTAAATACATTATTCTTTTAAGTTGTACTGTTTTTCACGTAGTTACTAAATTGGTCACAATATGGAAAGGAGAGTATATGCAATATTCTAATGAGACTGTCAGATTATGTTTATTGTCCTTGTGTGGTAATAAAAAATAGGGTTAAACATGATACGATATTTATACTCAATTACTGAAAAGAGTAATTCTGGTGAAATCATTAAATGCTATTCTCTCTTGCATTTTGAAATTTCACCAGAAGAAAAGTGCCTGAGACAAGGTTTGCTATCTGAATGGACAAAAATGTATATGAATATGTGTGTACATATATGAAGAGTTTGAATTTAAATGGCAAAAATAAAATATACATATGCAAATATCCTTAGTAAACTGTTGACAATAAAAATATAAATGATGAAAATGAATCTAGGGAGGCCATGTGGATATTAACAAATTTTGAAAAACCTGGATTTCAAGTTAATTGCTCTTCATTCATATGCCTCTAATTCATGAAACAGGACTTTTATATTTTCATTTCCTTGAGAAAAACATAGTCTTCCTTGCCATGTCCATAAAGGCTCTCTTGACTTGCTGATTCCTAAGAGTGTAGATAAAGGGGTTCAGCATGGGTGCTACTGAGGTATTTAGCACAGCTACTCCCTTGCTCAAAGAGACCCTGTCTTTTGCAGATGGATTCACATACATGAAAATGCAGCTGCCATAAGAGATGGAGATGACAATCATGTGGGAAGAACATGTGGAAAAGGCCTTTGTCCTCTGAGTGGTAGAAGGGATCCTCAAAATTGTCCTGATGACATATGTGTAGGACAGAATTATTAATGCTAAAGTGAACAATAGAATAAACACAGCACAAGAAAACCCCAGCATCTCTAGGAATTTGGTGTCTGAACAAGAAAGGTATAATAAGGGGAAATAATCACAAGTAAAATGGTTGATAACATTGGACTTACAATAATCAAGCTGTATGAAGAACATGAGTAATGGGAATATAATTAAGAATGAAGTCAGCCAAGAGGCCAAGACAAGCAGTGTGCAGACTCTGTGATTCATGATGGTCATGTAATGCAGCGGTTTGCAGATAGCAATGTAGCGGTCATAGGACATGGCAACCAGAAGGTAAAACTCAGTGACTCCCAAGAAAATGTAAAAAAATAACTGAGTCATACAATCATTAAAAGAGATGGTTTTATCTCCTGTAATAATGGTGGCCAAGAACTTGGGAATAGTGACAGTTGTGAATGAAACTTCCAATATGGAGAAACTCCTGAGGAAGAAATACATGGGCGTCTGGAGGTGGGCATCCAGCAGGGTCAGGATGATAATGGTCAGGTTCCCAGTGATGCTGAGCATGTAGGTGATGAGCAGAAAGACAAAGATCACAACCTGAAGTTGTGGGTCATCTGACAGTCCCAGGAGGATAAATTCTGTTATTTTTGTGTAGTTTCTCATTTTTCTTCTTCTTTTAAGTAACCTTCAGGAGAAAACACAAAGGGAAGACACAGAGGATTATCCATGTATAACACTGGGATTTGTCTCTTAAAGTGAATTTATTATGCTATGCTAACATAGTTCAGGAGATTTTAAAAAACAAGTGAATAAAAATAGGTAACTTACTTTAAAGTAAGTTTTTTTTTTTTAATTTAATTTTACTTTACAATATTGTATTGGTTTTGCCATACATCAACATAGATCCGCCACGGGTGTACACATAATCCCAATCCTGAACACCCCTCCCAACTCCCTCCCCATAGAGACAGCAAAAGATACACAGATGTATTGAACAGTCTAAAGTAAGTTTTTACCATATGCCAGGATGTGTGTTTCACATAGAATATTTCTTTATAAAATCCTTGTTTTACTGGTTGAAATCAGAGTAGAAATAATTTTTAAAAATCTTATCCAAATCACATACCTGAATTAAAAAGGCCGGGATTAGAACCAAGATCTTTCTAAAACCTAGGAAATACAGTAAAATAAATGTTACCTGTTGACTAGTAAAATACCCCACCCCCAACTCTTAGAGGATTCCCTCCTGTTGGGAAAGACTTCATCTTTTTTCAAGCCCCATAAAATCATCCTATCCTAGTTTGTGTCAGCTGGTTCATTGAACTGTTATTCTCTACTGTAATATAGAAAATCTAAATGTGTCAGGAAAAAGTCACCCAGTGGATATGTCTCCAAAATAAAAGTCATTGGAATGAAATCTTTAACACTGACAGATTTCTAAGTTTCCGCTCAGACTCATATTAACCTCCCAACCTCATACTCCTCTTCTGAGGCCCCAGATAATGGAATAAAGGAATCCAGATAATGGATTTGCTTCAGCAGTCTTCTCAGATATCAGACAGTCAAGAGAGGAGGCAGAGTGGACATTTAGTAGATTGGATCTCTGTTATGAGTTAAGGAAACCAAAATGTGTTGTTCAGTCGCCAAGTTGTGTCCGACTCATTGTGACCCCATGGACTGCAGCACGCCAGGCTTCCCTGTCCCTCACCATCTCCCAGTTTGCTCAAGTTCATGTCTATTGCATTGGTGATGCCATCCATGCCATCATGCCATGGTGATGCCAGACCTCTGACGTCCTCTTCTCCTTCTGCCCTTAATCTTTCCCAGCATCATAGTCCTTTCCAGTGAGTCAGCTGTTGGCATCAACTGGCCAAATTATTGAAGCTTTCAGTAGATAGCAGCAATGGAGCTGCTCTACTACATTAGTCAGTTCAGTTAAGTTCAGTCTCTCAGTCGTGTCCGAATCTTTGCGACCCCATGAATTGCAGCACGCCAGGCCTCCCCGTCCGTCACGAACTCCCAGAGTTCACTCAAACTCATGTATATCAAGTCGGTGATGCCATCCAGCCATCTCATCCTCTGTCCTCCCCTTCTCCTCCTGCCCCAATCCCTCCCAGCATCAGAGTCTTTTCCAGTGAGCTAACTATTTGCATGAGGTGACCGAAGTACTAGAGTTTCAGCTTTAGCATCATTTCTTCCAAAGAACACCCAGGACTGATCGTCTTTAGAATGGACTGGTTGGATCTCCTTGCAGTCCAAGGGACTTTCAAGAGTATTCTCCAACACCACAGTTCAAAAGCATCAATTCTTTGGCGTTCAGCTTTCTTCACAGTCCAACTCTCACATCCATATATGACTACTGGAAGAACCATAGCCTTGACTAGACAACCCTTTGCTAGTTCCTATGTAGCAGAATCCCAAACCAGAATTAGGTCATCTATGAGTGGTTTAGCACCATGTTGCCTACAAATTGGGGTGCCATGATGGGTGAAGGGCTGATTACCTTTCTGGCTGCACCCAGTGTCCCAGGAAGAAGGGCTCTTTGCACCTGACCCTGGTCCCAAAGCACAGGGTGGCGCTCCCTTAGGCACCCCAATGGAGGCCTGCCAGCAGGGATGTTGGGGGACCAGCTATCCAAGGCCAATCAAGACTCCTGTGATGCTGACGTGTCACTCTGCATGGGCAGAATTCCGACATAAGGCTGTTCAGTCATAATCCCACAGATGATATCTTCGCTCTATTGGCTCTTCAGCTAAGCTCTCAACCAAAGTGTAAAAATATCTGAAAACAAACATTACCTTCCAGAGAATATTTTTTCTTCAAAATTTCTACCATCTAAATGTTACTTGTATTCTCTCCATTTCTGTTTCTCGCCAAGTCCAACACTTTGCAGCCCCATTGACTGTAGCCCACCAGGCTCCTCTGCCCATAGAATTTTCCTGGTGAGAATACTGGAGTGGGGGTGCCACCTTCTACTTCAGGGGATATTCCCCATCCAGGTATTGAACCCAAGTCTCTTGCAAATCTTGCACTGGCAAACAGATTATTTACCAACTGTGCCACCTGAGAACCATCTACATTAATATTCCCTTAATAGAGTCTCTATTTTGTCAGTGTATTAATATAAACATGAAATAGCAATGAAAACCTTTATTTTGTCATTCCAATTAACAGTAATAAGAATGCATTTAAAATGAAGCAGAGTTCCCTCAATAAATTCAGGCAACCCAGAATTTGATACATATTCACAAATATAAAAGTCATTGTTCTCAGTTAACAAAAATCATCTGTAATTAACAACTGTGTATAAGAGTCAGACAAATGACTGAATGACTGAACTGAACTGATGACTCTGATCTGTAAACCATTTCTGGAATGTGAGGTGTTAACCATTCCTGGGATGTTTTTGGTAAAGTAATGAAGAATATATCCAAATTTATAAGACATCATTTCAGAGTTCTTTTTTTCCATACAACTCATTCATGCTTTTTCCCCCTGTAGTCCCATGGATCTTAGGGTAACAAGTTACATATTCCTTTCTGTCCCTTTCTATTTAATGAATTCTCCTGTCTTGGATAAGAGCTGCTCAGGTAGCATTGGTGGTAAAGTACATGACTGCCAATTCAGGAGACATATCCATCTCTAACTTGGGAAGATCCCCTGGAGAAGGGCATGGCAACACACTCCAGTATTCAGCTGGGAGAATTCCCATATACAAAGGAACATGGCAAGCTACAGTCCATAGGGTCTCAAAGAGTCAATACAGGACTGAAGTGACTTAGCAGCAGTGTCTTGGATCTCATTGTCGAAACAGGCATGTGGCTCATTGAAAGTGAAAACTAACCTATATGATAAGCAAATGCTAGCCATTGTGTTAAATAAGATAACTGGAAGTGATTTTCAGGACACATATGCTATTCCATAGTAAATTGTAAGCATGGCTTTTGGAGAAAAGATCACTAGCATTCCCCAAATTCATCAATTTAAAAAAGTGACAATATTTAAATGTCTATTAAAGATTGCATTCCTTATTTTATATAAATTGTGAGACACGAGTGGGAAGCTCTCTAAATTCCACAATATAATTGGAAACAAATTAGCTCTCACATTCTCTATGTGTACTGAATATTCTCTTCATAACTTTAAGACTCCTAAGGAAATAGTAAGTAATTCTATGAATACATATATCCTCAAGTTAGGTTACACCCTTTGCATACTACACAGTATTCCACATTCTTATCTTTTCCTTTCACTTGAGGATCTTTTTCTTGGTGTTAGGTTTATAAGCTAGAATAATTTGTCACAGAAGAGAACAGAATATTTATTAAATTTGATATCTTGGGTAATAGTTTGGTTTTATAACAACCCTAATCTTTTTCTAGAATGATTTGTTCCATTCCTGATTGTGTTTGCTGACATCTAATACCATGGAAGAACATCATCATGACTGTATGGGAAAAAAAAAAGAAACTCATAAGAGTCAATTTAGATTATTTTCAGATTTTTACTTTATGACTACCTTTGACTAGTCCTACAGTTAGTTCAGAATCCTGTTTCTCTAAGTCCTCTAATTTTTTCAGAAAAAAAAAAATCCTTGTTTCTTTCTTAATGGAAAAGGGAAATCAAAGCACCAGTAAGTATGAATAGGAATAATGAAGGAAAAACTGTAAAGACCTAAATCACTCTCAAAATCTGTATACTTTCCTAGAAATGTTGCTTCTCTCCTAATTGTCTCAGTTTTAACTATTATCTATGTATGAAGATAATTTTAACTTAAAAAGGAAATAAATTCTTATAAAAATATAGCATCAGGACTTAATTTTAGTTAAAAATGTGTGAGACTATTACGGTTTTGCATTCCAAGAGAAATTATTAAAACTACAACTCTCTGAGTTATAAGTTTCTTTTCCACTATGAACATGATTATAATATTTCATGGAATTATTATGAAGGCTAATTTAATTAAAAGAAAAGTGAAATTAGATAAAAACTTTAAGGCATGTATTCCCAGAGTAAATACTATTTTTATTATTATTCCAAAAATAAAATCAATTATTACCTTTGAGGAATATGATCCCAATATAAAAAATAATAACCATTTTTGAGGAAACTCATTTGAGAGACAGTACTAAGATTTATGTAGTTATCTAACAGACTCATTACAATAGTGTTGTGTAATGTTTGAATAAGCTAACAATGAGAGGATAAATATTAAAATCATATAGCTAGTAAATGATCAAATTGGTATTCTAAATTCTTTGTGCTTGAACTGAAGCATGTGTTATTTATCAAACATATATTCAATGAGGAGGACCAAACTCAAAGAGTAATTTTCTAACAATGAATAAATAATTAGTAAGACAAACAGAAAGTATTAATGTGCTCATTCTTCATAACCCCTGATATTTACAGAAAGGAAAGGCAACTCCAAATTATTCACCTGAATGTAAAGAAAAGTTAAGCTAAGAATGTATAAATCAATGCTAAGAAAAAGTTGCCATTGGTTTTTACTTTACAGTCTTACCTCTTTTTGTACAAATGCATCACTTCAGGTGACTGAAGCTACTTTAAAACCTTGTAACTATTTCAATTTTAGGATAAGATATTGAGCATTTCTAAGAATACTCTATCTCAACACATTTGGAATTACTTTATTTCTATAGATAAATTTCCTTGATACATTTTACATGGAAGCCATGGGAGCAAACACAGTGAAGGGAGGCAAGATAAGGAGTTACTGTGGTCCTTTCTGGATTTGATTTCTATATGAATTTTAACCTGCATGAGGCAAATGTTGCTTTATCCACCATATGGCCAAGGCTCATGGGAAATACTCCAGCAAACCAAATGTGACAACAAGGCCAAGAGGAAAATACACTAAGGATTATAAACATGTTATCAACATTTATACCACTGCTGAAACAGAAAACTTGGCAGATAATATCCAAACAGATAGAAAAGCATGAGAACTAGGCCAGAAGCATATGGATTATTTTGCTTACTGTCTATGTGAAGATATCTAAATGTACAGGATTTTGGAAGGAATTTCCTGAGTATCCTAAATCACCATTTCTCTGAAGAATAGACCTTTTCCCCTTGCTGACTAAAATATTGTGATGAATGAATCTTATGAGTAAACATTTTGTATTTTCCTTTCTTATGTGATAAAATTTCTCTATAAAGTTGCTCTCTGTGGTATTAAATATAAAAAAATTTAAAATCAAATAGAGCACAATAAAAACAAGAATGAGACAAAATATCATACACAGTGAATTACAATGAAATTTATGAGAAATTTTGGATTAATACACTTTAAACTGTTCAAACTCTTCCAAAAAACTTTTCAGGTTATTTTTCCATAATAATGGTACTAATTGTTGAGAAGGATCTACCAGAAGTCCTGTTTTCATCTGAATGATTGTCAGTGTTCCAGTAATCACTGAAAGCATAAAATCTAGGAATTTTACAAGAATTTACAACTCAGATCCCTTTTAATCTAATTTTAGAAAGGACAAAAAATTAAATAATTCTCATCTATTGACTCAATCACTGTTATTCATTCAACAAACATTTATTGAGATTCTTCTATCTTTAGATACTATAGGAGCACTAGGGACACTACAGGATCAAAATAGATATGACCCAAACTTTAAGCAGCCTACCAAGGAATCTCCAAACACAAATATAGAAGATACTGTCGTGGTCCATGCACACGTTGGAAAAGAATTTCCAGACATATAGAATGAGAGGGAAATAAAGTTTATTAGAGTGGGAGATGTTGATAAGAAGAGATACCACATTTTATCTTAGCCAAAAGGCTGAGAAGCAATAGACTTAGTCACATGGGGAGAGGGGAGGAGAGGGTGAGAAGTATGGAGAGTAACATGGAAACTTACATTACCATATGTAAAATAGACAGTCAAGGAGAATTTGCTGTATGGATCAGGTCTGCATCAACAGGGGTGGGATTGGGAGGGAGTTAGGAGTGAATTCAAAAGGGAAGGATATATGTATACCTATGACTGATTCATGTTGAGCTTTGACAGAAAAGAGCAAAATTCTGTAAAACAATTACCCTTCTGTAAAAGAATAAATAAATTTTAAAAAGAAAAGAATGGGAGACGCTGTTAGAACAGTGGGCCAGATCAAGGGAGAACCGATGTTGAATAGTCCTTAGTCCACTTTTATACCCAGGGTACGAGTACAAAAATGGGATAAGTCTCACGGGTCATTTGTTGATCGGATGAGGCACTTATACTGGGTGGGGAGGAGTAGGCAAATACCTTCCTTCCGTCGGGTAGGAGGGGAGACAGTTTATACTGCTCAGGATAACCTGAAATCTGTTATGGGGGAGGAAAGGACCATATATGTCTGGTCTTTCCATTCTTGCATTCCAAGACCCTCCTTGGTTTTACCTGCTTTTTAGTCTTTGGATCAACACATTCCTCCCTTCTTTTATTTTTAAGGCCAATTCTTTGGCCCCTGTTCATACCCTGTTCTTGTCTAACTATCTACTTATTTCCCTTCTTAGGCATTTGGGATCCCAGTCTCAGGAGAAGAGGAGTGATGACCATTCTGGCTTCTTCAGGCTGTACAGGGTGTCATGGGACCCTGGGTTCCCTTTGTCTGCTTCGTTGTCAGAGTGCACTTAAGGGGGGAGATGAGAGTCCATGGGATGATAAGGTGAATTGTTTCAGCATTGTCTTTGGGTTGGTCAGAGGATATTCTTGTTGTACTACCACCTGGAGATTTGTTGTATTCTAGAAGAAACAAACTTAACAGAAAAGTTCAAGGTACATGGCCCAAAGATTAAAAGAAGTAGAAAAGCTGCTCAGGGACTAGCCAGGAGAACCAGGGCGAGACACTGGTTCGTGACATTAGTGTTTCTCTAGGTACAAGAAGATGCAAGAATTTGGGCTCATAAAATCTTTACCTGAAAGCCTCTGACTATCTGAAGGCCAGTTCTCCTGGGCTTTTCCCAGAGCACAGAGTGCCTTATTTCTGATCTCCACCCTGAGCCCCTTTCAAGGGGTGTTAAAGATCAGCAGCTTGCAGTGGTCATGATGTAATCTTTGTAGAGGTAGCTGGCAAGTGCCAACTCCCAGTCAGCAGGGTCCACATATTTTACCATGCTTTGGGTGCATTTCATGCCCATTGTGCCCCGCAGTGCTGGGAAGGCTCATTCCAGGTCCAGGGAAGATTCCATTGTTAGGCCACTCAGTGTGCTGTTATTGGGCCAGGTCTCTGGAGCATACCTGTCTTACTAGCCTCTTGGTCCAGGAAAATATTCCCTCATTTTGCTTCTTCCCATATCTAGAGTTATATTATTACAATCATTGATCTCATGGAACTGCTTATCAGCATTTTATCACAGGCTCAGTCACACATTTATTAACATAAGAAGCAATCTTCTGAAACAAAAGACATAGAAAATAGTACAGCTAGCAGGTGTTAATAAAGTCACAATTAAAATAAGTAAACATATTTAAAAAAATAAAAAAGAAATAAAGAATTTAAATCAAGAACTTCATTCGGTATAGCCCAGCATACCCCAGGTCAGCTGACTTGGTTAAATGACTATAGACATTTAGACTATATAATGACTATCAACTATAGTTGTGACTCTCCTGGCTGTACATCAAAAGGTTGGTTATTGAGATAAGTTTTAGAAACAAACTTAGACTACCCTTTTAAATAGCTTAATTAAACCTTTTAGCAATATAACATAACAGCAAGGAACTATCTCAGAAGTGAGTTGTAGTAAACACAGACCTTAATTAACAAAACTAGAACTTAATATTAAGTGAAATATATATATTTTTTGTCATTGTGAGGACATTAACCCTGTAGCCAGGGAAGGCTTTAACCTATCAAATAAAAATGAGGTTTGTCAGGGAGCCTGAAAAATCCAAGTGGCTGTCTTAAATTTCCCATAGCCTTGATTCTTTGATATATAGCTATTGTTAACCCATTTTTAATTCTCTGATTTAGGAGTAGACTATTGTCATGTTTTAAGGACATCAGAATAGAAAAAGTCTAACAGTGAAGAGTTATTTTTTGTAGAAGCAGAATGAACTTTTACATGTACCATAATCTTTAAAAATTCTTATTTACTATACCAAAGTAACAAAATATTTTAAAAACAAATAAAATACTTAAAGGCAAGAAATTCATAATCTGTTATTGAAAGCTTCATTCTAAGGAAACTTTGTTCTCTTAACATAGAGAATAGGCTAAATTCCAGCCTGTTACCAGTTTACCAGATAACAAATAAACTTTTTATTGGTTAGTCTTAGAAAAGTCTTTTCCATAAATATTGAAATAGCAGTATTCTTGCAAAGGCATCACAGTGAAACCATAGAAAGTATGTTAAAAATCTGATCAAATTGCAATTGACAAAGTAGCCTGGCCACTGCAGTGATATGTAACACTAATATGATAACTAGAATTATAATTGACCACATTTTTATCAGAGCATATCAGATCTATTTGAATTCCACATAATTTTAGGATATATATATATATACATATGTGTGTGTGTGTGTGTATATATATATATGTGTGTGTGTGTGTGTATATATATATATATTAGTAAATCAAACATATAGTGTGACCTGAGAAGACTTATCATCCCTTCAACAATACTTCCCATGTAACTTAACATGTCTAATCAACACAGGTAGTTTAATAGTTCTTTGGAATGTCTCAGGGGCCCTCTGAAGCATCCCAAAGTCATTCTTGTAAAGTATGTGAGATGCCTCTAAACCTCTTGGTGGACTTGATGATGATGAAGTCCCGAACAAATACAACTCTAAAATCCTGGAGTGGCGGTTGAACTGTCATTTGGTGTAGGTAAAAACACCAAGTTACAAGTGAAAAGAAGAAACAAAAAATCAAAATAAACTTCAAAAATTTTACCCTAAACAAATAGAGGTTTTTGAACACTTGACAAAGACATCAAAATAACTGTCATAAATATGATCACTAAATTCAGGAAAGTGGCAGTGTTTTAGTTTTATTGAATTTATTCTGAATTATTTGAATAAACTTTTTTCCAAAATAATACAGAACATGTGAATTATATAAAAAATACATGATATCATGATCAATATTTACATTCAAAATATGTATTGAATTTCACAAAATAAATATCTTGACATTAAGAGTACATATCTCTTTGGACTGAATTTAGTGTATGTCAACAAAAAAAATATAGTCACAACCTGAAAGAAGAGAGCTATTTTATTTGATGGGAATGTTCAGGACTCTGAGTCCAGGAAACAGCCCAGGAAACATTAGCTCTGAGAAAACTGCATCAAGAAGACAAGAGAGGGAATCAGACTATATACAAGTGTGCAACAAAGAGAGCAGGCAGTCTGAACACCAAAGATCAGGTATCAAATTAAGGAATTTCACATTCTAGGCAGGGAAGATGCAAGGCTCTAGGTTCACTGAATTAATTCCTTTCATAAACACCTCAGCACTCTGGGGCCAAATCCAGTTCCCTTGTTCACCTTAAAGAGTTGCAAGTGGCTACTTCTTGCATCACCCCCAGGTACTCAGCAATCACCATGAGGGAATGAGACTCTGCTGGATCTCAGTTTTGGGAGCTCTCATTCACATTTGGAGACCAGAAATTGCTGATTGCTGTGACATTTCTTGTTTGTTGATATAGCAGGAGATATTTTCATTTCACACATAATATCACACAGAATATATAGATTCTTTAAACCATAAGAAATGTTAATGTTCATCTTGCAAATAGACAGGAAACTACACACTCATTTTAAAATTCTATACTTGAAGTACAAGGTGGTATCATAGGATCTCTTCAGGGACTTATTAAGAGAATTAAAACTATCTTTCACATTGTGTTCTGCCTTAAAGAAATACATTTCATTTTTACAAAGGTTCTGCAGAGAAATAGCCTTTATTATATTTTTACATGTCAAAAAACAATACACTGGAGAAACAGGAATAGAAGTAGAAGCAGAAGACTGGGAAAATAATATATTAACTGTCAGGTGGCATGTTTAGAGACTATAAAGACCAACCATAGTTATACAGACTTTAAGGAACTTCAGGAATTAACCAAACTCCCCTTTAAAGTTGACCAAAAAATCATTTCTTGGCAGAAAAGACTGCTTTATAGACCATGTCTTTGAAGGCTTGTTTCACTTGCTGTTTTCTCAGGGTGTAGATGAAGGGGTTCAGCATGGGGGCCACAGAGGTATTGAGAATAGCTACGCCTTTTGTCAATGATGCCTTTTCTTTGGCCGAGGGATTAGCATACATGAATATACAGCTTCCATAGGAGATGGAGATGACAATCATGTGAGAGGAACAAGTGGAGAAGGCCTTTTTTCTCTGACTGGCAGATGGAATTCTCAGAATAGTCCTGATAATGTACATATATGACAAAATCACAAAGGCCAAAGTGAATAGCAAGGTAACCAAAGCAAAGGAAAAACCAATCATTTCTAGGAACCATGTATCTGAACAAGACAATTGTAAAAGGGGGAAATAGTCACATTCAAAGTGATCAGTGACATTGGAAGCACAGTAATCCAGCTGGAGGAGAAGCATAAGGGGCGGGCAGATGGTTAGAAACCACCCAGCCAAGCACAGAGCACAAGCAGGCTGTAAAGTTTCTTGCGCATGATGGTAGTGTAATGCAGGGGCTTGCAGACGGCAACATAGTGGTCATAGGACATGGCGGTTAGAAAGTAAAATTAGTCACCCCCATGAAAATAAAGAAAAATAGTTGGGCTGCACAATTGTAACAAATAGTCTTGTCGTTGGTAATAATTGCCCCCAGAAATCTAGGGATACACACAGTAGTAAAGGAGATTTCTAAGAAAGAATAGTTTCGGAGGAAGAAATACATTGGCGCCTGGAGATGGGAGTCTACCCAGGTTGGGGTGATGATAGTCAGATTTCCAGTGACACTTAATATATATGTGATAAATAAGAACACGAGAATCACAATCTGAAGGTCAGGATCATCAGAAAGGCCTAGAAGGATAAACTCTGTAATCACTGTGTGGTTCATTTCTTTCTCTTTTTTCCTCCTTTTTTCTTCTTTTAAATATATTTAGATAGTGCATTAAAAGGAAGAGATGAAAATATAATGCATTATGATCAATATCATCATCAATTCTAAATCATTCTCTCTAATTCATGCCCATATTGTTTTCTTTTAATATCTTATTTACAATTTTTCTTAAAATGTATTTGTGGGTCTTTTTTTATATAATAGTCTTATTCTAAATCTAAAAGGAAAAGTCAGGAAATCTTTATATGAGTCACATTATTCAGAATTGATAAATGAATTTGAAACTTTTTGATCTGTCTAATTTATCAAGTCATTGCAGTTTTGTTGGGATAATCCTATGAAACATACATCATTTTTTGTCATGTAGGTATCAGAAGACACTGTCATCTAAAAGAAAAGTGGATGATCTTACTTCCATCATAAGATATAAATGAAACTTAGAAGAATAAAGTAACAACATCTTTTATGAAACAATAAATCAATTCATGATTTTCTTAGCAAATAAAATAAACTTTAAAATGTTTAATGATTAGATTAATTACCAGCTTTAATTTTATATTAGTATTTATGAATGTAATTGTCAATATGAAAGTATACTATAGATATTAAATATTATTTAAAAGAAAATGAAATAAATAGCCTACATATTTTATATATTAAATAACATTTACTTAATAGTTTGTCTGATAATTTCTTTGAAATGTTTGACATTCTCTAAGATTTTCTATGAATATGTGTATAGAAACTTTATATGTATAGAAAACTATGTATATTTTTGAGCTTAAAATGATATGCAGTATTTAACAATTTTTAATTTTGCATTAAAGCACAAACTGAAAAGTAACTACTTCCTCAAATAGTAGCAGCTATGTTACCCAGACTTTAGACCAGTACATTTTCCATTTGAATATCCTTGCTTCTCAGCTATTGAACTTTATGAAAAACTGCTTTATTCCCTTGGAGTTCTACCCTACATTTATATTTTGCATGAGGTGAACTAATCCAAAAGGATATTTCAGAAATGTATAGGAAAACCTCTCCTATTAATCTCAAATCATTCAGCTGATTCTCAGCTCCACTGGATGTACCTATCA
This sequence comes from Neotragus moschatus, assembly GCA_006410615.1. Lineage (NCBI taxonomy): Eukaryota > Metazoa > Chordata > Mammalia > Artiodactyla > Bovidae > Neotragus > Neotragus moschatus. Next base: position 19,576 of record SJYA01000742.1, read on the forward strand.
TTCTGCGTAGCTGGTTTGCTACAATCATGAGAGTTTCCTTATCTTATTTTAAATATACACATTTCTGTTCTGAATATTAGAAGATAAGCCATTGATACTGTGCCAGACACTAGTAAACATCACATGAATGAAATTTGATTATTTTTTCTCTATTTTATGATGATTCATGAAAAATAGAAACGGAATATCAGAAACCTTAAGAAGATGTGGAACTTCTATCATCCTCTTCAATAACGTTGGTCTAGAAGTTTCAGTTCCATGAAGTTCAGTTCACTCGCTCAGTCGTTCCCAACTCTTTGTGATCCCATGAATCGCAGCATGCCAGGCCTCCCTGTCCATCACCAACTCCCGGAGTTCATTCATACTCACGTACATTGAGTCAGTGATGCCATCCAGCCATCTCATCTGCTATCATCCCCTTTTCCTCCTGCCCCCAATCCTCCCCAGCATCAGAGTCTTTTCCAATGAGTCAACTCTTCGCATGAGGTGGCTAAAGTACTAGTTTCAGCTTTAGCATCATTCCTTCCAAAGAAATCCCAGGGCTGATCTCCTTCAGAATGGACTGATTGGATCTCCTTGCAGTCCAAGGGACTCTCAAGAGTCTTCTCCAACACCACAGTTCAGAAGCATCCATTATTTGCCACTCAGCTTTCTTCAAGTTCCAACTCTCACATCCATACATCACTACTAGAAAAACCATAGCCTTGACGAGACTGACCTTAGTTGGCAAAGTAATGTCTCTGCTTCTGAATATGCTATCTAGGTTGGTCACAACTTTTCTTCCAAGGAATAGCGTCTNATTTGCCACTCAGCTTTCTTCAAGTTCCAACTCTCACATCCATACATCACTACTAGAAAAACCATAGCCTTGACGAGACTGACCTTAGTTGGCAAAGTAATGTCTCTGCTTCTGAATATGCTATCTAGGTTGGTCACAACTTTTCTTCCAAGGAATAGCGTCTTTGAATTTCATGACTGCAATCACCATCTGCAGTGATTTTGGAGCCCCCAAAAATAAAGTCTGACACTGTTTCCCCATGTATTTCCCATGAAGTGATGAGACCAGATGCCACGATCCTCATTTTCTGAATGTTGAGCTTTAAGCCAACTTTTTCACTCTCCTCTTTCACTTTCNACCTACCATCTTACTTGGGTTTCTCTTACCTTGGTCATGGGGTATCTCTTCATGGCTGCTCCAGCAAAGCAGAGCCGCTGCTCCTTACCTTGGACGAAGGGTATTGCCTCACTGCCACCCTTCCTGACCTTCAACGTGGGATAGTTCCTCCAAGCCCTATTTAAAATGAGAACTGCAAGTGACATGGCAACATGGGGTATTATGAGTATAATTACGATTCTTAAACTAGGATCTGGTATTTAGTTGCACTAAATGCTCAAATATTCAAGCTTAGCTGTTGTGACCTATGAAGAGAGAGATGTGTTGATCTCCTGGGAACAAAGTTCAGGTGACAGCTGTGCTATGAGATGGAACATTGGGGATTTCTGGAAGCTACCATTGGTGTTCTTAGAGCCTCTTAACTCTCTTCTATAGTGAATCTCTCTTGTGAATGTTTATGTTCATCCCACAGAAGAGTTCAATGAGGACTCTTACAAAATAATCCTTTTCATTAATCACAATTATTTACTATTTTTGAGTAATAAAATAGATGTGAAATCTTACAAAAATAGCACTCAATCTACTTTAGTTTTAGTCATATTCTTGGCATATAAAAGTTTTCCACATATACACTTCATTACTTATCCTTAGACTTCATTATTGTTGCAGCTTCAAGGTTCTTTCATAATTCTAAATTATGTAAGAACTTTATTAAATATTAAAAGTAACAAGGGAAAAATAACACACTGGGAACTTCCATCAGGTTATCTGCTGACTTTTTAACAGAAACTCTGCAAGCCAGAAAGGAATGGCAATATTATATTTAAAGTGATGAAAACAGAAGTACCTACAACCAAGAATAATCTACCCAGCAAGCCTCTCATTTAGATTTGATGGAGAAATCAAAAGCTTTCTAGATAAGCAAAAATTGAGAGAATTCAGCTCCACCAAACCAGTTTTACAACAAATGCTAAAGGAACTTCTCTAAGCAGGGAATAAGACAAGGAAAAGACCTACAAAAAATAAACTCAAAACAATTAAGAAAATAATAATAGGATGATGCATATTGATAATTACCTTATATGTAAATGAGTCAAATACACCAAGCAGAAGACATAGACTGATTGGGTGGATGAAAACATGTGCATGTATGTACTTCCAATTACTATATCACTCTGCTTAACCTCCCAAACTGTATGGAATTATTTTATATTATTAGGTTAATCATGTTCCCATTATAGCTTGCAATTGCAGGGATCTTTAAATTTTCTCTGGCTAATGATTGTTGAAAACTGATAAACATCTTTTACTACTGTGATTATGTAATTATTACTCCTTAATATCATTGTATCATGATTGGTCAGCAATAAAATTCTATATCATCAACACTAACATTTAATAGGAAAACCTATAATCACATTTTAAAATAAAGATGCATATCTGAAATATCTTGGAATTTCTTGAAAAATACAAATGCCCAGGTATTGCTTTTCCTCCAAAGCTACAGATATTTTTATAAGGAGCAGACTTGTTTAAGAAGAACTGGACCATAGGATGATTTTTTACTTTTATCTAGTTGGTTTCACTTTTTCTATTTCATATTCAGTGCTCCCATCTCATTTAGCTTTTGTTTTCAGATTTCTTCATCTCTTCTACTTTTTTTTTTTTATATCCTTTCTCAAGCCTTTATCAAGCATGCTACTGCTGCTAAGTCACTTCAGTCGTGTCTGACTCTGTGCAATCCCATAGACGGCAACCCACCAGGCTCTGACGTCCCTGGGATTCTCCAGGCAAGAACAGTGGAGTGGGTTGCCATTTCCTTCTCCAGTGCATGAAAGTGAAAAGTGAAAGTGAACTTGCTCGGTCGTGTCCGACTCCTAGCGACCCCATGGACTGCAGCCTTCCAGGCTCCTCCGTCCATGGGATTTTCCAGGCAGGAGTACTGGAGTGGGGTGCCATTGCTTTCTCCCTTTATCAAGCATAGTAGAACAGTTTTCATATACATATATATAAACAGTATTTGTAGTGTGTGTGTATATATATATATCTTAGAAATTTATCAATTTTTTCCTAAATAAAAAATTTGACATTTTGACTCAATTTGTTTGACTTAGTATTAGTAAAATGCTATATTTCTAATTATAAAAATAGATATACAACAAGCAACAATGTTTTATTGTATCACACAGGGAACTATAAACAAAATCGTGCTTATACATAAAATGGTATAGTACCTGTAATGGAAAATAATTTGAAAAATAATATATGTGTATATGTGTAACTGAATTACCTGGCTCTGTACCTGAAACATTGTAAGTCAACTATACTTCTATAAAGTATATATGCTATGAAATTTTTAAAATGAAATGTAGTTTTATGGTACTCAAGAATGAGATTCTGCAAAGTATTTTAAGATCACTATAGAAAATTATTCTACACTATAAAGTCTTTTAAGCAAGTAAAAGACTATGTAAATAATCAATAAAATGTCACAGACCCTTACAATGTTTACTGAGCTTAAAAGAAAAGATTGGAAAGTCATATATATATATATAATTTACATTATTAATAGTACTTTACATTATTAATAGTATTATTAATAGTACTTCTGATAATAATGAGGAGGAAAAGAAAAAGGGTAGAGATAAATTTTTTCAGCAATTACTATAGTCCAGATCTAAATTCCAGGGATGGGGGAGCCTGGTGGGCTGCTGTCTATGGGGTCGCACAGAGTCAGACACAACTGAAGTGAATTAACAGCAAAAGCAGCATCAGCAGACCTAGTCTAATTGTTTTCTACATATTGCCTCTTTGAATGCTGCCAACAATTTTATGAGGTATCTGTAATTGTTATTCTCTTCCAGAAATATTTATCTTTTTTTTTCTCTGGAAATATAAGATTGTTGCCCAATTGGTCAAAGTTTATGGGAAATTTTAAGACAGCAAGTGGATAGACTATCTACAGCCTATTGGGCAAATTTGGCTCATGAACTATATTTATTAAAAGCTTCATTAGACATGCCTTAGCCTTTTCGTTTACATGTTGTTCATAGCTGCATCCACACTACAGAGGATGAGAGTTAATTACCTCAAGGACTTATGGTCTACAAATTCTAAATTATTAATATATGACCCTTTTATAGAAAAAGTATGTCTTGACTGGTGATATTGATAATCAAAATGCTCAGAAAGATTACAAACATTTATAATAACCACTAAGAAATTTTCATAGTGTTATGTAGAGAGCTGTGTTATCTGATGATATCAACATAAACTCTCATATCTTTTACGATAATTTCACAGTTCTTTTAATTACCAAAACTATACCTATCTACAGTCTATGATATATATTTTTGAATCATTAAGAAGTCAGTTATCCATCAAGTCTATCTTCAGCATTTTCATATGTTTCCAATTAAGCTTAGAAATTATAAATGTCCAGAATGAGAGGAGGAAGAATTAACTGCATGTCTTCCCTAGAGTGTGGAAATCTCCTCAGTATGGTTTATAAGTTATTTTCTTTGTGTTTCAGCAAATGATGTATCTAAGACTCTCGACTGAGTATAGTACGTGAATATCAGAACTTAGCTCAATGAATTATGATTACAGTCTTTCTATAATAATGGTTTAAAAGTGTAAGATGAGTTTGAGCACTCTTCATTATTATTTCAGTTTTTAACTTCATGGAAAACAGAACAAAAAATGTTCAGGGCCAGAATTGTATATCTTGTACAATTGTTCATATAAATTCTAATCAGTACATTTTCCATATGATGTCATACTCTAATGCTTAAAATAAGCATTTTTCACAAGAAAATCTCAATTTTGTGTATAGTAAAACTTTGCTACTCAGTTTCTGTACTACTGATTAGGCATATCACTTAAAGAGGCAATTAAAAGAATTGTATATATAAGCTATTATCTTAAAATAGCCACAGATATGAGAAAGTTATTTTAAAAAAAACCTTAGCTATTGATTACCAAAAGACCAGCTTAACATCAAGCATTTATTTAAATATAAAACTGACCATAGCAAATGTAGTCATAGTTGGTATCCAGCAACTACAAATTGGCAATTGGCATGGGTATTTGCCATATAACCTCTACAAGGATTAAATCACGTGCTGCTGCAACTACTGACCTTCAACCCTCCCTGAAGGAGTGAGGGTAGAGAGAGGAAATGAGGCACTGTCTGCTCCAGGAAAACTGCCAGGACAGGTCTTCAGACAGATACACTCAGGAGCTGATTTTATGAGCCCAATTCTTGTATCTCCTTATATTTAGAAAAGTACTAAAATTCCTCATGATGCAAATTGTTTCTCATGACTGGCAGAAGTTTCACAAGACCAGCAGAAATTATAAAGTAAATATGTGCTTAATCGCCTATCAAAATCACATATATACTACCCTTCCCCATACCTCTTTGGAATAGTTTCTCAAGTTTCTCAGAGTTATTTGAGGCACTGTCTCCTGGGTTGCTCATATTGCCCACCTAAAAACTTCTTAACACACAGCTCTCAAGTTTTTAAGTTGCCAGTTTCTTCAGGCTGTTTAAAAGAATTGTTATCGTATGTATGTTAATATTGACATTCCCCCAAAGTAGGTCTGTATCATAATTTTCCCTAAACAACTATTTATTATAATAGTTTTTTGAATTGAAGAATAATATAGTAATGTTTGAATGGCATCATAGACTCAATGGACATGAGTTTGAACAAATTCCAGAAGACAGTAAGTAACAGAGAAGCCTGGCTGCAGTCTTCTGCAGCCTGGGAGTCTGAAGTCCATGGGGTTGCAAAGAGTTGAACATGACTGAGTGACTGAACAACAGCACAGAAATTGTTAAACTCGATAATGGGAAAAGTTTTTTGATCTCTCAAGAATATGTAATTACATTTTTCTTTTTTTAAATATAAATTTATTGATTTTAATTGGAGGTTAATTACTTTACAGTATTGTATTGGTTTTGCCATACATCAACATGAATCCACCACAGGTATACATGTGTTTCCCATCCTGAATGGCCCCTCCCTCCTCCCTTCCTGTACCATCCCTCTAGGTCCTCTCAGTGCACCAGCCCCAAGCATCCAGTATCATGCATCGAACCTGGACTGGTGACTTGTTTCATATCTGATATTGTACATGTTTCAATGCCATTCTCCCAAACCATCCCACCCTTTCCCTCTCCCACAGAGTCCAAAAGACTGTTCTATACATCGGTGTCTCTTTTGCTGTCTCGCATACAAGAAAAACATCAATACAGTATACTAATGCATACATATGGAATTTAAAAAGATAATAACAATAAACCCTGTATGCGAGACAGCAAAAGACTATTTTTGAATAGTCGTACAGTTAGCTCAGAATTCTGTTTCTCTGATTTCCTCTGAAAAAAGGCAACTTACTTTTTCTTAATGGAAAAGTGAAAGCAAAAAGAAAGTGAAAGTGAAGTCGCTCATTTGTGTCCATGGAATGTAGCCCACCAACCTCCTCCATTCATGGTATTCTCCAGGCATCAATAATGGAGTGGGTTGCCACTTCCTTCTCCAAAGGATCTTCCCGACCCAGGGATCAAACCCAGGTCTCCCACATTGCAGACAGACGCCTTTACCTCTGCACCACCAAGGAAGCTCTTTGAAATAATAGAAAAGGGGAGTCAAATCAAATTAGCCAGATCAACACACAAACCCGTATGATTAAGAATAATAAAGGAAAAAAATGTAATCACCTAAATCACTCAGGATTTGTGAGTTTCCATAGAGATATTCTGCTGCTGCTGCTGCTGCTGCTGCTGCTGTTAAGTTACTTCAGTTCTGTCTGACTCTGTGCAGTTCCATAGATGGCAACCTACCAGGCTCCTCCATCCATGAGATTTTCCAGGCAAGAGTACTGGAGTGGGATGCCATTGTCTTCTCTGAAGAGATATTCTATTTCCTCCCTAAATGTCTGTTTGTTAACTAGTATCTATATTTGAAGATAACTTTTAACCTAAAAAGGAAAATAAATTCTTTCAAAAATATAGCATCAGGTCTAATTTTAATTATTTTGTGTGGGATTACTGGGGATTTGCATTCCAAGAGATACGGATTAAAAATACAACTCTCTCTGAGTTACATATTTTTCTCTTCCCCACTGTGAAAATGAGGATAATATTTCACACAATTATTGTGATGGCTACCAACCTAGATAGCATATTGAAAAGCAGAGACATTACTTTGCTAACAAAGGTCTGTCTAGTCAAGGCTATGGTTTTTCCTGTGGTCATGTATGGATTTGAGAGTTGGACAGTGAAGAAAGTTGAGCACCGAACAATTGATGCTTTTGAACTGTGGTGTTGGAGAAGACTCTTGAGAGTCCCTTGGACTGCAAGGAGATCCAACCAGTCCATTCTGAAGGAGATCAGCCCTGGGATTTCTTTGGAAGGAATGATGCTAAAGCTGAAGCTCCAGTACTTTGGCCACCTCATGCAAAGAGTTGACTCATTGGAAAAGACTCTGATGCTGGGAGGGATTAGGGGCAGGAGGAGAAGGGGACGACAGAGAATGAGATGGCTGGATGGCATCACTGACTCAATGGACGTGAGTTTGAGTGAACCCCGGGAGTTGGTGATGGACCGGGAGGCCTGGCATGCTAGGATTCATGGAGTCACAAAGAGACAGATATGACTGAGCGACTAAACTGAACTGAACTTGATTAAAAGTAAAATTAAATTATATAAAATTTTAAAGCATGTATCTCCACACAGTAAATACTGTTCTCTTTATTATTCATACAAATAAAATCTATTATTACATTTGAGGAAGATCACTATACAGCCTTGACGTACTCCTTTTCCTATTTGGAACCATTCTGTTGTTCCATGTCCCGTTCTAACTGTTGCTTCCTGACCTGCACATAGATTTCTCAAGAGGCAGGTCAGGTGGTCTGGTCCCACTATAAAACAATAGCAACCATTTTGGAGGAAACTTATTTGAGAGACAGTGCTGTTTATGTACTTATCTCATTGATCTCATTGATTCATTACAGTAACCTTATGTTACCTTTGAAGAAACTGACAATGAGAGATTAATTATTATAAACAAAGGCATACAGCTAGTTAAAGGTCAAATTGGAATTCTGTACTATTTCCTCCTGAAACTGAAGCACGTTACACTTATCAGACATATATTCAATGAGCAGGACCAAACTCAGAGTAATTTTCTGAAAATTAATAAATTAGTATGACAAACAGGAAACATAAAAATCTCATTCTTCAGAATTCTTGATATATACAGGAAGAAACGGCAACCCCAAATTATTCATTATTTATTTCACCTGATGAAATGCTAAGCTAAGAATTAATAAATCAGTGCTAAGGAAAGGAAAGTTTGCACTGGCTTTTACTTTACAATCTTACCTCTATTTCTACAAATGCATCACATTAAGTGGCAGAAACTATTAAAAAATATTGGTAACTACTTCAAGTTTAGGTTAAGATATTTAGCATTTGTAAAAATACTCTATCTCAACACATTTGCAATTATCTTCTTTCTATAACTATTTTTCTTTGATACATTTTGCTTTGTAGCCATGGGAGCAAAAATGGTGAAGGATAGCAAGATATCATTACTGTGGTTCTTCATGGACATGATTTTCATATGGATTTTTAACTCGCATAAGCCACAAGCAGTTTTATCATAACATATTCCCATGGCTCATGGGAAGTACTCTGATGAATTAAATGTGCCAACAGAGCCAAGAGGAAAATACTCTAAGGATTACACATATGTTATTAATATTTGTACCAATATTGAGTTAGAAAACTTGGTGGATGATGTCCAAAGAGATAGAAAAGTATGAGAAGTATGGCAGAAACATATGGAATATTTGTAAAATTTTGGGAAGAGGTTTTCTGAATTTGGCACATTAGGATTTCTCTAAAGTATAGACATTTCTTGACCTTGCTTGACTGAAATATTGGGATGAATGAATCTTATGTGTAAGCACTACATTTCCTTTCTATTGTAATAAAATGTCCCCATTAAGTGGCTCACTAAGCTATTAAGTATAAAATAAATTATTCAAAAGATTAAATAGAGAACAATGAAAAGAAGAATGAGATACAATATCATGCCCAGTAAATTTCCATAGAAGGCATGAGAGAAGTTAGATTAAATAAATTTTAAACTCTTCAATATGTTCCAAGAATTTTCACAGGTCATTTTCCCTTAATAATGGTGCTATTGTTGAGAAGTATCTACTATCCAGAGGCCTCTTTTCATTCATGTCCAACTGTTTGGGACCTGATGGACTGTAGCATAAAACCTAGGAAATCTGCAAAAATTTACAATTCAGATCCTTTAATCTAATTTTAAAAATGACCAAAAGCATCTCCACATCGGTTGACTCAGTCATTGTTATTTATTCAACAAACATTGAGAACCTGCTGTCTTTGATACTATAGGACACTGTAGATACAATAGAATCAAAATAGATATGAACCCACCTTTACTTAGCTTGCTGAGGAATCTCCAAACACAAATCTGAGGATAGACATCCTCAGAAAAGATTGGAGAGGCCCCCAGAGTCTCTAGGTGGATTGAGTAGTGATGGTTTCCCCTGAACAAATCCAGCTTTAAAAGACTGAGAGAGGTGGCTGTTTTATCAAATGTGTACATAACAACATCAATTTACAAGGGACATAAAGAAGAGAAAATGATGCAAATAAAATGAATCTCAAAAAATAGACCCTAAATAAATGCAGGTTTATGAACAATTGACAAACAATTCAAAGTAAGTGTCATATACATGAGTATTAAATTCTGGAAAGTGGCAGTGTTTTAGTTATATAATATTTATTTTTAATTACTTGATTATAAATATAATTTACTATGTATTTTTATGGAATTCATATATAAATTCTATAAAAATACATAATATCATGATCAATATTTACCTTCTATATATATATTGAATTTCATGAAATAAAAACCTCTACTTAAAAGTGCAATGCACGAGTATATATTATCTCTTTGGACTGAATTTCATATACTATTACACAGAATATATAGCTTCTTTACACCATAGGAAATGATCAGTGTTCACCTTGAAAATACATAGGAAATTACACACTCATTTTGAAAATCTACATTTGAAGTACAGTCTGGTACTTCCTAAGATCCTTTCAGGGACTGATTAACAGAATTAAAATGATCTTTTCACAATGTGCTTTGTCTTGTAGAAATGCATTTCAATTTACAAAAATTCTGTAGAAGGAATAACTTTATATATTTTGAAATGTTCATAAGCAATGCGCTGGAAAAACTTAGCTTGGAAGTGAAAGTAACAGATTGGGAAATATATTAACTGTCATGTGGCAGGTTAACAGCCTATAAAGAGCAAAGGTGGTTATTAATGAATAGATGGTTAGGAATTTCAAGATTTAACCTGATTGTTCTTTCAATTGTGGTTTATTTTTGACAAAAAAAAAAAAAAAATTATTGGCAGAAAAGATCATTGGTCTGCTTTATAGACCATGTCTTTGAAGGCTGGTTTCACTTGCTGGTTTCTCAGAGTGTAGATGAAGGGGTTCCGCAAGGAGGGCCACAGAAATATTGAGAATAGCTTTTGTCAATGATCTCTTTTCTTTGGGGAGGGATTACCATACATGAATAAGTTTTTGTCAATAATCTCTTTTCTTTGAGGAGGGATTACCATACATGAATATGCAGCTTCCATTAGAGATGGAGTTGACAATCATGTGAGAACAAGTAGAGAAGGTCTTTTTTCTCTGACTATTTTTGCTAAGTCACTTCAGTCGTGTCCAACTCTGTGTGACCCCATAGACGGCAGCCCACCAGGCTCCCCAGTCCCTGAGATTCTCCAGGCAAGAACACTGGACTGGGTTGCCATTTCCTTCTCCAGTGCATGAAAGTGAGAAGTGAAAGTGAAGTCGCTCAGTGGTATCTGACTCTTAGCGACCCCATGGACTGCAGCCTACCAGGCTCCTCCATCCATGGAATTTTCCAGGCAACAGTACTGGAGTAGGGTGCCATTGACTGGCAGGTGGAATTCTCAAAATATCCTGCTAATGTATGTATAGGACAAAATCACTCATGCCAAGATGAGCAGCAAACTAACCAAAGCAAAGTAAAAACACATTACTTCTAGAAGCCATGTATCTGAACAAGACAATTGTAAAAGAGAGGAAATAGTCACACAAAAAGTGATCAATGACATTGCAAGCACACTAATCCAGCTGGAGGAGACGCATAAAGGGCAAGAAAATGGTCAGAAATCTGCCCAGCCATGCACAAAGTGCAAGCAGGCTGCAAAGTTTTCTGCTGATGATGACTGTATAATGCAGGGGCTTGCAAATGGCAACATATAACAATGGCAGTTAGAATGTAAAATTCAGTCACTCCCCACCACTCCCCCAATGAAAATAGAGAAAAGTAGTTGGGATGCACAATTGTAAGAAATAGTCTTGTCCCTAGTGATAATTGCCCCCAGAAACCTAGGGATGCCCACAGCTGTAAAGGAGATTTCTGAGAAATATGTATTTCGGAGGAAGAAATACATGGGCGTCTGGAGATGGGAGTCCACCCAGGTTAGGGTGGTGTAGTCAGGTTTCCAGAGACTCTTAGTACATAGGTGATAAATAATAAAAGGAAAATCACAATCTGAAAGTCAGGATTATCACAAAGGCCTAGGAGGACAAAATCTGTGATCACTGTATGGTTCATTTCTCTCTCTCTCTCTCTCTTTTTTTTTTTCTTCTTTTACATGTGTCATTCGAGTGTATGTTCCTTGGTTCTTTGTCATGTCACAACAAAGATTTGGAGTGATGGACATTAAAGCCCCCTCAGCATGTCACAGCTCTCAGGTCTTGGATAGACTGTGTTATGGCTCTCCCCAATGGACCATGTTATAGCTCTTAGACAAATCAGTGTTACAGCTCGGTGTTACAGCTCTATTTTATTTAGAAGATAGCAAGAAAATCCATCTTCAAGGTGTGAGGGCATGTCAATTCAAAAACATGAGGAGAAGAAAGCCCCAGAACTCAGGTGAGAGAAAGTGAGTGAGAGAAGGAGAGAGAGAGAGTGAGAGAGGGAGAGAGAGAGAAAGAGCGCACACATGTGGGAGAGAAAGAGAGAGAGAAAGCGCTTTGGCTCCTCCTTTTATATGTTTAGCTCTCCCTGGGCCTGTCCTGTATGTAAACTTCCTCAGGAGTGTTGTTTTACCTGAGATCCTCACTCCGGTCCTTGGACCTTCTTTTGTTCTATTTTCATGAGTTTTCTCTTCTTTGTCTTTTAGCCACCGCCATTTTGGACTCCTTTTCCCTATTCTACCTACCTAATATTCCCCCCTCAAGAGATGGGAGGCCCAATTCTTTGGGAATAGGGGTGTCAAGGTCTTTCTGTCTACTTCCTGCTGAACTGGGACAGCGAGGGGTATTGGGCCTCCCTCTCTTGTTAATCTCAGCCTCAGAGTCCTTATAGCGGTGTCCATTTAAGGGTGTGTGATATTTTCCGTGGTCAGCTGTAGTTTTCTATCTTTATTGAACTGGCACTGCATGTTGTAGCTTGTTGACCTGGGCAGAGACAAAACAGGTTAGACAATTGACAGTACATGGAATAATCATAAGTGCACTAATATAACATAACAGGGACTAGTAGGGGCATTAGTCAAATTTAAATTCACATCGCCAGGATGGCTCAAGTCCCTCCTTGTTCAGGGATCAGAAGATCTATCTCCTGTCTGTTTGGGAGTACAATCTCTGTCAAGCTGTGTTGGCTGTTTAGAGCTATCCTGAGAAATCTTATCCCCAGAAACTAGATTTTAGGGGTTTTCATTAGAATGGCACTCATTGGTAGTCCTGAATAGGTATCTGAGATTTCCCAGGGGCTCACAGGTGTATTGAGTGTCCTCTTCTCTTTTCTTCCATGGCTTGACTTGTGAGTAGTGAATCCAGGCGTCATGTCCTGGTACCTTGACTGCTGTGGGGGCAGAAAGTATTACAGGGTAGGGGCCCTTCCATGTGGGCTGGAGTTGAGCCTTTGGGGACCCATCTTTCCAGACTTTAATTAGGACTTGAGTTCCTGGAGCATATAGTGGTGACTTCTTAGAATCTTTTGGGTCTTGGTTCATACCTCACAAGCGTATATCCTGTTGGAATTGCCCAATGGCCATGGCATAAAACTGGAGGGTCTGAACCTCTGGATCTAGGAAGAGGTCATTGACATAAACAAAAGGTCTCCCATATAGCATCTCATAAGGACTAAGACCAACTTGTTCCTTAGGTGCAATGCGGGTGGGGAAGAGAGCTATTGGTAAAGCCTCTTTCCATCCCAGGGAGGTCTATTGGGTTATCTTTTTTATCACTGATTTTAAGAATTGATTGGCTCCTTCTACTTTTCCCAAAGATTGAGGCTTCCAGGCACAATGGAGATAAGTAATGCCCAATGCTTTCAAGACCCCTTGGGTGGACCTTAGAAGTAAATGATGTCCCATTGTCACTTTGTAATGACCTGGGCAGACAAAATCTTGGAATGATTTCATGGAGCCGTTTTTCTACCACCTCCTCAGCCTTCTCAGTCTGGGTGGGAAGGCCTTCAATCCATCCTGTGAATGTCTCTGTCATGACTAATAGGTATTTATACCCTTGAGAAACTGGCATCTGGGTTAAGTCTATCTGCTAGTCCTCTCCTGGGTAGGCACCACATCGTTGGATAGGCTGGGCCAGCTGGTATCTTTGAGTTCCTTGAGGGTTGTTTAATTAGCAAGTGGGACAAGAGGAGACCACCTATCTTATAGTTGTTTGGAAGCCTGTTCCTCTGAAGGACCTTTCTAGTAATCTTTGGAGGGCCTTTTTTCCTAAATGAGTAGTGGCATGTAAGGAGTAACCAACTTCCACTGGAGGTTCCCAGGCAGGAAAAGGAGTCTCCTCTTTTGGAATCACCCCATATGATCTTCCTTAAAGCCCTTGTTCTTAGCTTTAAGAGTCTCACCTTCAGTATATGAAGGAGTTTCTGGCAAATTAGTTTGTGGAACTAAGGTGGCAATCCCTATTAGGTCATGGTTCTGTAATGNAACCAACTTCCACTGGAGGTTCCCAGGCAGGAAAAGGAGTCTCCTCTTTTGGAATCACCCCATATGATCTTCCTTAAAGCCCTTGTTCTTAGCTTTAAGAGTCTCACCTTCAGTATATGAAGGAGTTTCTGGCAAATTAGTTTGTGGAACTAAGGTGGCAATCCCTATTAGGTCATGGTTCTGTAATGCTGCTCTCCTAGCTGCCTGATCAGCTGCTTGGGTCCCTCGTGCCATTTCTGTGTTCCCTTTTTGGTGTCCTTTACAGTAGGAGACTGAAACCTCAGTGGGCAGATTGACTGCCTCCAAGTGTCNTTTATTCAGAGAGGATATGTTTATATGACAATAGAGAATGCAAAGAAGTAAATATATGCAAGATAAAAAATATCAGGTGTTTAAAAACCCTCTGGAATAATTTCTGCATAGATTTTAAGTAGCAAGCTACTTAATGTTTTATCTATTCTCTCTCATACAGACTCAAAGGGACTAATTCAGCAAATAAAAATTGCCAGGACAAAAATGTGCACAAAACACGAAGAAATATAAAACATAAAAATATTAGTACTGGAATTAGAAAAGCAAGCTTGAGAACAGTATCCAGTGAGACCAAAGCAAACAAACAAACAAAAACTCAACACTAAGTGTGAATCCTTTTCCCTTGACATCATTTTTAGACAGATATTAGCAACCAATTATCTTAATTCCTAGTACAGATTTCTACCAATATTTCGTGTCAGTTTTTTTAAATCTGATAACCTACCACATTTAACTAACTGCATCCATTAACTCCATTATTTTTCATCTGTCTTCCAGTAAAAAAATTTGTTATGATTATACTGCTATACATTAAAAGTATAATAGTTTATAGTTTTTTCCTACTCTTTCTGTTGCTCAGGACAACAGAAATTGAAGACATATATTGTTTTGATTAATGCGTTCATCTGTATGCCAAGCATAACTTTAAAAGTTAGTACCTTGGTAAATAGACTATAATTATATTAATATAAATACACACAAGTGAAATGATGGGGGTGAAAGGCAATAGAATCATTCAGGTCCATAGGAAACACTGTGAGAAATTTGCAGGTCCTTATAGAGTTTCAAATAAGTATGCAGTCAAACATACAAACACTTTTTGTTTGCTTTTTAAAATTGAGCTCTCATATTGGTTATATTGGAGAAGGTGAGGGCAACTCACTCCAGTATTCCTGCCTGGGAAACCTCATTGATAGAAGAGCCTGGGGGGCTATAGTCTATGGGGTCACAAGGAGTCAGACATGACTAAACAGCTGCAGCAGCATTGACTAATTAGGCAAATCACTCAGACAAATCACTCAAATTTTCTGAGTATCTATTTACACATTTGTGTATGAGATAATCATGTCTTATTTGTCATACAGCCTGTCAGATGGCTCAGTGGTAAAGAATCCACCTGCCAGTGAGGAGATGCAGGAGACTCGAGTTCGATCCCTGGGTCAGGAAGGTCCCCTGGAGGAGGAAATGGCAACCCACTCCTGTATTCTTGCCTGGGAAACCCCAGGGACAAAAGAGCCTGGTGGGCTACAGTCCATGGGT
>SJYA01000743.1:0-23644 GCA_006410615.1 Neotragus moschatus
ATTTGAAAAGACCCTGATGCTGGGAAAGATTGAGGGCAGGAGAAGGGGACAACAGAAGATGAGATGGTTAGATGGCATCACTGACTCAATGGACATGAGTTTAGGTAAACTTAGGGAGTTGGTGATGGACAGGGAAGCCTGGCGTGCTGCGCTTTATGGGGTCACAAAGAATCAGACATGACTGAGCAACTGAACTGAACTGAACTGATTATTATTGAATAAAGTATTATCTCAGCAGGCTTATGTTGTCCAAATCTTGCACATTCCAATGAAAAATTTGGTCTTTGTCTGGTTCCTGAGAGATAATCTCTAACACTTTGCACCATCCTGCCTGAAAAGAGTATCTCCATTTTTCTAGGACCTTGGGCCACTCCAGATAATTTATGCTGGCAGTTTGTATTTATTTAAGGGGGTGTGTGGTGTGCCATATATTAATAGTAACCAATTGACCCTTAAAGGGGCTGAAGATTGAGTAAATAAGGTCACCCACATTGGCAATCATGCCAATGTGACTAACCTCATAAAAACCATAGACACTATGATTTGGTTGAGTCTCCATGATAGAAAATACTTCATGTATGTTGTGACATGTAACTGCTGGGAAAATTAAACACTCTGTAACTCTACTGGGAGAAGTCACTTAGAAACTCATGTGTGGTCTATCCTGAACTCTGCCTTCTGGTCCTTTTACTTCTGCTGTTCTTCATCTGTATCCCTTTGCTGTAATAAACCATGAGTGAATATAACAGCTTTTCTGAGTTCTGTGAGTCCTTCTAGCTAATCATTTAACATAAACGTGGTCTTGGGGATTATCAACCATACTATGACTATTCTCAAGTGCTTGTTGTCAATTCAGGACTACTGCTTCTCTGCAATCCAGAAGAGAACTCAAGAGTGACATTTCTCAAATTACTTTCCCTATATGATGATAAGGACTTGCCAGTGAGAGACATTTTCATTAAACTTGGAAAGTAGAAAAAAAAGAGAAGCCATTATCTGGCAGAAGTACTTGAAGTCAGCTCCACAGACCAAGAATCAACAAATCTTTTCTGTAAAGGGCTAGATAGTAAATAGTTTAGTCTTTGCAGGCCAGTCTCTGTCACAACTACTGTAGTCTGTCACTGTAAAGCAAAAGCAGCCATAAGTAATACACAAACAAGTGAGTATAGCTGTGTTTCAATAAACCTTTATTTATGGACACTGAAATTGGATTGCATGTAATTACATCTCACAAGATACTGATTTTTTTCTATCATTTAAAAGAATAAATCTATTCTTCACCCATACACTGCACAAAAACAGCCAGGTCAGTTTTTTCCATGGCCATAGTTTGCCAACCTCTCATACAGACAAATCAGCAGATATAGGATTCTCAGTGGTGTCTCAGTGAGCTCTTAAGATTCACCCACTTCAGTGTTTCAGAATGGCACTCTTGGAAATGGCTTCTCTGATTCTGATCCCCTGGCCTTTCAAGACGGTTTGTAGGTCCTTACTTTCCTCTTTTGAAACCCTTCATGTTTGAAATATAGAGAGTGATTCCTGCTTTAATCATAAAACTCTGGCTGTTAGAACATTTAGTATTGGCAGCAGCTTCAGTAAAATAGAACCTCAAAGAAGAGATTCTGGGGTATGTTCTGTGATCTAAAGGAAGTTAAAAGTAATAACCTCATTGCTAGTAAAAATTAAGACTTTTGGTGCACAGCATGCCCTGGCAAAATCATTCCTTAAATTTCCACTTCTAGTTGCCTAAAATTAAGTATCTAGAGAGAATTAAGCACTGGAAGACTAAATGACTATTACAACAGAAAGTTTCATAGAAACTCTGACAAGGACCAAGGAGCTGACTGGATATATAACACTGTAGCTTATAGGAAGGAAAGATTTGAAATTCTCAAGAAGTCAGAGAAACAAAGAGCCTTTAGGAGTGTCCTGAAACAACCTTTTATTTCTTGTAGCTACATGGTTGAGATACCTGAAAATTAAAACCAAAATNTCTGACAAGGACCAAGGAGCTGACTGGATATATAACACTGTAGCTTATAGGAAGGAAAGATTTGAAATTCTCAAGAAGTCAGAGAAACAAAGAGCCTTTAGGAGTGTCCTGAAACAACCTTTTATTTCTTGTAGCTACATGGTTGAGATACCTGAAAATTAAAACCAAAATATGATTCTATAGTTGGCTGGATAACTATGAAAGTTGGACTGACAATGAACTCTGTCAAGTCTCTTAAGTTAAGGTGTTGACTGGGAAAGCACAGGGTCATGGGAATTGGAATGGGGCACTTAGAGACACTCTAAAGGAGAGAAGAGGCTGTTACTCTCCACCAGCAGTTACGCACAGATGCTGAGCAGATAGTACATGAGAAGCGCACAGCGTTGTTGTTCACGCTCTCAATGACCACCCACTACAGTGTTGCTGGATGGGCAAACAAAATAAATAATCTATCGGCAGCGGGCTTCTTGACCTGCCCTTCCCCATCCTATCAGACGGGTGGGAAATGTCCAGTTCCCTATATTCAGATACAAAGAGCAATTTCTGTTTGCTTAAAAAGAACTCTGACTAATGACTAAGACCAATTAATCCAAAATATCAGAAAATTTGTTAATATGACACTTCACTTCTTAGCAATGCTAAAAAAAAAAAAAAAAAGATTATTCAAACCTGAAAAAGTAAGCCACATTCCTAAAACAGGTAGGAAAGGGTGGATATTTATCAGTGTTCACAGCCATGTATACTGTACAACACATTAAGATCCATATATGTTTCCTAGACAGTTACTGAGGAAAGAAATTTTCTCTGAATCAAGAACTTTTGAGTCTTTTGAACTTTGTGGCTCAAGACCTTGTCTCAATGCCCAGAATACCTGAGCACTCAATAAATGTGCATTTAGGATTTTGATTTGCCTGAGCAGAATGAATCCCTCCCTTCCCAACTGTTATTGACAACTTAATAGTCAACAATTAATATTACAGCAATAATCAGCAATATAGCATTATTAAAAGTCCCAAAGTCAGCCTTTCTCAAAAAGACCTTTAGATGGGGTCATGGATTATTTATTTTCTTTGGTTTAAAGCAACCCAACTTTCACTGCATATTTGCAAATTTGCACATTTCTAAACAAGGAAATTTTAGAACTTGGTTGTATTCAATGAAATTACAATTTGTTTTCCAAAATATATATGAATATATTTTAGAACAAGAAGAGCACCCTATTTCTACTGTCAAGATTATTTTTCTTGCTTTGAACATAATACATCATGATTTCAACTGAAATAGATTTTTAAGGAAAGCATACTTTCCCATAAAATTTAGCTTTCTATTCTGAAATCTTTGGATGGAGAAGGAAATGGTAACCCATTTCAGTATTCTTGCCTGGAAAATCCTATGGAAAGAGGAGTCTGGTAAGTCCTTGGGGTTGCAAAGAGTTGGACATGACTGAATGACTTCAGTTTCACTGAAATCTTTGGAAAGGATTCCATTGACTATTTTAAAATTACATTTGTAAAACTGCTATATGAAGTATATTTGGGGTTATAAAGTTATTTTACACACAATTTTATTTTATAGCAAAAGTCTCTCCTTGTGACATGCCTCTTCATCTAGTGGATAGTATTTAGGGAACTTCTGAGGCTAGTAAAGTTCAAGAAAGAAAATAAAAGAATACTCTATCAAACAGCATTTCTAGATATTTAAATATAAACATTTTATGGAAATTACTTAGCACTGCTGGCCAGTAGAGGACTTCTGTAAAGTTCAACAAAATAATGGAAAAAGCAGTATCAATGTGACATGTCTAAAAAGGTAAATAAATACAAGCAAATTGTACTTGTTTGTTTTTTTCTGAAGGTAGCATTGACCTTTTATCTCAACACTCTGAATTAATTTCCACTGACAGCAGGATCTTTGAGAGTAGGGACTTCAGTTCACTGCTTCCCTCAGTACCTAGCATATCAAGGTGAGCAAAGCCTTCAACTAGTATTCTTTTTATATTTTTTAATTTATTTTTTTTATTGAAGGATAATTGCTTTACAGAATTTTTTTGTTATCTGTCAAACCTCAACGTGAATCAGCCGTAGGTATACATATTTCCCCTCCTTTTTGAAACTCCCTTCCATCTCCCACCCCACTCCACACCTCTAGATTGATACAGAGCCCCTGTTTGAATTTCCTGAGCCATACTGCAAATTCCCATTGGCTATCTATTTTACATTTGGTAATGTAAGTTTCCATGTGACTCTTTCCATACATCTCACCCTCTCCTTCACTCTCCCCATGTCCATAAGTCTGTTCTCTATGTCTGTTTCTCCATTGCTGCCCTGTAAATAAATTCTTCAGTACCATTTTTCTAGAATCTCTATATGTGCATTCAGTTCAGTTCAGTTCAGTCGCTCAGTCATGTCCAACTCTTTGTGACCCCATGGATCGCAGCATGCCAGGCCTCTCTGTCCATCACCAACTCCCAGAGTTCACTCAGATTCACATCCATCGAGTTGGTGGTGCCATCCAGCCATCTCATCCTCTGTCATCCCCTTTTCCTCCTGCCCCCAATCCCTCCCAGCATTAGAATACGATATTTATCTTTCTCTTTCTGATGCCACTCTGTATAATAGGTTCTAGGTTCATCCACCTCATCAGAACAGACTCAAATGCATTCCTTTTTATGGCTGAGTAATATTCCAATGTGTACATGTACCACAACTTCTTTATCCATTCATCTGTCAGAGGGCTTCTAGGTTGCTTCCATGTTCTGGCTATTGTAAATAATGCTGCAACAAACAACAGGATATATGTGTCTTTTACAATTTTGGTTTCCTCAGGGTATATGACTAGGAGTGGGATTACTGGGTCATACAGTGTTTTTATTACTAGTTTTTTAAGGAACCTCCATACTATCTTCCATAGTGTCTGTATCAATTTACATTCCCACCAACAGTGCAAGAGCATTTCTTTTTCTCCACACCCTCTCCAGCATTTATTGTTTGTAGACTTTTTGATGATAGCCATTCTGACCCGTGTG
This sequence comes from Neotragus moschatus, assembly GCA_006410615.1. Lineage (NCBI taxonomy): Eukaryota > Metazoa > Chordata > Mammalia > Artiodactyla > Bovidae > Neotragus > Neotragus moschatus. Next base: position 5,019 of record SJYA01000743.1, read on the forward strand.
AGGTAATGTCTCATTGTAGTTTTGATTTGCATTTCTCTAATAATGAGTGATGTTGAGCATCTTTTCATGTGTTTGTTAGCCATCTGTATGTCTTCTTTGGAGAAATGTCTGTTTAGGTCTTTTTCCCATTTTTTTGATTGGGTTGTTTGTCTTTCTGATATCGAGTTGTATGAGCTGCTTGTATATTTTGGAAATCAATCCTTTGTCAGTTGTTTCATTTGCTATTATTTTCTCCCATCCTGAGGGTTGTCTTTTCACCTTACTTATAGTTTCCTTTGCTATACAAAAGCTTTTAAGTTTAATCAGATCCCACTTGTTTCCTTGTTTTTATTTCCATTACCCTTGGAGGTGGGTCATAGAGGATCTTGCTTTGATTTATGTCGCTGAGTGTCCTGCCTATGCTTTCCTCTAAGAGTTTTATAGTTTCTGGACTTACATTTAGGTCTTTAATCCATTTTGAGTTTATTTTTGTGTATGGTGGTAGGAAGTGTTCCAGTTTCATTCTTCTACATGTAGCTGTCCAGTTTTTCCAGCACATTTATTGAAGAGGCTGTCTTTGCCCCATGGTATATCCTTGCCTCCTTTGTCAAAAATAAGGTACCCCACAGGTGCATGGGCTTATTTCTGGGCTTTCTATTTCATTCCACTGGTCTATATTTCTGTTTTTGTGCCAGTACCATGCTGTCTTGGGGCTTCCCTGGTGGCTCAGAGGTTAAAGCGTCTGCCTGCAATGTGGGAGACCTGGGTTCGATCCCTGGGTTGGAAAGATCCCCTGGAGAAGGAAATGACAACCCACTCCAGTATTCTTGCCCGGAGAATCCCATGGATGGAGGAGCCTGGTGGGCTACAGTCCACGGGGTTGCAGAGTCGGACGTGACTGAGTGACTTCACTTCACTACACTTCATGCTGTCTTGATGACTGTAGCTTTGCTGTATAATCTGAAGTTGGGAAGGTTGATTCCTCCAGCTCCATTCTTCTTCCTCAAGACTGCTTTGGCTATTCAGGGTCTTTTGTGTTTCCATATGAATTGTGAAATTTTTTGTTCTAGTTCTGTGAAAAATGTCATTGGTAATTTGATAGGGATTGCATTGAATCTGTAGATGCATTTGGTAGTATAGTTAATTTCACAATATTGATTCTTCCTACCCAGAAACATGGAATATCTCCCCATCTGTTTATGTCATCTTTGATTGCTTTCATTAGTGTCTTATAATTTTCTGTGTACAATTTTTTTGTCTCTTTAGGTAAGTTTATTCCTAGATATTGAATTCTTTTTGTTGCAATGGTGAACGGGATTGACTCCTTATTTTCTCTTTCTGAGTTTTCATAGTTACTATATAGAAATGCAAGTGATTTCTGTGTATTGATTTTGTATCTTGCAACTTTGCTAAATTCACTGATTAGCTCTAGTAATTTTCTGATACTATCTTTATGGTTTTCAATGTACAGTATCATGTCATCTGTAAACAGTGACAGCTTTACTTATTTTCTGATCTGGATTCCTTTTATTTCTTTTTCTTCTCTGATTGCTATAGCTAGGACTTTGAGAACTATGTTGAATAATAGCAGTGAAAGTGGAAACCCTTGTCTTCTTTCTGATCTTAGGGGGAATGCTTTCAGTTTTTCATCATTGAGAATAATGTTTGCTGTAGGCTTATCATATATGGCCTTTACTATGTTGAGGTAGGTTCCTTCTATGCCCATTTTTTGAAGAGTTTTAATCATAAATGGGTGCTGAATTTTGTCAAAGGATCTTTCTGCATCTATTGAGATGATCATATGATCTTTATCTTTCAATTTGTTAATATGATATATCACATTGATTTTCATATATTAAAGAATCCTTGCATTCCTGGAATAAACCCAACTTGATCATGATGTATGAGCTTTTTGATGTGTTGCAGCATTCTGTTTGCTAAAATTTTGTTGAGGATTTTTGCATCTGTGTTCTTCAGTGATATTGGCCTGTAGTTTGCCTTTTTTGTGTTGTCTTTGGTTTTGGTATCAGAGTGATGGTGGCCTCGGCATTAGCGCTTCTCTAAATGCTTGATAGAACTCTTCTGTGAAGCTATCTGGTTCTAGGCTCTTGTTTTTTGGGAGATTTTTGATCACAGCGTCAATTTCAGTGCTTATAATTGGATTGTTCATATTTTCTATGTCTTCCTGGTTCAGTCTTGGAAGATTGCATTTTTCTAAGAATCTGTCCATTTCTTCCAGGTTATCCATTTTATTGCCATATAGTTGTTCATAATAGTATCTTATAATCCTTTGTGTTTCTGAATTGTCTTTTGTAACCTCTCCTTTTTCATTTCTAATTTTATTGATTTAATTTTTCTTTTTTCCTTGATGAATTTGGCTAAAAGCTTGTCAATTTTATCTTTTCAAAGAAACAGCTTTTAGATTTATTAATCTTTACTATTTTTTCTTTCATTTCTTTTTCACTTATTTCTGCTCAGATCTTTATGATTCTTTCCTTCTACTAATTTTTGGGGGATTTTTTGTTCTTCTTTCCCAGTTGTTTTAGGTGTAAAGTTACATTGTCTATTCGATGTTTTTCTTGTTTCTTGAGGTAGGATTGTGTTGCTATAAACATCCCTCTTAGAACTGCTTTCACTGCATCCCATAGGTTTAGAGTTGTTTTGTTTTCATTGTCATTTGTTTCTAGAAATGTTTCTTTTTTTCCCCTTTTGATTTCTTCAGTAACCTGTTGGTTATTTAGAAATGTGTTGCTTAATCTCCATCTGTTTGTGTTTCTTACAATATTTTTTTTCAGATTGATTTCCAGCTTCATAGCATTGTGGTCAGAGAAGATGCTTGATACAATTTCAATTTTATTAAATTTACTGAGGTTTGATTTGTGACCCAAGATGTGGTCTATCCTGGCGAATGTTCCATGTGCACTTAAGAAGAAGTGTATTCTTCTGCACTTGGATGGAATGTCCTGAAGATAACAATGAGATCCATCTCATCTAATGTATCACTTAAGACTTGTGTTTCCTTATTAATTTTCTGTTTTGATGATCTTTCCATTGCTGTGAGTGGGGTGTTAAAGTCTCCTACTATTATTGTGTTACTGTCAGTTTCTCCTTTATGTCTGTTAGTGTTTGTCTTATGTATTGAGGTGCTCCTGTGTTGGGTGCATAGATATTTACAGTGTTATGTCTTCCTCTTGGATTGATCCCTTGATCATCATGTAGTGTCCTTCCTTATGTCTTGTTATCTTTATTTTAAAGTCTATTTTATCTGATATGAGGATTGTTACTTCAGCTTTCCCATTTGCATGGAATATATTTTTCCATCCTCTCACTTTTAGTCTATGTGTGTCTTTATGTCTGAAGTGACTTTCTTGTAGATCAGCATATATATGGGTCTTGTTTTTGCATCCATTCAGCCAGGCTATGTGTTTTGGTTGGAGCATTTAATCCATTTACATTTAAAGTAATTATTGATATATACGTTCCTATTGTCATTTTCTTAATTGTTTGGGATTGATTTTGTAGATCTTTTTTCTTCTCTTTTATTTCCTGATTATATAAGTCCCTTTAACATCTGTTGTAAAGCTGTTTTGGTGGTACTAAATTATCTTAACTTTTTGCTTGTCTGAAAAGCTTTTATTTCTCCATCAATTTTGAATGAGATCCTTGCCCTGGGTACTGTAATCTTGGTTGTAGACTTTTCCCTTTCAATACTTTAAATATGTCCTGCCATTCCCTTCTGGCCTGCAGAGTTTCTGCTGAAAGATCAGCTGTTAAGCATATGCGGTTTCCCTTGTATGTTACTTGTTGCTTCTCCCTTGCTCCTTTTAATATCCTTTCTTTGTGTTTAGTCTTTGTTAGTTTAATTAGTATGTGTCTTGGCGTGTTTCTCCTTGGGTTTATTCAGTATGGGACTCTTCTTGCCTCTTGGACTTGATTAACTATTTCCTTTTCCACCTTGGGGAAAATTTTAACAATAATATCTTCAAAAAATTTCTCATACCTTTTCTTTTTCTCTTCTCAGCTGGTGTTCTGCATGCACCCCTATAATTCGAATGTTGGTGCATTAGATATTGCCCCAGAGGTTTCTGAGACGGTCCTCAGTTCTTTTCATTCTTTTTACTTTATTCTGCTCCTCAGAACTAATTTCCACCATTTCATCTTCCAGCTCACTGATTCGTTCTTCTGCTTCAGCTATTCTGCTATTGATTCCTTCTAGAGTATTTCTAACTTCAGTAATTGTGTTTGTCTCTGTATGTTTATTCTTTAATTCTTCCAGGTCTTTGTTAATTGATTCCTGCATTTTCTCCATTTTGTTTTCAAGGTTTTTGATCATTCTTGCTATCATTATTCTGAATTCTTTTTCAGGTAGCTTGCCTATTTCCTCCTCATTTATTTGGACTTCTGTGTTTCTAGCTTGTTCCTTCATTTGTGTAGTATTTCTATGCCTTTTCTTTTTTTTTTTTTTTTTTAACTTACTGTGTTTGAGGTCTCCTTTTCCCAGGCTTCAAGGGTTGAATTCTTTCTTTCTCTTGGTTTCTGCCCTCTTAAGGTGGGTCCAGTGGTTTGTGTAAGTTTCATATAGGATGAGATTTGTGCTGAGGTTTTTTTGTTTGTTTGTTTTTCCTCTGATGGACAAGGCTGAGTGAGGTGGTAACGCTGTCTGCTGATGACTGGGCTTGTATTTTTGTTTTGTTTGTTGTTTGGATGAGGCATCCTGCACAGGGTGCTACTGGTGGTTGGGTGATGCTGGGTCTTGTATTCAAGTGGTTCACTTTGTGTGAGTCCTCACTATTTGATATTCTCTAGGGTTAGTTCTCTGGTAGTCTAGGGTCTTGGAGTCAGTGCTCCCACTCCAAAGGTTCAGGGCTTGATCTCTGGTCAGGAATAAGGATTCTACAAGTGGGTTTTATGGCATTAAGTAAGATTAAAACAAATATCCAAAAATGAGAAGTCAAAGATGAACCCCAGACAAATGGCAGTTACACCCTTGATGGGGAGCTACTCTGTAGATCAGCATGTCCGTCACTTACACGAGCACTCGGGGTGTGGTCCTGCTCTGTGGTTCAGCGCCTCAGGTGTTTGACAGGCCAGCCTCTCTATTGCTCAGCCGCTGATGCTGGCCTGTGAGGAGAGAGAAGCTATGGTGATGGCTCCACCCACTATGCCTGACTCAGCAGTATCGCCTTGTTTCCATAGCTGCCCAGCTTTCCTCCACAGGCATTTCCCACCACAGTCTCCTCCTTCACCTCCTCTTGACCCGTCTCTCCACAGTCAACAGCAACCCTCGCCCTGGGATCCCTCCACAATCTCCAGACTCCACATCCCTGTCTGGGGTATGCATGGTTGTGGTAAGGACTGTCTGATTCTCATTCCATTTAGGCTGCCACAGATCAGCTGTTTCACTCAGCCTTAAACATTTCTCCTCTGACTCAGACAATTGCCTGGATGTGGGGATCAGACCCCTGCTTCAGTTCCCCCACTCGGGTGCAGTCCTACTAACACTCCTGCTTTTCCCTCTAGTTCCTTCATCCTACCAAGTTTTGTGCGGTTCCATATATTCTTTTCCTCTGGTCAGGTACTCCTGTCTGCTTCTCAGCTAGTGTTCTGCATGCACTTCTCTGGTCTGAAGGTGTATTCCTGATGTATCCATGGACAGAGATGTACTCCATGTCCACCTACTTCTCCACAATCTTCAACTAATATTCTTTTAATGAATTAGCATAAATGGATAATAGACAAATTTTTATTATATTTTATGCCATCTTTATTTTTCCCCCACCTCACCCCCAGTCATTAAATCTGCATTTTTTGAAAGTTTAAGGACTTTATGTCTGCTTCAATTAGCACTAATAACCTCTCAAACCATATATCTTATGTTTGCTCAACATTATCACTTGAATATCTTTCTTTCAGACACTTCAGATTGAACCTAGGATCTTTCCTTGCTCTCCCTCCCCAGCATCCCCATTCCTACCACCAAGGTGCTCCCACCTCAGTAAACACAACTACAATCCACCAGCTATCACCAAGGATCTTCCTTTATCTCTCTCTTTGTCTTAACCCCTAGACCCAGACACTACCAAGTTCCATAAATTTTATTTCCAAAATCCTTTTCCAATCCATCTGCTGCTGCTACTGCTAAGTCGCTTCAGTCATATCCGACTCTGTGCAACCCCACGGACGGCAGCCCACCAGGCTCCCCTGTCCCTGGGATTCTCCAGGCAAGAACACTGGAGTGGGTTGCCATCTCCTTCTCCAATGCATGAAAGTGAAAAGTGAAAGTGAAGTCACTCAGTCGTGTCTGACTCTTAGCGACCCCATGGACTGGAGCCCATCAGGCTCCTCCATCCATGGGATTTTCCAGGCAAGAGTACTGGAGTGGGGTGCCATCGCCTTCTCCATCCAATCCATCTACTCACCTCTGTTTCCATCATCGCTAATCCAAACCACCCAACTCTGTGTAAATCTGTTCAAAGGGCTTTTAACTCTTCTCCCTGCATTCACCCTTTTACTCTCTAATTCATTCTTTACAACTCAGCTAGAGATCTTTTTAAAATTCACACTACTTCAAGACTGGCTCCTGTCCAAAAGCTTTGAGTAAGGATGAGGAGAAAAGGGAACTCTTGCTCACACACAATAGGAGTGCAAATTGGTGCAGCCTTTATGGAAAACAGTATAGAGGCTCCTCAAAATATTGAAAAAATAGAGCTACTATATGATTCAACAATCCCACACCTAGGCATATATCCAAAAGAAATGAAAAACAGGATATTGAAGAAACAACTGCATGTTCATGATCACTGCAGCATTATTCACAATAGCCAACACATGGAAACAACCTAGGTGCCCATCAATGGATGAATGGATGTGGTGTGTGTATGTGTGTATATATAGCATTCCATTGCATAATGGAATTCAACCACAAGAAAGAAGGAAATCCTACCACTTGGAACAACATCACTGGGCCTTGAGGGCATTATGCTAAGTGAAATAATCCAAACATAGAAAGACAAATACTGTATGGTATCATGTATATGTGAAAGATTTTTTAAAGTCAAACTCTTAGCAGAAAAACAGTGCCAGAGGCTACGGGATGGGAGAAATAGGGAGAAGCTGATAAAAGGGTACAAACTTTCAACTGTAAGATGAATAAAGTCTGAGGATCTAATATAAAATATGGTGACTATAGTTGATACCATTGTCATATATAATATAAATTGGCCAAGAGAGTAGAACAGAATTTTCTTCCCCCAACGTAATAGGAATTAAATAAATATGTGAAGTGGCAGGTGAATTAATTAACTCGATAGGGAGAATTCTTTCACCATGTATACGTATACCAAATCACCACAATGTACAGTTTAAATATCTCACACTCTATTTGTTGATCACATCTCAATAAAACTGAAAAAAAGTATAGATTTCCTGGTGGAAAAAAAGACAACTTTCAAAGGCTTTTTTCCTAATGACTGACCTCTGTCTACATCTTCAGCCTCATTTTGTGTCACATCCCCTTATTCATAACCATGTGTTGCTAAGAAACCTAACAGAGAGAGAGAGCCAGGATTTAGTCTGAGAATAGATGGATTTAAGGCCATGGCTTGGCCAGACAGGAAGAACAGAAAAGAGGCAGGCAGTAAATAGATTAGTTTAACTCAATCAAGTGGTGAAGCTGGGATGGGATTTTCAGACTCTAATCAGACAGAATTAGATACTGTTCACAGTGAATCTGGGACACATACCTTGTGAGAACACATTGTCTAGAGGGCATAGATTTAAAAAAAATCATATTGGTTAGCAGAAAGGAGAGAATAAAATCTAAGACTAAGTCAAAATCCTCCAGCTAATCAGCAGCTTCAGTGTGCCCTAATTTGCTTGAGAAGATAGCCTCCATATTCTTGGAACTGTAAAAGCTTTTCACTGATAGATGCCAGGCCACCATATGCAAAAATGTGCTGGGTGTGCACCGTGCAACTCTATGAAAGTGAAGTTGCTCAGTTGTGTCCAACTCTTTGCACCCCATGGACTGTAGCCTACAATGCTCCTCCAGAGTCTACCTATTAGAGAGTGTTTGATATGAATGTTGTCCCCACAGTTGTTCAGGGAATCATGCATGCAGCCATACATAGCAGTCTTCATGATTAAGTATATTTCACCTCCAGGTAGAATATTAATACTTCTACCTGGAAGTGTTAAGTTCAAGATTAAAAATTTGTAATCAATAGTTGGGGCTTCCCTGATGTCTCAAAAGGTAAAGAATCTGCCTGCAATGTGGGAGACCCAGGTAAGATCCCTGGGTCGGGAAGACACCTGGAGAAGGCCATGACAACCCACTTCAGTATTCTTTCCTGGAAAATCCCATGGTCAGAGGAGCTTGGTGGGCTACAGTCATGGGGTAGCAAAGAGTCAGATACAAATTTGGTCTTAGTATAGGTACTATTTAAAGCATTCTTATTGAAGAGAATAAATATATCAAAGATTAGATTTGTGAATTAGTAGGAAACAGCAGATTCAAACTGGGAAAATCTGAGAAAGTATCTAATAAAGAGACTACTAAAAATGGGTAAATAGTAGTATGAAGCTAGAGACAGTGGCAACCTTTCAAGTCCTGACAAACGTGAAGAGTGGGTCATAACCAGAACCCAGAGGCGGAAGGGCTGGATGTTGTACTCTTACACTCAATCATTCCATCAGTCAGTCCCTCTTGACTTCTTTTCCCTCAGCCCTGCCAAGGATTTTATTCCATGTTATGGCTCTTTCTGCTTAAAATATCTAGATTGGTTACTACTTCCTGCACTAAATCTGGACTGACCTAGATACCCAAAGCAGTAGCAGAGATTAGAACTTCAAGGAGAAAAATGTGAGACTGACTATTTAATCTGATTGGATAACACAGGGACTATCTAGAGACTATGAAAAATGAGATATTTGTAGTTCATGCATTAGCAAAATGATTGCTTAAATTACCACGTGTGATTTTGTAAGATGGAGTAACTATTATACCAAACTATTATACTTTACCAGAGTGCCTGGCAATTAAAACAGGAGTAATACAACTGTCTTGAAAAATCTGGAAAGAGATTTTTAAATTTTTTTTTTTTAATGATCCTAAAACAAGTAGTCTCCTTTACCTAGTCTAAACAAATCTCCTACATAAGATCATGGCAGCTGGTCCCATAACTTCATGGCAAATAGAAGGGGCAAAGTGGAAACAGTGACAGACATCCTCTTCTTGGGCTCCAAAATTACTGTAGGCAGTGACTGCACCCATCAGACTAAAAGATGCTTGCTCCTTGGAAGAATAGCTATGACAAATCTAGACAGCATATTAAAAAGCAAAGACATCATTTTGCAGGCAAAGGTTCATCTAGTGAAAGCTATAGTTTTTCCAATAGTCATGTATGGATGTGAGAGTTAGACCAGAAAGAAGGCTGAGTAACAAAGAATTGATGCTGTGGCACTGGAGAAGACTCTTGAGAGTCCCTTGGACAGCAGGCTCTAACCAGTCAATCTTAAAGGAAATCAACACTGAATATTCATTGGAAGGACTGGTGCTGAAGCTGAAGCTCCAGTACTTTGGCCACCTGATGGAAAGAGCTGACTCTCTGGAAAAGACCCTGATGCTAAGAAAGATTGAGGGCAAGAGGAGAAGGGGGGTGACAGAGGATGGGATGGTTGGATGGCATCACTGATTCAATGGACATGAGTTTGAGCAAACGCAGGGAGATGGTAAAGGACAGGGAAGCCTGGAGTGCTATAGTTGACGGGCCACAAAAAGTCAGCACAAAGCTACTTACGACTTAGTGACTGGACAAGAACAACAACAAAAACAGCCTGAGATCTTCAAAGAATACGTTATGAGAAAAGCAAAGCAATGGAAGATGAATATATGGATTAGAAGAAAATTTAAAGACAAGCAAACCAAAAATAGGACAAGGTTAAATGAAAATACCAGGGATGCATCAGTCAGTTCAGTCGCTCTTTGCCAAGAAAGGTCCGTCTAGTCAAGGGATGCATACTTAAGTGCTAAAACTCTAAAGAAACACAAAAAGTGATGACTATGAAAATCAGACTAGTGATGCTTCATGAAGAGGCAGGGGCTGTGATTAGAGCGAGGCACATGGAAGAGCTGAATGGAGGCTGGGAAAGTTGTGTCTTAACCTGAAGTGGTGATTTACAAAGATGCTTAATTTATAAGAATTAATTAAGCTATACACGTGTTCTGTGTTATTTTTGGCATTTGTGTTTTATTTTTACAATTTTTAAAAGTTAATAGCAAGATAGACATATGATTGTCATGGAGGGAGTCATTTATTCACTTTTTCTGAGCAAAGCACAAATTCTCTGCCTTTGTAGATCTTACTGTGAGATGCTATTAATATGAAGGGTAAGTGCTGTGAAGAAAATGAAGCAGACAAGGAGGTTGGAGAGTGGTGGAGGCTAATATTTTAGATAAAATTGTGAGGGAACTCCTACCTGAGTGACATTTGAGCAGAGAGATCTGATGGAGAAAGGAGGGAGCCATCAGAGGGATGGAAGAATATTCTAGGCAATGCAAACAGCAAGGTGTAGAGCGGGAGTGTGATGGGAGTGATGCAGGAACGGCAGGAAGGTCAGTGAGATCAGACAAGAGGAAATGAGGGGAAAGGAGCAGATGTGAGGTCCAGAGATTCCCTGAGGCCAGGTCTTATGCCTTAAGACTAACTTTTGAGTACTGGTTGCAGACTTCAAAGCACTACTAATCCACTTTTTAGAGATATGATACAGTTCATTTTTAAAATATATACTTATTTATATGAAACAATGATTTTTAAAAATAACATCATCATCTCAACTTTATTATCTCCTATTTCCCTTCTAGTAAACTGACAAAACAGTGGCATTAACGAAACACAAGCTTCTTGAGCACAAAAAAATGATTACTAGACTTTAGGCTACCAACAGTGTCTGCTAAGAGGTCCAAACAACCTCCCAGCTATTTTTTAGCCATGCAGAAGAGCACACTGCTACTTACTAAGGACTTCCTAAATCAAGTGTCTTTAAGCCTGGTTTTTGCTTTTTTTTAAGCTATCTCTGCCAGAAAAACATTTTGGCTGGGGCTATTTCATTTCCCTTATCGATGTATTCAGTGGAACCACATGTAAATTACAATAGATAAGATTTGGGATAAAAGCTAGAAGGCATATCTTAATGAAATATGGTATAAAATAGAGGGAAAGAAATTACTAAAGCAAATTTTAAAATAATTTTTTTCTGTCAAGTTTTAAGAATATAATTGACCTAAACCACCTGAACCATTTCACAATCGTTAGCTTTTCTTTGATGATTCTTGATGCCTCCAAGGGCTACCCAGGTGTTGCTAGTAGTAAAGAAACCGCCTGCCAATGCAGGAGACATAAGAGACACAGGATCAATCCCTGGGTAAGGAGGATCCCTAGGGAAGGAAATGGCAACCCCCACACCAGTATTCTTGCCTGAAGAATCTCATGGACAGAGGAACCTGGTGGGCTACAGTCCATAGGGTTGCAAAGAGTTGGACATGACTGAAGCTACTTAGCATGCAAGCATAATGCTTCCAAAGATAATAGGTAAGTGACAGCTATATATCTCCCCCTCATAACCTTGCTACCAGGAAGACCAGGATGAAAGCAAAATTTGCACTGAATTCTGCTCCACATACATTTTTTTTTGCAAGATTCTTATATCCTGTTCACACAAGGCTAAGATACCTGTATAATATTTCTAGCCAACCACGTATCTTATACACCACCAATTCTGCAAAGAAACGTTATTTCAAATATTTCTTACACTAATTAACCAAGAGAAGGGGACAACAGAGAATGAGATGTTTGGATGGCACCACTAACTCAATGGACATGAGTCTGAGTAAACTCCAGGAGTTGGTGATGGACAGGGAGGCCTGGCATGCTGCAGTCCATGGGCTCACAAAGAGTCCGACAGGATNCCTAAAACAAGTAGTCTCCTTTACCTAGTCTAAACAAATCTCCTGCATAAGATCATGGCATCTGGTCCCATAACTTCATGGCAAATAGAAGGGGCAAAGTGGAAACAGTGACAGACATCCTCTTCTTGGGCTCCAAAATTACTGTAGGCAGTGACTGCACCCATCAGACTAAAAGATGCTTGCTCCTTGGAAGAATAGCTATGACAAATCTAGACAGCATATTAAAAAGCAAAGACATCATTTTGCAGGCAAAGGTTCATCTAGTGAAAGCTATAGTTTTTCCAATAGTCATGTATGGATGTGAGAGTTAGACCAGAAAGAAGGCTGAGTAACAAAGAATTGATGCTGTGGCACTGGAGAAGACTCTTGAGAGTCCCTTGGACAGCAGGCTCTAACCAGTCAATCTTAAAGGAAATCAACACTGAATATTCATTGGAAGGACTGGTGCTGAAGCTGAAGCTCCAGTACTTTGGCCACCTGATGGAAAGAGCTGACTCTCTGGAAAAGACCCTGATGCTAAGAAAGATTGAGGGCAAGAGGAGAAGGGGGGTGACAGAGGATGGGATGGTTGGATGGCATCACTGATTCAATGGACATGAGTTTGAGCAAACGCAGGGAGATGGTAAAGGACAGGGAAGCCTGGAGTGCTATAGTTGACGGGCCACAAAAAGTCAGCACAAAGCTACTTACGACTTAGTGACTGGACAAGAACAACAACAAAAACAGCCTGAGATCTTCAAAGAATACGTTATGAGAAAAGCAAAGCAATGGAAGATGAATATATGGATTAGAAGAAAATTTAAAGACAAGCAAACCAAAAATAGGACAAGGTTAAATGAAAATACCAGGGATGCATCAGTCAGTTCAGTCGCTCTTTGCCAAGAAAGGTCCGTCTAGTCAAGGGATGCATACTTAAGTGCTAAAACTCTAAAGAAACACAAAAAGTGATGACTATGAAAATCAGACTAGTGATGCTTCATGAAGAGGCAGGGGCTGTGATTAGAGCGAGGCACATGGAAGAGCTGAATGGAGGCTGGGAAAGTTGTGTCTTAACCTGAAGTGGTGATTTACAAAGATGCTTAATTTATAAGAATTAATTAAGCTATACACGTGTTCTGTGTTATTTTTGGCATTTGTGTTTTATTTTTACAATTTTTAAAAGTTAATAGCAAGATAGACATATGATTGTCATGGAGGGAGTCATTTATTCACTTTTTCTGAGCAAAGCACAAATTCTCTGCCTTTGTAGATCTTACTGTGAGATGCTATTAATATGAAGGGTAAGTGCTGTGAAGAAAATGAAGCAGACAAGGAGGTTGGAGAGTGGTGGAGGCTAATATTTTAGATAAAATTGTGAGGGAACTCCTACCTGAGTGACATTTGAGCAGAGAGATCTGATGGAGAAAGGAGGGAGCCATCAGAGGGATGGAAGAATATTCTAGGCAATGCAAACAGCAAGGTGTAGAGCGGGAGTGTGATGGGAGTGATGCAGGAACGGCAGGAAGGTCAGTGAGATCAGACAAGAGGAAATGAGGGGAAAGGAGCAGATGTGAGGTCCAGAGATTCCCTGAGGCCAGGTCTTATGCCTTAAGACTAACTTTTGAGTACTGGTTGCAGACTTCAAAGCACTACTAATCCACTTTTTAGAGATATGATACAGTTCATTTTTAAAATATATACTTATTTATATGAAACAATGATTTTTAAAAATAACATCATCATCTCAACTTTATTATCTCCTATTTCCCTTCTAGTAAACTGACAAAACAGTGGCATTAACGAAACACAAGCTTCTTGAGCACAAAAAAATGATTACTAGACTTTAGGCTACCAACAGTGTCTGCTAAGAGGTCCAAACAACCTCCCAGCTATTTTTTAGCCATGCAGAAGAGCACACTGCTACTTACTAAGGACTTCCTAAATCAAGTGTCTTTAAGCCTGGTTTTTGCTTTTTTTTAAGCTATCTCTGCCAGAAAAACATTTTGGCTGGGGCTATTTCATTTCCCTTATCGATGTATTCAGTGGAACCACATGTAAATTACAATAGATAAGATTTGGGATAAAAGCTAGAAGGCATATCTTAATGAAATATGGTATAAAATAGAGGGAAAGAAATTACTAAAGCAAATTTTAAAATAATTTTTTTCTGTCAAGTTTTAAGAATATAATTGACCTAAACCACCTGAACCATTTCACAATCGTTAGCTTTTCTTTGATGATTCTTGATGCCTCCAAGGGCTACCCAGGTGTTGCTAGTAGTAAAGAAACCGCCTGCCAATGCAGGAGACATAAGAGACACAGGATCAATCCCTGGGTAAGGAGGATCCCTAGGGAAGGAAATGGCAACCCCCACACCAGTATTCTTGCCTGAAGAATCTCATGGACAGAGGAGCCTGGTGGGCTACAGTCCATAGGGTTGCAAAGAGTTGGACATGACTGAAGCTACTTAGCATGCAAGCATAATGCTTCCAAAGATAATAGGTAAGTGACAGCTATATATCTCCCCCTCATAACCTTGCTACCAGGAAGACCAGGATGAAAGCAAAATTTGCACTGAATTCTGCTCCACATACATTTTTTTTTGCAAGATTCTTATATCCTGTTCACACAAGGCTAAGATACCTGTATAATATTTCTAGCCAACCACGTATCTTATACACCACCAATTCTGCAAAGAAACGTTATTTCAAATATTTCTTACACTAATTAACCAAGAGAAGGGGACAACAGAGAATGAGATGTTTGGATGGCACCACTAACTCAATGGACATGAGTCTGAGTAAACTCCAGGAGTTGGTGATGGACAGGGAGGCCTGGCATGCTGCAGTCCATGGGCTCACAAAGAGTCCGACAGGATTAAGCAACTGAACTGACTGACTGACTGACTGCAGATTTAGATAACAATATTTGAAATGTTGTGGTCAGATCTTCCTCTAGTGTGGGTTTCTGAAAAGTCTTTCAAATGCTGATTAACCACTCATGGAGTGTGGATTTCTGATTAAAATACTCCAAAAGATCTAATCATCTTATAGTCTAATCATTCCTACAATGTAAGTTAAACAGGCACAGTTTGACATTACTCCAGCTTACTCAGTGAAGCATTTTTAAATGAACTGACCATTGACCTAACAGAATCTAACCTAGGATGACTTAGACAAAAGCCTCCTTGGAAAAAGGAAGGTTGACTAGTTGACATCCTACAGTCTCCCTCTTCTAGGCCAGTGATACTTAAATGCATTATAAGGCTATAGTTTTTCCAGTGGTCATGTATGGATGCAAGACTTGGACTGTGAAGAAAGCTGAGCACCAAAGAATTGATGCTTTTGAACTGTGGTGTTGCAGAAGACTCTTGAGAGTCCTTTGGACTGCAAGGAGATCCAACCAGTCCATTCTAAAGGAGATCAGTCCTGGGTGATCTTTGAAAGGAATGATGCTAAAGCTGAAACTCCAGTACTTTGGCCACCTCATGAGAAGAGTTGACTCACTGGAAAAGACTCTGATGCTGGGAGGGATTGGGGGCAAGAGGAAAAGGGGACAACTGAGGATGAGATGGCTGGATGGCATCACTGACTCGATGGACATGAGTCTGAGTGAACTCTGGGAGTTGGTGATGGACAGGGAGGCCTGGAAGGCTGTGATTCATGGGGTTGCAAAGAGTCGGACATGACTGAGCGACTGAACTGAACTGAACTGAACTAAATGTACCCTTGGGTAGCTTTCAGAGACAGCTCAGTATTAAGCCCTGTCTGACTCTGACCCCATGGACTGAAGCACTCCAGGCTTCCCTGTCCTTCACTATCTCCAGGAGTTTACTCAAACTCATGCCCATTGAGTTGGTGATGCCATCCAACAATCTCATCCTCTGTAGCCCCATTTTCCTACTGCCCTCAGTCTTTCCCAGCATCAGGGTCTTTTCCAGTGAGATGACTTTTTGCATCAGGTAGCCAAAGTATTGGAGCTTCAGCTTCAGCATCAGTCCTTCCAATGAATATTCAGGGTTGATTTCCTTTAGGATTGACTGGTTTGATCTCCTTGTAGTCCAAGGGACTCTCACAAGTCCTCTTTAGCACCACAGTTCAAAAGCATCAGTTCTTTGGCACTTTTTTTCAGGATCCAACTTTCACACCCAGGCATGACTACTAGACAAACCATAGCTTTGACTAGACGGATCTTTGTTGGCAAAGTGATGTCTCTGCTTTTTAATATGCTGTCTAGGTTTTTCATACCTTTTCTTCCAAGGAGTAAGCATCTTTTAATTTCATGGCTGCAATTGGTGTCCACAGTGATTCTGGAGCCCAAGAAAATAAAATCTGTCACTGTTTCCACTTTTTCCCCATCTATTTGCCATGACTGCAAGGAGATCCAACCAGTCCATCCTAAAGGAGATCAGTCCTGGATGTTCATTGGAAGGATTGATACTGAAGCTGAAACTCCAATACTTTGGCCACCTCATGCAACGAACTGACTCATTGGAAAAGACCATGATGCTGGGAAGGATTGGGGGCAGGAAGAGAAGGGGGCGACAGAGGATGAGATGGTTGGATGGCATCACTGACTCAATGGACATGAGTTTGGGTGAACTCCAGGAGTTGGTGATGGACAGGGAGGCCTGGCGTGCTTCAGTTCATGAGGTTGCAAAGAGTTGGACATGACTGAGTGACTGAACTGAATGGAACTGATTTGCCTTGAAGTGTATGCACCATGATAAAAGTGGCAGTTTTTATGTCTGGCCATCAGAGGTCAGTAAATCCCTGTTTATTCACTATTTTCCATTTGTCACTTTTTTTTTTTTTTCCAGAACAAGAAGCATTATAAATTAATTTACATGCAGCTTGGGAGAGTTCTCTCAATCTTTGAAGTAGTGAAAGAAATAACAATTCTCCAAGGAAATCTAAAAAAGTCCTGACCCACGGGCAGAAGACTCTTTCCTCACTTCAATGCCATCTTATATATAGCTTAAAATGAAAGGTTCTGCATAAATTCTAACAGAGTAATCCTGGATTTAAAACATGGATTCAACTATCACCATTTTCATTTGCAGAGGGGAAAAAAGAAAAAGAAAAATTCAAACTAAACTTTTTAAAAGAATGTAGCTGCTGCTGCTGCTGCTGCTAAGTCGCTTCAGTCGTGTCTGACTCTGTACGACCCCATAGACGGCAGCCCACCAGATTCCCCTGCCCCTGGGATTCTCCAGGCAAGAACACTGGAGTGGGTTGCCATTTCCTTCTCCAATGCATGAAAGCAAAAAGTGAAAGTGAAGTCGCTCAGTCGTGTCGATCTCTAAGCTAAAATATAATTCCTATTATTTGTATACTTATATCAAGTTCTCAACTTTTAATTATTTTAACTTCACAGTGATCTTTGAGGTACCTAGGGAGGTATTATTATCTTGGGCTTCCCTGGTTTACTCAGTGGTAAAGAACCCACCTGTCAATACAGGAGACGCAGGTTCGATCCCTGGGTCAGGAAGATCCCCTGGAGAAGGAAATGGCTACCCACTTCAGTAATCTTGCCTGGGATGACAGAGAAGCCTGGTGGGCTACGGTCTGTGGGGTTGCAAGAGTCGGACATGACTTAGCGACTAAACCACTACCACCATTATTGTCTATTTCCCAGACTAAGAAAGCAAAACCGAGCAGTGTGTAATTAGCCTGAGGTCCAAAGTCTGGTTCATTACCAAGAGTCCCCAACATGTTTACCTTCTTTGAACTTCATCACTGGCTACCGTGTATCTTGTGACAGCACACCTGCGCTTATTTATGTCTTGCTCTACAATAGCAATGAAACAGTAAGCTCCTTTGGGGCAGGAATCCAGCCCCTTCTCAGTCACTCCCACAATGACTTGAAAGTTAATCAAGAAATTGAATTTGCTAACTAAATAAGTAAACTGCATTTGCCTGGTCTCTGTGACTTCCCATAAACTCTGTAGGACACACATACACACACACACACACACACACACACACACACACACATACACAATGGTAGGTACCCTCACCAACCTGGAGACACCCTGGTTACATGATAAGGTTGAGCAATATCAGGAAAACCCGTCTATTCAATTCTAGACATACTAGGTATTTTTACTCACTGGAGCAGATCTTCAAACAAACTGCTTTTGTACCACAACAATAAAAACATATAGGCATGCATCCCTAATACACAGGTATGTATTTATAAATTACAGATAGGCCTATCTATTAATATTTCTATTTCAAAACATATTTAAATAGAAAAATAAGTATTAAAAATTAAGACGAACTTGGATGGCATCACCAACTCAATGGGCACGAGTTTGAGTAAACTCCAGGAGTTAGTGATGGACAGGGAGGCCTGAACTGCTGCAGTCCATGGGGTTGCAAAGAGTCAGACATGACTGAGTGACTGAACTGAACTGAAAAATATATTTAGGTAATTACATATTTTAAGGGCACAAAAATATTTTTCAATCTAAATATTATTATAATATTTTGTAATACCAATATGATTAAACTCACTTCCCTGTTTATGTTATTATAATTACAAATATTTAGGAACATTTCAAAACACATACATAAGAATAGAATTTTTAAATGACTGAAAGATGTAATAAAATATTGAATAATTCTTCATCATTTTAGTGCCAGAAAACACCTTTTTGTTCTCACATCATTTTTCTCTAGGATTATTGTAAGTCAAAGGT
>SJYA01000743.1:33260-48683 GCA_006410615.1 Neotragus moschatus
ATCTGGAAGTTCACGGTTCACGTATTGCTGAAGCCTGGCTTGGAGAATTTTGAGCATTACTTTACTAGCATGTGAGATGAGTGCAATTGTGCTGTAGTTTGAGCATTCTTTGGCATTGGCTTTCTTTGGGATTAGAATGAAAACTGACCTTTTCCAGTCCTGTGGCCACTGCTGAGTTTTCCAAATGTGCTGGCATATGGAGTGCAGCACTTTCACAGCATCATCTTTCAGGATTTGAAATAGCTCCACTGGAATGCCATCACCTCCACTAGCTTTGTTCGTAGTGATGATTTCTAAGGCCCACTTGACTTCACATTCCAGGATGTCTGGCTCTAGATGAGTGATTATACCATCATGATTATCCAGGTCGTGAAGATCTTTTTTGTACAGTTCTGCTGTGTATTCTTGCCACCTCTTCTTAATATCTT
Source organism: Neotragus moschatus (assembly GCA_006410615.1). Lineage (NCBI taxonomy): Eukaryota > Metazoa > Chordata > Mammalia > Artiodactyla > Bovidae > Neotragus > Neotragus moschatus. Next base: position 33,689 of record SJYA01000743.1, read on the forward strand.
CTGCTTCTGTTAGGTCCATACCATTTTTGTCCTTTAATGAGCCCATCTTTGCATGAAATGTTCTCTTAGTATCTCTAATTTTCTTGAAGAGATCCCTAGTCTTTCCCATTCTGTTCTTTTCCTCTATTTCTTTGCATTGATCGCTGAAGAAAGCTTTCTTATCTCTTCTTGCTATTCTTTGGAACTCTGCATTCAGATGCTTATATCTTTTCTTTTCTCCTTTGCTTTTTGCTTCTCTTCTTTTCACAGTTATTTGTAAGGCCTCCCCAGACAGCCATTTTGCTTTTTTGCATTTCTTTTCCATGGGGATGGTCTCGATCTCTGTCTCCTGTACAATGTCATGAACCTCATTCCATAGTTCATCAGGCACTCTATCTATCAGAAGCTACACAAAACTGGAAAGGTGAAATCCTCAAAGAATATGCAAATAAAGAGTCAAAATGTCCTTTATGTTGCCTGCTAATTCTATGTCTAAATAATTAACACTCTCTCCTTAAATTCTATGCCTTTGTTCCAGATCTTAACAGCCTAAATTTTATTTTCTCCCTTTCTTAAAGTTCTCTTTCAGTTTGTTTCTCAATTCTGTCCTTCCTCATACATATACACAAACATTGTCCAAAAGGAAATATACTCCAAAAAAAGTTATACCTAAGACAATGATTTTAAAATTTTTTAATTGGATAACAAAATAGCATTTCTCAAATAGGGTAATATCCTACAATGGGAAGAACCCTTGTGGGTATTTTTTTGTCTTTTGGGGAAGCAGGAAGGAAGAGTACATATCTTTACTGAGTAGGAAAATAATCCAAGCTTACAGTAAATAGGAAGTAACTATGTAAAAAAGACAATATCACTTATTGGGAGATAATAATGCTCAGCATTTTCCTCCAGTCTTTTCTTTATAAAAATAGAGAAATATCCTGGCATGTGTTTCATGATGAAATGAAATCATGCATAAAATTTTGGGTACTCATTATTTTATGAAATATTTTACCATGAATCCTGTTTCTACCCTTTTTGTTAGTCTCTGTCCTTATTTTTCATAATCACAATTTTCATAGTTTTACTTTACTCCATTATATATTAAATAGAAGAACCATAGTATAATTTTTTATTCTCTTATTGTTAGATGTACTAACATAATAATAGCTACTATTTATTGAATACTTAGATGGTGTCTATAATTGTGGCAATAACTTTATATACATTTTTTCCTCATAATAGATTCTTTTTTTTCAGCAGTTTTAGGTTCATATCAAAACTGAGAGGAAGGCACAAAGATTTCCCCAATACAAATGCTGCCCTGCACCTGCCAGAGGCCCCCATTGTCAGTAATCCCCTTCAGAGGGCACATTTGTTACAGCTGGTGAACATACAATGACACACCACAATCATTTATAGTCCATAGTTGGTGAACGCGTTAGCTGCCCAGCCATGTCTGACTCATTGAGACCCCATGGACTGTAGCCTGCCAGGCTCCTCTCTCCATGGAATTTTCCAAGCAAGAATACTGGAGTGCATAGACATTTCCTTCTTCAGGGGGTCTTCCCAACCTAGGGATCAAACCTGGGTCTCTTGTATTACCATCTTAGCCACCATGGAAGCCCAAAATATTTTTAATATGTGTGTGCACATGTTAAGTTGCTTCAGTCGTGTCCAACTCTTTGGGACCTTATGGACTGTAGCCTGCAAGGCCCCTCTGTCCATGGAATTTCCCAGGCAATAATGCTGAAGTGCGTTGCCAAGCTCTTCTCCAGATGACCTTCCTGACACAGAGACTGAACCCAGGTCTCCCGCACTACAGGCAGATTCTTTACCACTGAGCCACCAGGGAAACCCATCCATAGTTTATATTAGGATTCAAATCATCATACTGTACACTTCAAATATATTACAATTCATCAATTATATCTCAGTGAAGCTGCTGCTGCTGCTAAGTCGCTTCAGTTGTGTCCAACTCTGTGTGACCCCAAAGACGGCAGTCCACCAGGCTTCCCCATCCCTGGGATTCTCCAGGCAAGAACTGAGGAAATATATATATCTAACAAAAAGTCTCTAGAGTTGTCATTTAATTAAACTACGTACTTCTTTGGTAGCTATGGAAAAGTGAAATTTAAATGGCATGCCTTTATAAAGTAGCTCATAATTGGCCTGTGTTATTATGCTTTTTGTGTCAAAGCATAGCACAGTATGGAGAATCCATTTGTACATTTGCAAGATTCCTCTTTCTACCTAAAATAACAAAATGCCATGGATATCCAGGAGAACTATCTTCCCATCATTAAAAAAGGAGAGGAGGGGAATAAGAGTTTTCTGTTGTACGTAAACTTTCTCTTAGAAGAGCCTCTGCTAACTCTGCTATCAGCAGCCACTTAAACATCAATAGAAATGAAGTCACCCTAGGCTGAAAAATAATGGAAAAGAGAGTTGAAGAAGATGGAAAATACAATTCACTTTCATCTTAGGATAGTAGAATATTGCTTCTTAAATAAAAGAATATATGTTACAAAAGGGATGTAGCTTTTGAGTATTCGATCTCTTAACCTTTTGACATTTCATACTGGAAAAACAAAATTGATGCCACCGGTGTGAATGAAGCTCAGCTAACTCAGAGTAGTAATGACGCAAAGCAAAATGAAAACTGTGGAATAATTATTGGGCAGAAAGTAAAAGAATAAAGAAAGATATGACAATATGTTAAAGGGATAGTTCTTAAAAGAAGATTTAATGGGCTCCATGTTATGGTGGGATTGGTTAAAACTCCCTACACTGTCATGAGATCAAGCTGCAATTCCAAAAGCTGACTTTCTTTCTTTTTGGATGGGGGTATTCATGTTCAGTCTGTGTTTAATCAACATAACCAAAGAATAGACGGGTGCTTTCATGAATAAGAAAAATTTATAGAGAAGTATCCTTGCAAAACCGTGACAAGAGAACATGTTAGCCTATTTCCAAAGAGCATCTGGTGGCTTGAAAGGAAACAGACATGGCTTATGGACTGTAATTGTCCATCTACAATGAGAGGCATCCAGGAAATTACTTTTCTTTTGTTTGCTATGTAATGCTATTTCTATGATAAGGAACCCCATTTGTGAACTTCGGGATAGCTCATAAAAGGTGAGTAAGAATGGAAAAGCATGCTAGCTTGAGACTTCTATCTTTGAGCCATCTTAAGACTGGCTGACAGACTTGTATCTACAGGACAGGTTATACAAATAACAGGGCACCTGTATCAAAGGGTCAGAACTGCAGAGAAACAAAAAGGAATTCCTTTCCTTCTGAAAGGAATCAAAGGCTTTTCAGGGACTCTTACTGCTTGAAGAGCAATATGGGCTCCCCTAGTGGCTCAGATGGTAAGGAATCTGCCTGCAATGCAGGAGACTTGGGTTTGATCCCTGGGTTGGGAAGATTCCCTGGAGAAGGGAAGGGCAACCCACTCCAGCATTCTTGCCTGGAGAACTCCATGGACAGAGGAGCCTGAAGGGCTACAGTCCTTGGGTTGCAAAGAGTTGGACATGACTGAGTGACCAACACCTGAAGAGCGGTTTGGTCCAGTGGAAAGAGCATCGTCGCTGGAGTCACGCACACCTGTGTTCATGATCTGGTTCTGCCACCTAGTTATTGCTTAACTTCTTTGAACTTTCATTTCCTCCTCTGTAAAATGGGGATAATATTCCTATTCTATAGGATGGTCATATTGACTGAGGCAGTAACTATAAAAAAATGAATAAATAGAAACCTCAGTTAAATAGAGTAGGGAGATCAGAAGACGACACTCTCGTGTCCTACGATAATAAAGCACCCAAATGGAAGAAGAAAGACTCTATTGGTTTCTTGCCAAAGACGCAGCTAATGAAAAGCCATGGACTCTGTGTTTACTATAGCCTGCCCAACTTCCTTTTCCCCTTTAGAAAAACCTTCTTCTTCCCTGGCTGGAGGAAGGGAGTGAATCTTGCACGTGACTTACTGTGGTTGCAGATCCCAAATGGCAATTCTCTGCTGATCTCAAATAAACACCTCTGTTGCAGAAACAGCTCACAGCCTATTTATTTTAGGTCAACACAACCATGGATAAAGTACTTAATATACAGTCCAAGCCCAATAAATGTCACTAACATTAGAGACAAGAAATCAGACTCCTGACATGTGAGCTGACGCCTCCTTTGGTGATCACTTAGTGGAACACCTAGAGAAGGCTGAGATGCGAGGAGATTTAGAGCCTCGGCCCGATCACTCTTGAGCTTCAGTGGCTCCTCAAAGCCCCAGCAGTTCTACAAAGTCTGCTCAGGAGCTGCCCAGAGGATAGGGAGGGGGGACAAAGAAGAAATACTGTGGACCCCCATTCCACTTCAACATAGCCACTCTACTTTTCTCCCTTCTGTGTGTTGAATGCTCAAGTAAATGTTCATTTAAAGACAGAGTAACAGGGAAGAGATGTTAGCAAAACCGTTGCACCCTGCCAGTCCATTTGAGAAACTCACATGAGCACTTGCTATAATAGGGAAGTACATAGCCTATTCCAGAGCCATGGAGGCCTGGGAGGTCTTGTGTCTCTAGGTGGCTGTTGAAGAATGTGTTCCAGCAAAGGTCGTGAGGGTCCTTTCCAACATGGTACAAATGTACGTGTGCGTGCACACACACACACACACACACACACACCTCTATGGCTTCCTCAGCACCATGATCACTCAGGAATACATCTGCCTTCACTGACATTAATCAAAGACTCAAGAACCAAGAACTTATCTGCCAGGATCAGAGAGAACACTTATGCTCTGTGGAAGCTGTATGATAAATAGAAGAAGTAAAAAGCAGAGACTAAAAATTCTCTCTTCCCTGATCCTGGACACTAGATCCTCTCTGTGAAACAGGACTGGGAGGGGGACTTCAGGAAAACCTTGGTTCTTAAATTGTATCAGCTAGTGTGACCCAAGGCAAGTTTTAAACACATAGTCCATGGGGTCCCAAAGAGTCGGACACGACTGAGCAACTAAACTGAACTGAATGGTCTGAGAGTTAAATAATAACTTCATCTTTACTGTATTAGTCAGGGTTTCTCCAGAGAAACAGAACCAACAGGATGCATGGTGAGAGAGATTTATTTTTAAAAACTGGCTCATGAGAATGTGGAGTCTGGCAAGTCCAAAATTGCAGGGCATACCAACAAGCTGGAAGTTCCAAAGAGAGATGATGTTGCGTGAGTCCAGAGGCAGCCTGGAGGCAGAATTCCTCGCTCCTCAGAGGACCCCACTCTCTCCTCTTAAGACCTTCAAGTAACTTGCCCACATTAAGGAAAATAATCTGCTTTACTCAATATCTACTGATTTCATGTTAATTGCATATTAAAAAACCCACAGCAGCATTTGGACTGGTGTTTGACCAAACAACAGGACACCCAGGCAAGTTGACAGGTAAAATTAACCATCACATTTACCACGTGAAGACAGGAGAGGTTCAGGGTTTGGTAGACTTTTGTACTTTTTTAGTATTATTTACTCATGCATGCTCGGATTTTTGCTTGCTTAGGGTTCTTCTACACACATGTTAAAGCAGCATTTGAATTACTCTACCATTTAGCTGTTGCCACATAAACAGAACACCCTGAAACTTAGTGGTTAAAAGCACCAAGTATTAGTTCAGTTCATGATTCTGTGATTCAACACTTGCTGGGCTCAGCTGGGCAGTTCCAGTCTCGGGTGGATTTACTCATGTGTCTGAAGTCAGGTGCTGGGTCAGTCAAGTGCTCCAGGGGCTGAGATAGCCCATTTCTGCTCCACACAGTCTCCCATCCTCCTTCAGGTTAACTCAGGCTTGTTCTCCTAGAGAAGGCAGGGGTCCCTAAAGGCAGCAAAAGCATGTCAAGTCCTCTTGAGGCCCCAGCTTACGAGGACTGGAGAAATAGGTTTGACTCTTGGCTGGAGATGTTGTAAAGTGGCAGAGGGCACAGCTGTAAGAATAACTGCAGCTGTTTTTGCAAAAACAAACAAACACCTTCCGGAGCTCCTCTCAAGAACAGTATNAAATCAGATTGATTATATTCTTTGCAGCCAAAGATTGAGAAGCTCTATACAGTCAACAAAAACAAGACCGGGAGCTGACTATGGCTCAGATCATGAACTCCTTACTGGCAAATTCAGACTTAAATTGAAGAAACTAGGGAAAACCACTAGATCATTCAGGTGTGACCTAAATCAAATCCCTTATGATTAAACAGTGGAAGTGAGAAATAGATTTAAGGGACTAGATCTGACAGACATAGTGCCTGATGAACTATGAATGGAGGTTTGTGACACTGTACAGCAGACAAGGATAAAGACCATTCCCAGGAAAAGAAATGCAAAAAAGCAAAATGGCTGTCTGAGGAGGCCTTAAAAGAGAGAAGTGAAAAGCAAAGAGAAAAGGAAAGATATAAGCACCTGATTGCAGACTTCCAAAGAATAGCAAGAAAAGATCAGAAAGCCTTCTTCAGCGATCAATGCAAACAAATAGAGGACAAGAACAGAATGAGAAAGACTAGAGATCTCTTCAAGAAAATCAGAGATACCAAGGGAACATTTCATGCAAAGATGGGCTCAATAAAGGACAGAAATGGTATGGACCTAACAGAAGCAGAAGATATTAGGAAGAAGTGGCAAGAATACACAGAAGAACTATACCAAAAATATCTTCAGGACCCAGCTAATCACGATGATGTGATCACTCACNAAAGAACAGAATGGGAAAGACTAGAGATCTCTTCAAGAAAATTAGAGATACCAAGGGAACATTTCATGCAAAGATGGGCTCAATAAAGGACAGAAATGGTATGGACCTAACAGAAGCAGAAGATATTAGGAAGAAGTGGCAAGAATACACAGAAGAACTATACCAAAAATATCTTCAGGACCCAGCTAATCACGATGATGTGATCACTCACTTAGAGCCAGACATCCTGAAATGCAAAGTCAAGTGGGTCTCAGGAAGCATTACTACATACAAAGCTAGTAGAGGTGATGGAATTCCAGTTGAGCTATTTCAATTCCTAAAAGATGATGCTGTGAAAGTGCTGCACTCAATATGCCAGCACATTTGGAAAACTCAGCAGTGGCCATAGGACTGGAAAAGGTCAGTTTTCATTCCAATCCCAAAGAAAGGCAATGCCAAAGAATATTCAAACTACCGCACAATTGCACTCATCTCACATGCTAGCGAAGTAATGCTCAAAATTCTCCAAGCCAGGATTCAACAGTATGTGAGCCATGAACTTCCAGATGTTCAAGTTGGATTTAGAAAAGGCAGAGGAACCAGAGATCAAATTGCCAACATCTGTTGGATCATAGAAAAAGCAAGAGAATTCCAGAAAAATATCTACTTCTGCTCTATTGAAAAGACCAAAGCCTTTGAATGTGTAGCAAACTGTGGAAAATGCTTCAAGAGATGGGAATACTAGACCACCTGACTTGCCTCCTGCAAAATCTGTATGCAGGTCAAGAAGCAACAGTTAGAACTGAATATGGAACAACAGACTGTTTCCAGATTGGGGAAGGAATACATCAAGGCTGTATATTGTCACCTTACTTCTTTAACTTCTGTCGAGAGTACAACATGTAAAATTCCCGGGCTGGATAAAGCACAAGCCAGAATCAAGACTGCCAGGAGAAATAGCAATAACCTCAGATATGCAGATAATACCACCCTTATGGCAGAAAGTGAAGAGGAACCAAAAAGCCTCTTGATGAAAGTGAAAGAGGAGAGTGANGAACTGTGAACTTCCAGATGTTCAAGCTGGATTTAGAAAATGCAGAGGAACCAGAAATCAAATTGCCAGGATCCACTGGATCATCAAAAAAGCAAGACAGTTCCAGAAAATATCCACTTCTGTTTTATTAACTATGCCAAATCTTTTGATTGTGTGGACCACAGCAAATTCTGGAAAATTCTGAAAGAGATGGAAATGCCAGACCACCTGACCTGCCTCTTGAGAAATGTGTATGCTGGTCAAGAAGCAACAGTTAGGACTGTACATGGAACAACAGACTGGTTCCAAATGGGAAAAGGAGTACATCAAGGCTATATATTGTCATCCTGCTTATTTAACTTATCTGCAGAATACATCATGAGAAATGCTGGGCTAGATGAAGCACAAGCTGGAATCAAGACTGCTGGGAGAAATATCACTCATCTCAGNTGGTTCCAAATGGGAAAAGGAGTACATCAAGGCTATATATTGTCATCCTGCTTATTTAACTTATCTGCAGAATACATCATGAGAAATGCTGGGCTAGATGAAGCACAAGCTGGAATCAAGACTGCTGGGAGAAATATCACTCATCTCAGATATGCAGATGATACCACCCTTATGGCAGAAAGTGAAGAAGAACTAAAGAGTCTCTTGATGAAAGTGAAAGAGGAGAATGAAAAAGCTGACTTAAAACTCAACATTCAGAAAACATAGATCATGGCATCTGGTCCCATCACTTCATGGGAAATAGACGGGGAAACAGTGACAGACTTTATTTTCTTGGGGTCCAAAATCACTGGTGATCGCAGCCATGAAATTAAAAGATGCTTGCCTCTTGGAAAAAAAAGTTATGTCCAACCTAGACAGCATATTCAAAAGCAGAGACATTACTTTGCCAACAAATGTCCATCTAGTCAAAGCTATGGTTTTTCCAGTAGTCATGTGTGGATGTGAGAGTTGGACTATGAAGAAAGCTGAGCACCAAAGAATTGATGCTTTTGAACTGTCATTCTGGAGAAGACTCTTGAGAGTTCCTTGAACCTCAAGGAAATCCAACCAGTCAATCCTAAAGGAAATCAGTCCTGAATATTCATTGGAAGGACTGATGCCAAAGCTGAAATTCCAATACTTTGGCCATCTGATGCAAAGAACTGATTCATTTGAAAAGACCCTGATGCTGGCAAAAATTGATGGTAAGAGGAGAAGGGGACGACAGAGGATGAGGTGATTGGATGGCATCACCAACTCAATGTATATGAGTTGGAGTAAACTCCAAGAGTTGGCAATGGACAGAGAGGCCTGGCATGCTATGGTCCATGGAGTCACAAAGGGTCAGACATGACTGAGCGACTCAACTGACTGTATTTTGAGATGAGCACAAAATTTGGAAAGAGCACAGATTTGAGTCACACAGATCTGGATTTTAATTCTGTACCCATAATTTACCTCACCTATAAATAAATCTAGAATTTAAGATGTGGCTGTTATCTTTCTTCCAGTGAGGGTGATAAGGCCAAAATGAATATCTGTTTTAGAGGGTTATGAGTTTTTTAACTTCCAAAATGAAATTGAGATCTATTTAGAAGTAGAGATAGGGTAGAATATGATTCCAAAAACATCAGAAAGCAAAAGGGTAGCATACCCCAAAGTATAAAGAGAAATTACATTGACTAGTTCAGATTTTAGACACAAATATTTCAAATAAAAAAGAATAATTTAGTGGTAAGAAAATATGAGTAAATGAATAAATAAGCTCTTTGTTCGCAGTGATGCTTCCTATGGCCCACTTGACTTCGCACTCTAGGATGTCTGACTCTAGGTGAGTGATCACACCACTGTGGTTATCTGGGTTATTAAGATGTGTTTTGTATAGTTCTTCTGTGTATTCTTGCCACCTCTTCTTCTGTGGTGTTGGAGAAGACTTGTGAGAATCCCTTGGACTACAAGGAGATCCAACCAGTTAATTCTAAAGGAAATCAGTCCTGAATATTCACTGGAAGGACTAATGCTGAAGCTGAAACTCCAATACTTTGGCCACCTGATGCAAACAGTCAACTCACTGGAAAAAAAAAAACCTGATGCTGGGAAAGATTGAGGGCAGGAGAAGGGGATGACAGAGGATGAGACGGCAGATGGCATCACCAACACAATGGACATGAGTTTGAGCAAGCTCCAGGAGCTGCTAATGGACAGAGATGCCTGGCATGCTGCAGTCCATGAGGTCACAAAGAGTCACACATGACTGAGCGACTAAACTGAACTGAATTGAACTGGACTGAATTCCTTACATTGGTTAAGGGATATTTCCCAAACTTCCTTTCCATGTGCCCTGAAAAATGTTGCTAGCCTCAGGGCACACTGCAACAGTGACTTCAGTGATGGTGAAGAAGCCAAACAAAACAAACAGACAAGCAAACAAGTAAATTAAATGACTGCTTGAGTTATCAGGAGGCTTCACCTTTATGAATGAGATTAGTACCCTTGTAAAAGAGGCACCAGAGAACTCCATGACCCCTTCCACCAGGTGAGGAGATGGGAAGTCAGCAGTCAGCAACTCAGAGCCTGACCCTTCTGGAACTCTGATCTTGAACTGCTCAGCTTCCAGAAGAGAGAGAAAGAAATTTATGTGGATTATAAGCCACCCAGTCTCTGGTATTTTGTTATAGTATCCTAAGCAGACTAAGATATATCATAAGTAGTCTTTTGTATCTGGTGCTTTTGTTTTAGAATGCTGTTTTTCAAGATTATGCATGTGGTCACATGTATCAGTAGTTTATTTCATTTATGACTGAATAGTATTTCATTAAATGCATACACCTACATTTTGTTGATCCATTTACCAGTTGATGGACATTCAGTTGTTACCAGTTCAGGGCTATTATGAATAGTATTGCTAGGAATATCCACACACCAGTATATGTGTAGACATAGGTTTTCATTTCCCTAAGGTAGACACCTGGGAGTAGACTCACTGGATTATATGATAGTGTATGTTTAACTTTTTAAGAAACTGCTAACTTTTCCAAGTGGTTATACCATTTTGTATTATTGGACTGACTTTTCCAGGTGATGCCAGTGGTAAAAGAGTCCACGTGCCAATGCAGGAGACTTAAGAGATGCAGGTTTGATCCCTGGGTCAGTAAGATCCCCTGGAGGAGGGCATAGCAACTCACTCCAGTATCCTTGCCTGGAGAATCCCCATGGACAGAGGAACCTGGTGTGCTGCAGTTCATAGGGTCACAAAGAGTCAAACAGGACAGAATAAACTTAGCATGCATGCACGTATAATTCAGCATATTTTAACTATATAGATCTACCCCTTATTTTCTTTGTTTACTAACAAATTTATAAATTTGAAGTTTTGTTCTTCATTCTGAAATTTTTCTGACAATCTGCTTCTCATTTACACAAAAACACACACAAACACACTGGAGCCAAGCAAAATCCTTGAAGCATCTTTGCCCTCGACCTGGGGTCTTAAAGTACAGCTAAGCAGTGGGAAAACCAACAATATATTGGATTTAGCCAATGACTATTTTTACTTATACCCACTCCCGTGTTCTTGCCTGGAGAATCCCAGGGACAGGGGAGCCTGGTGGGCTGCTGTCTATGGGGTCTCACAGAGTTGGACACGACTGAAGTGACTTCGCATAGCATAGCAGTTTTACTTATATGATTAGCTTTCTTTTCAAAGTCAGCCCTAGGACAAAGGAAAAAAAAAATCTCTTTCTGGGCAAACGTAATAGCCAAGAAATCTACATGAAAATGGAAGATGTCCTGAAGCAGCTTGGTCTTAGGTGACCCTTAAAATGAGACCAGGGAATGCACCATCTTTTCAAGGAGAGAGAAAACAAAATAACAAAAGAATTTTCCTTCAGCAGAAAATATGTTACTAAATACATATTTCACCGTTTTAGAAAATGCCTGCATAATTGGTTGTCAGTCCCCTGAAAAACCTTCTTGTAATCTCTTCAAGGGAGACAGGAAAAAGAATGTCGAACTGATCAGCATTTCCCTCAAAGCAATAACCAGAAAATGGATTTCTTACACTTCAAGAAATGTTTGTGACTTTATATAATAATCATAAACATGATGATTTCAACCACAGTCCCTTATGAGAAGAAGCCTCTTCTCTGGGGGGAAAAAAGGTAAAGAGGAGATGAAAGTCAACATCTATAAACTTAATAACAGCTAATAAAGTTATCTTCTTTCACATCAATCAGCAAGGTTGATTTGTTATACCATAAAATAAACTAGATGGGAATAGCAATCAGAAGAAAAGAGTTTTAGAAAAAATTAGCTAAACTGACACACTGTCTCATTTTCCTATTTCACTCATAGTCTGTTCTCTACTCCTAGTTTTGTTCAAAAGAATCACTTCTTTGTGCTACTGTTTAAAAAAAATCACAGTCTTCCTTACACCAACAGTCACAAGTGCTAGTAAAAATTGTTTTGCTACTAATGGCATTTATTAATACCCCAAATTTTCAATCCTCATCCAGGAATAAAAAGATGCCTGTCTTTTCTTGCTTGTTGTCTTTTAAAGAGTCATTCAAATTATTATAGAAGTAATATTAACACTGTAATCACATTAGATTTATCCATAATAAGAAAACTACCTTGAAAAATGTCCTTGGCGTGCATTTTAGGGATAGTGACGAAATGGCCATCTCACTTGCTTTAGGCATTTGCTCTTTGTCAGCAGGATAAACGTAATTCCCATCAGTTGGACATGCACCCTGGGATGTCTATGAACAGAATGGGTTTGCCCTGACTCAATTCTACTCACCAAGCTCTTAGGACCAATATTTACAGAATTCGATTATAATTTCCTTGAAACTTTATAGACATTACCAACAAATAAGCCAGACTTTTTACATATTACACCTGGAAATTCTTCTGAATTCAGATCACATTCAAGCCAGGACTCAGAATGTATTTGGAGGCACATGACCCTCCCTAAACTATGTTTTCTCTGAACACGCCCATGTTTGTTGCTGCTGTGGCCTTATTCCTACCTGTAGCCCCACTAGATGCCAATCCTAGCCCCACCTCCAGATTACTGGACCACTTGACTAAAGGAAGTTAATCCATTGGCTGAACAATAACCATATGATTTCTTCTCCAGAGAATTAGAACCAAAAGATGAAGTAACTATGGGCAAACGGTACTGGGATTCAGGAATAAAACTTGTGCAGATGCCAAGTCAGAGTTGGGAGAATGGCAGATGGAGTTGCTCACACAGTGAGATTACAGGAGATCTGAGAAAGCATAGGAAATTGATCCACAAGAACTAAAGTAAACAAACAGAGAAACCAGAGATGAGAGACCAAACAGAGAAAGAAAACAGAGTCAAAGAGAGAGTCAGAATTTGTCTAATTGTGCTAGCATCATCCTGCCTTCCACTTTGCAGGTTTGCCTTTATTTTATGTCCACATTAGCAGGCCATAGATGATTTAGGGTTGTTCATCAAGTTCTTATGAAATGGGCATATTAATCAAAACAATTTGAATTTTTTCCCTCCGATCTCCCCCCTGACATTTTATTTGGGATGGGAGGGTTTTTTCCCCCTGCACCTTGTTCGAAACTTCTTTTCTGCTCATACAATGCAACATGCTATGATCAATCTAAATAGTGAAGCATAGGCTTCAATTTTGTTATTTATAAGGTTCAGTTTCATGCTAGGGACAAAGCTTCAAATTTCCCTTAAGGTGAAAGCAACTTCCTATGGCGGACAACTCTCTGTGGGTCTCCCATGTTACTGCATATCTGCTAAAAGCCCTGACTTTCCTTTGTTCTGCACCATTTTTCCAGGCTCTTTTACAGTGGACAGCCTTAGAGATAGGCTCTTCCTTCGAAGGTAAGAGTAGACTGCTTGCTATTCAACATTAACAAAGATAACATTTCCTTCTGGAGAAAAGGACAGGCATGTTTACTACTCATTAAAAAATATTTGTCAGACATAGAAAACAAACTTATGGCTACCAAAGGAGAAGCAAGGGAAGGGATAAATTGGGAATATGGGATTAACAGATGCATACCACCATATATAAAATAAACAATAAGGATTTATTACATAGCACAGTACATTCAATACTTGCAATAAACCATAATGGAATAGAATCTTTAAAAGAATATAGGCCTAGGTACAGGGAGCCAGCGTGAGGAACTCTGCCCATGGCAAAGGTCATGAGGAAGGAGGCTTCGGCATACGCAAAGGCGGGATCAAACCTCAAGAAACCCCCTGTTCCCGAGCATCTACCCCCAACATCAGAGTCTGCCTACTTTACTGTTTTATGCTCTCACCTACACCTCTGACTTTACGGGGGAGCTCTCCCCCATCACCATTTCTCTCGGTGAAGGAGTTAACTTGCAGCTCCAGTTAATAAAAATTCCTGGGCGTGACAAGAGTGTTTCAACTTACAAACTCCTCTGAAGTTTCTCTAGCCTGCCTGACCGGGTTCGTCCGGCCACATGTGATTGTTTACAGCCTCCCAACCGTGAGAGGCACGAGATGCTTTAAACTTNCCACTCTCACCTGTGTCACAGTATCCTGTGGGGGATATTACTATCCTCACTCTTGGATCCACAGAGACCCTGGGCACATGTTAAGCTCCCAGTGCCTGCCCGCTTCCCTGCCTCCTTGTCTGTGTTCTGCCCCCTCCTGCTGAGCAAGTCTGTCCTCACCAGCTTTCCTTCAGTTCCTCATCCACAAACGCCATATCCTTTATCTAGAACATCCCGCATACATCTCACCCTGGCAGCACTCACAGCCACCCGGCTTCAGCTCTGGACTCTCTGCTCTGGGAAGGCCTCCTTCACCCTCCACCAGCTGCATCCCCCTGTATCATGGCAGCACTGGAGGAATGCACATTTCCTTCAAGCACACATCACAGCTATGAACAGATATGTGAGGCCCAGTGGCCAGAGCAGAAAGAAACTGACATAAGCTCATGGATAATGTCCATTTTCTCCTCACTGCAACCAGAGCAAATGCCTGAAATAGAGTAGATGGTTAATAAACACAAGATGAAATAATAATAAAAGAATGGAGCTTATTATGCATATAAACTACTTTAAACTCACTCTTTTCTTACTAATCTCTTATCTCCTCCTTCAGTCGCTTTCCTCTTCTTTACACAGTGGAAACAGTAACCACCAGGAGTGGAAACAGTGGATGTCTGATGTCGGAGAAGCAGAGGTCACAGTATGTGGTGATGTCAGCCAGGAATGCAGTCCTGTGCTGGATTCGAGCTGAGGGGAGCCTGCACTGGC
>SJYA01000743.1:49134-72957 GCA_006410615.1 Neotragus moschatus
GGAGATTTCCAACAAAGTCAGTTTTGGGTACAAAGTCTTCTTGCCCTTTTGGGCTGAAACAATAATCAATTTAAGTGTCCTGTTTTCTTCTACACTCCTTAAACGGCCTTTCCATTTTTCTGGTCTTGCTGCTGTCTCTCTTGCTTTTGTCTCACAGATCAAATATCAGGCAACTTGCTTGCAGGTTTCAGCAGGCGTCCAAGCGGTAGCCATGGTTTCATTTCTACATTCTACTCTTACATACAATAACAGTTTCAGTGGTTTTCTTACATTAATTTTCATGACAGTAAAACAATCACTGCTTACACAGACAGTTAATTATTAATAGTAGCTTACATTCTCCTTAACTGATATCTAAATCTATTTTCTACAGCTGGAGCACTCCTGAGTGCCCCATGGATAAAGTATGAGAAATTCAGAAACAGTTCAGCAGTTATTACTAATCAAAAAATATTATAGACCTGTTTATGATCAAAAACTTATTTTTACTACCCTATTTCTCTTAAATTCTGCCAGTGCTTCTAAGACAGCCATATATATATCAGCTGGGAACTCATAGAGCATCAGGGTGCATTTTATTATTGCATTCATGTGCATTTATAACTATTCTATAATCATTAGGGCCTCTCCTAACCCAAGTGGGTCTAAAAAGGTCAAATCAAGATATGCCAAAGGTTACATATTTATAAAAGGACTTTATCCCAGGCCCCATGCTAACCCAGATCCCTGAGAGCAGTACTAGCCTCGATGACCGCTGTGGTTTAGCAGCAGTTTAAGATTTCATTGCCTTATTTACTGAACCTTTTGCACTAGGAAAATCAGAACAATCACTACCAAGAAGCAAAGCGATGCAAAATGAGGGGTCATGCCACTGGTCGAGGTCCTCGAGTGCATCCGGATGACCCGGCCTCCTTGGGCCGGGTCACCTCAGCCCGGAGCCTTGTCACGGGTGGATTTTTCTCTCAGAGCCGCTCCCGACAGGCCAACATCAATGTCTCTCCACAGGAGCTCTACTGAGCCCCAGGCTAACTAATGAAGGGGTCTGGGGCCTTAGACACCAACAAACATAGGAAAGCTATGAAATGCAAGAAAGATGACCAGGTGGGAACTTCACAACCTGAGGAATGATGTAAGCTCCTGGGTTTTCTTTCCTCCTTCATCCCTGCTGGGGTGCTAGAGAGGCCTGGGCCCAGGACCAGCTCTACACAAAGGACTGGGGAAAGGATGTCTGGTAGGAAAAAACTTCATTTTAAATACTTGTTGACCAACAAAAAGCGAAAAGGAAAACTGACTCCTCTTGGAATCAGTGTGGCAAAGTGGAGAACTGAACTTTCCCCCTGAGGAGGGGGCAGATGGCACTCCTACTCACACCCCCAGCAGCAACAAGGCAGAATGAGGTGGGTCAGAGGAGTGATAGTGAGCCAACAATCTAACAAGAAAACGGGCAAAAGACAGAGACTTCACTGAGAGAATACACAGAAGATAAACATATGCAAAGATGGTTATTTTTTCCCAGTAGTCATATATGGATGTGAGAGTTGGACTATAAAGCAAGCTGAGCACCGAAGAACTGATGCTTTGGCACTGTGGTGTTGGAGAAGACTCCTGAGAGTCCCTTGGACTGTGATGAAATCCAACTTGTCCATCTTAAAGGAAATCAGTCCTGGGTTTTTATTGGAAGGAATGATGTTGAAGGTGAAACTCCAATACTTTGGCTACCTGATGTGAAGAGCTGACTCATTAGAAAAGCCCCTGATGCTCGGAAAGATTGACGGCAGGAGAAGGGCACGACAGAGGATGGGATGGTTGGAAGGCATCACTGACTCAATGGACTTGGGTTTGGGTGGATACTGGGAGTTGGTGATAGACAGGGAGGCCTGGCATGCTGTGGTTCATGTGGCCGCAAAAAGTCAGACATGACTGAGCAACTGAACTGAACTGAACTGAAGATGGCCTTTTACCATTAGAAAACTGACCATTAAATTCACGAAGAGATATTGCCATCCATCCATCTATTACAACAGCTAAAATTTTTAAATGGTGACAGTAGCAGCGATGTAGCAAAATTAGATCTCTCACATATTGCCTTTGAGAATATTAAAATGGTACAGACATTCTGTAGTTTTCAGTCCATTTGCCCTCTGATAGAAAGAATAAAGGCTTATGAAAGCTTCCTGATGGGATAGACTGACTGTGGGGGATGCTGGGGATACTGTATCTTGTTCTGATGGGCAGGGCCATGTTCAGTAAATCTTTAATCCAATTTTCTGTAGAGGGGTGGAGCTCTGTTCCCTCCCTGCTATTTACCTCGGGCCAAACTATGGTGGAATTAATGAATGGATGGATGGTATCACTGACTCAATGGACATGAGTCTCAATAAATTCTGAGAGTTGGTGATGGACAGGGAGGCCTGGCATGCTGCAGTCCATGGGGTCACAAAGAGTCGGACAGGACTGAGCAACTGAACAGAATCAAGATAACGGTGACCTCCCTCAGAAGATCCTATGCATGTACTGCTACAGTCCTTGCCCCCAACCCCACAGCAGGCCACCACCAACCCATGCCTTTGCCGGAGACTCCCGGACATCCACAGGAAAGTCTCCTGTGGGGTGACTGTTTCTTTCTCCTGGGTCCTGGTGCTGACATCACCAACTGAACTGAACTGAACAGCCATTCTGGAAAATAGTTTGGCACCTTCTTAAAAACACATTTTAAATATATACATTTAACATATGCTGGGCATCTCACTCAAAATGAGGAAACTGATTTGTTTAATTTAATTCAGTCACCCAGTCATGCCTGACTCTTTATGACCCCATGGACTGCAGTACGCCAGTCTTCCCTGTCCATCACCAACACTGGAGCTTGATCAGACTCATGGCCATCAAGTCAGTGATGACATCCAACCATCTCATCCTCTGTTATCCCCTTCTCTTCTTGTCTTCAATCTTTCCCAGGGTCAGGATCTTTTCCAATGAGTCAGTTTTTTGCACCAGGTGGCCAAAGTAGTGGAGCTTCAGTTTAAACACCAATCTTTCCAATGAATCTTCAGGACTGATTTCCTTTAGGATTGACTGACTGGATCTCCTTGCAATCCAAGTTACTCTCAAGAGTCTTCTCTAACACCACATTTCAAAAGCATCAGCTCTTCAGTGCTCAGCCTTCTTTATGGTCCAACTCTCACATCCATACATGACTACCAGAAAAACCACAGCTCTAACTAGATGGAATTTTGTCAGCAAAGTAATGCCTTTGCTTTTTAATATGCTATCTAAGTTTGTCATATATTTTCTTCCAAGGAGCAAGCGTCTTTTAATATCATGGCTGCAGTCACTATATGCAGTAATTTTGGAGCCAAAGAAAATTGTTTGTCACTGTTTCCATCATTTCTCCATCTATTTGCCATGAAGTGATGGGACCAGATGCCATGATTTTAGTTTATTGAATGTTGAGTTTTAAGCTAGCTTTTTCACTCTCCTCTTTCACTTTCATCAAGAGGCTATTTAATTCTTCTTCACTTTCTGCCATAAGTGTGGTGTCATCTGCATATCTGAGGTTATTGATATTTCTTCAGGCAACCTTGATTCCAGCTGTGATTCATCAGGCCCAGAATTTTGCATGGTGTACTCTCCATGTAAGTTAAATAAACAGGGTGGCAATATACAGCCTTGGTGTACTCCTTTCCCAATTTGGAAAAGAGTGGATTGTTTCATGTCCAGTTCTAACTGTTGCTTCTTGCCCTGTATACAGATTTCCCAGGAGGCAGGTAAGGTGGTCTAGTATTTCCATCTGTTTTAGAATTTTCCACAGTTCGTTGTGATCCACATCAAAGGCTTTGGCATAGTCAATAAAGTAGATGTTTTTCTGGAACTCTCTTACTTTTTCTATGATTCAACGATGTTGGCAATTTGATCTCTTGTTCCTCTGCCTTTTCTAAAACCAGCTTGAACATCTGGAAGTTCATGGTTCACATATTGTTGAAACCTGGCTTGGAGAATTTTGAGCATTAGTTTGCTAGCATGTGAGAAGAGTGCAATCGTCCAGTAGTTTGAATATTCTTTGGCACTGCCTTTCTTTGGGATTGGAATGAAAACTGACCTTTACCAGTCCTGTGGCCGCTGCTGAGTTTTCCAAATTTGCTGGCATGTTGAGTGCAACACTTTAACAGCATCATCTTTTAGGATTTGAAATAGCTCAACTGGAATTCAATCACCTCCACTAGCTTTGTTCATAGTGATGCTTCCTAAGGCCCATTTGACTTCACACTCCAGAATGCCTGGCTCTAGGTGAGTGATTACACCATCGTGGTTATCTGGGTCATGAAGATCTTTTTTTTGTATAGTTCGTCTGTGTATTCTTGCCACCTCTTCTTAGTATCTTCTGCTTCTATTATGTCCATATGGCCCTTACTGAGCTCATCTTTGCATAAAACGTTCCCCTGGTATTTCTGATTTTCTTGAAGAGATCTCTAGCCTTTCCCTTTCTGTTGTTTTCATCTATTTCTTTGCATTGTTCACTGATGAAGGCTTTCTTATCTCTTCTTCCTGTTCTTTGGAACTCTGCATTCAGATGGGTATATCTTTGCTTTTCTCCTTTGCCTTTAGCTTTGCTTCTTTCTCAGTTATTTGTAAGGCCTCCTTAGACAGCCATTTTGCCTTTTAGACATCCCTTGTGCTGTTGGAGGATGGTGTTTGCTATGACCAATGTGTTCCCTTGGCAAAATTCTGTTAGGCTTTGTCCTGCTTCATTTTGTACTCCGAGGCCTATTACTGTTGTGTTTTCCATCTCTTTAATTTAGTCATTTTGAAAGCGTTATATAAATGGAATCATATAGTATGTAACCCATAGCCTTTTGATACTTGCTTATTTTCACTTAGTATAATTCTATTGCAATACCACCAAGTGTTGAGTGTATTGAAAGCTCATTTCTTTCCATTGCTGAATAGTATTCCATGGTGTGAATGCCCCATGTCCAAGGGCAAAGGAGAAGCCCCAACAAGATGATAGGAGGGGCAAAATCATGTTTAGAATCAAACCCCATACCCACCAAAGATGTTCAGATGGCTCAAAGAAAGCCTTGTGTACACTAGGACCTAGAGACCCCACAGAAACTGAGCCAGACCTGCCTTTGAGTGAGTGAGTATCTCTTGCAGAGGTATGGGTCATCAGTGGCCAGCCATGGGGACATGAACTCTGGCTGCAGTAGACCTGGGTCATGCAGTGTGTGGCATAAGCCCTCTTGGAGGGTGTCACAATTCATGCCACCATAGAGCTGCCGAGCAGGTGACCCACAAACTGCAGAACAATTATACCAAAGAAAGTCTTGCACTGTTAAGAAAGTTCAAGGACCCACAATAGATTTCCCAACCTGGGGATCTGGCAAAGGGACTGAGAACCCCCAGGGAATTCTCTTTGGCAGCCAGTGAGATTTCATTCCAGAACTTCCACAGGACTGGGGAAACAGATTTGGAGTACATGTTTGCTTGTACAAACAAAGTACAAAACTTTGTGCACACCAGGAGCCAAGAGATAGGAGCAGTGTCCCCACAAGAGACTGGGCCAGACTTTCTTGTGAGTGTCCATGAGTCTCTGGTGGAGGCATGAGTTGACAGTGGCCTGCTGCAGAGTCCAGGCACTGAATACAACAGNGTATCCCATGTAAACCAAGTTATTCAGCCTCTTTTTCTCCACTAATATTTCCTACTACACTGTCCTTTTCTTTTTTTATTTTTAAATTAATTTTTTTAATTTTTCAGTTTGTTTTGCTTTACAATACTGTATTCGTTTTGCTATACATTGACATGAATCACTCTCGAGTGTATATGAGCTCCCAATCCCGACCCCCTCGACCCCCTCCCGCCCCACACCATCTCTCTGGATCATCCCTGTGCATTAGTCCCAAGCATCCTGCATCCTGCATCGAACCTAGACCAGCGATTCGTTTCACTTAGGATATCATACATGTTACAATGCCACTCTCCCAAATCATCCCACCCTCTCCCTCTCCCACAGAGTCTAAAAAGCTGTTCTATACATCTGTGTCTCTTTTGCTGTCTCGCGTACAGGTTTAACATTACCATCTTTCTAAATTCCATATATATGTGTTAGTATACTGTATTGGTGTTTTTCTTTCTGGCTTACTTTCCTTTTCTAATCTCTCTTTATATCTGTAATTAAATAGCTTTTTCCTAGGATGCCTACTCCGTCTCCCCTTCAAATTACCCTGGATCCACCAGGGCTGGACCCCGGCACCTAGGTGGCAATAGTGGTAAAGAGCCTGCCTGCCAATGCAGGAGACATAAGTGATGTAGGTTTGATCCCTGGGTCAGAAAGATCCCCTGGAGGAGGAAATGGCAACCCACGCCAGTATTCTTGCCTGGAGAATTCCATGGACAGAGAAACCTGGCAAGCTATAGTCCATAGGGTCCCCAAGAGCTGGACATGACTAAAATGATTTAACATATATGTGTATATATATATATACACATACATATGTGTGTGTATAACCAAATCAC
Organism: Neotragus moschatus; assembly: GCA_006410615.1. Classification (NCBI taxonomy): domain Eukaryota; kingdom Metazoa; phylum Chordata; class Mammalia; order Artiodactyla; family Bovidae; genus Neotragus; species Neotragus moschatus. Next base: position 55,651 of record SJYA01000743.1, read on the forward strand.
TGCTGGACACCTGAAACTAATACAGTATTGTAAATCAACTACACTTCAAAACGAAACAGAAAACCATTCAGGTTCCCTAAGCTTAGAGTTCCTGTCCTATAGCAGAATCCACTGCATATGCAGGTGCAATCTGGCCCTCTGTGCATCACCCTGTGGGAATTGAGGCTCAGAAACCAACTTAAAAATATCATTGTTGTGAGTAAGAAACTGTTCTTTGTCTCTGGCCCAGGAGTCTTTTGTCTTCTCCCAGGAACCTTGAAATTACAGAAGGCTAACTTGCAAGTAAGGTAAACTCTCAGACCCTTCACAGATCTTGACATTTCCTTCCCTCCAGGTAGGAACTTCTACCCATGGAAAGGTATAATGGTATCCTTTTCATCAATTCTCACTATTTCTTCTTCTATTCACTGGCTACTTTACGGTTCCTAAAGGACTGGGGGAGTGATCAGCCAGAGGATGCAAAGATGAAGGAACAGAAGGTCAAAAGCAGGTTTTGCCCTCTCTGGAAGCCCAATAGATGTCTGCATTGCTTGTATGGCTTCTTTAAGGAATCCATTGCTAGGCATCTCTTCTGGAAGTTCCTCTAACTCAGATGAATTTATTTTTCAACAAAATGACGTCATCATTTCTTTCACAGGCCCACAGTATCCTTCAGTCCACCTTTAGCCTCTGCCCGCTGCAATCCCACCTCCCATTCTGATGGCGCTACTGAAAGAACCTAGTCCAACATCCCATTACCTTTCTGATGTATACGGTTCACCTGTGATCCTCAGGAGGCACCTGTGCATCTCTGCCCAGGAAAATTTGAGGAGTGCAGGCTAACCCCAAAGCAACCGCCTCTCAATCTGCTCTGGGACATCAGGTCAGACACCAATGCTCAGAGGCCTCTATCTGCTTTCTGTTAATCCTATTAAAACCACCTTTACAAGGTTTGAAGGGAGAAACAGATACCACAAGCCTTTACCCTCGGGAGGAAAGAAGAAAGCAAGCACACAACACAACTCTAAGAAATGCTTCTTACAAATTCTTGCTTCTTAATGTTCAACACCTTAAACCTTTATATCCTCTAGCATTTGAAATTTCCGTTTTAATGTTTTGTCATTCTTACAGTAATTAATCTTTTCACTTGTGCAAGTTTTATGTGGGTTTCGGATAACCAAAGGATCCTTAAAGAAAAAAATCAAGTATGATAACTTAAGATCTTTATTTCTGTCCCTCCAAACAGGAGGATTTATTTTGAGATGATATCTCAGGTACTGTAACATAGACTTTCGTGTGGTTTTTAGTTCATTTTATGAAATGGTGTGTTGATGAAAAGTTGTATCTGCTGTATACAACAAAATGTATAAGTTTTATGCAACAAATTAGAGAACTGAGATGAAAAGCATAAATTCCTATAAAGACACAGAATACCAAAACTGACCAAGCTTTAAAAAAATAAGCAGATTAAATTAATAATCAAAAACCCACCAGAAATAAAAACCCAGGACCAGCTAGCTTTATGATGAATTCTACCAAACTTTTAAAGACCAATTAACACCAGTACTTAATAAATCCTCCCAAAAAATCAGGAGAGGAAACACTTCCAGGCCTCCCTGTCCATCACCAACTCCCGTAGTTCACTCAGACTCATGCCCATCGAGTCAGTGATGCCAGCCAGTCAATACAGTATTAGCTGTGAGTTTTTGTCGATACCATTATCAGATTGAGAGAACTCTCTCTATTCCTAGTTTGTTGAGTGATTTTATAATGGAAGGTGTTGGGTTTTATCAAATGCTTTTTCTAGACTACTGATATTATCATGTGATTTTTGTTGTATTAATAATAATGTTTACACTGATTTTTGTATGTGTGCAGTTCATGGGGTCACAAAGAGTCGGACATGACTGAACAACTGAACTGAACTGAACTGAACTGAATACTGTACTTAATGGTGAAAGATGGAAAGTTTATTTCCTAAGATCAGGAACAAGACAAAGATAGCTAGTCTTACCCCTTCTATTCAGCATTGTTCTGGAGGTTATAAGTAGGGCAATTAGGCAAGATAAATAATAAAAAAAATCCAAATTGGAAAGGAAGAAGTAAAATTATCTCTATTTGCAAGTGATATTCCATATACAGAAAATCCTAAGAAATCCACAAAAATCTATTGGAGCTAATCAATGAGTTTATCAAAGTTGCAGGTTACAATACCAACATATAAAAATCAATTGTGTTTTTATATGCTAACAATAAACAACCCAAAATAAAATTAATAAAATGATTTTCTTTACAATATCATCTAAAAAAGAATAATATAGTCAGGAATAAATTTAACAAAATAAGTGCAATATTTATATATGTTGAAAGAAATTAAGACCTAAGAAAGTAGAAAGACGTTCATGTTCAAAGATAAAGAATTTTGTTCAGATAAAAATACTACCCAAGTTGTTCTACAAACTCAGTGCAATTCCTCTCAAAACCCCACCTGTTCTTCTTCACAGGTGGGATTCATATGGAAATTCACAACCTAGAATAGCCAAAACAACCTTGTTTGGCAAATTCAAGTTGGAGGACTTGCATATCATGATTTCAAAGCTAAAATAAACAAAGTCATTTGGCTCTGGAAAAAGTATAGGCATAAAGATCAGTGGAATAAAATTGAGAGTCAGAAGGAAGCCCACATATTTGAAGGCAATTTATTTATGATAAGGATGCCAAGAAATTTCAAGAACAATCTTTTCAACAAATGGTGTGGGAACAACTTAATATAAAAGATGATATACAAATGGCCAATAAGTACTGAAAACATCATCAATATCATTAGTAATAAAGGGAAATACAAATCAAAACCATAATAAGATGCCATTTCATACAGACTAGAATGGCTATAATAAAAAAGAAAATAGTAAGTGTTGATGAGGATGTAGAAAAATTGATGGGACTTTAAAATGGAGAAGGCACTGGTGACCCACTCCAGTAGTCTTGCCTGGAAAATCCTATGGATGGAGGATCCTGGTGGGCTGCAGTCCATGGGGTCGCTAAGAGTCAGACATGACTGAGCAACTTCACTTTCCCTTTTCACTTTCATGCATTGGAGAAGGAAATGGCAACCCACTCCAGTATTCTTGCCTGGAGAATCCCAGGGACGGCAGAGCCTGGTGGGCTGCCATCTGTGTGGTCGCACAGAGTCAGACATGACTGAAGCGACTTAGCAGCAGCAGCAAAGTGGTGTGTAGACACCTTTGGAAAACAGTTTGGCAGTTCCTCAAATACTTAAACATACAGTTAAAATACAACCCAGCATTTCCACTCCTGAGTATACATTCCAGAGAATATAATGGCTTAGTATTAAAGTNGTGTGGTCGCACAGAGTCAGACATGACTGAAGCGACTTAGCAGCAGCAGCAAAGTGGTGTGTAGACACCTTTGGAAAACAGTTTGGCAGTTCCTCAAATACTTAAACATACAGTTAAAATACAACCCAGCATTTCCACTCCTGAGTATACATTCCAGAGAATATAATGGCTTAGTATTAAAGTTACATTGGATTTAAAGTATGAATTAGAGAAATCTTAATCTTTTTCTAAGGCTAAAGTTTAAATGACATAAAAATCATCTGTTCTTTAAGGTTAAATAAAAATCAATGGTAAATACATCTGGTCCTGATTATTTTTTTTCCCTGGGGGCAGTAAGATTCTTTACCACTTCCCAAGTGATGTAGCAGTAAAGAATCCACCTGCCAATGTAGGAGATGCAGACTTGATCTCTGGCTCGGGAAGATACCCTGGAGTAGGAAATAGCAACGCACTCCAGTATTCTTACCTGGAAGAATTCCATGGCTAGAGGAGCCTGATGGGTTACAATCCATGGAGTCTCAAAGAGTTGGACACAACTGAGCTGAGCACACACACACAGCTACAAGAAAAGCACTTGATCAAATTCGACACCTACTCATGATAAAAACTCACAGTAAAAGGATATCTATGAAAAACTTACAGGTAACATTATATATACTTATTTGTGAAATATTGAAGGTATTGAAGTATTGAAGGTATCTAAAGATTGAGAATAAAGTTAAGTTGTCCCTCTCACTACCTTCTACCTAACATTTCATTGGAAGTCTTAGCCAGTGTAATAAGGCAATAAAATAAAATGCACGAAGTTGAAAAGAATAAAATCATCTCAGTCTTAGATGGTATTATCATTTACAAAGGAAACCCTATGTAATCTACAATAAAAATATTAAAACTAGTAAGTACTTTTAGCAAGGCTGTAAAATGCAATCAATATACAATATACAAGGGTCAATATACAATCAACTTATTATATAGTAGTATAAAGAAAACTGAGAAATCCTAATAATAATTTGACAGTCTTCTTTAAAATAGAGCTTAGTGAGCTGCCTATAAACTTTATGTGGAAATGCAAAGGGGACTTAGAATAGCCAAAACAATGCTACAAAAGAATAAAGTTGGAAAATTCACAGTATCTAATTTTAAGACTTTCTTTAAAACTATAACAATCAAGATAGTATGGCACTGACATCACAATGGACATATAGATTAAAGGAGCAGAACAAACAGTTCAAAATGACCCTCATTATATGGTCAACTGATTTCCAACAAAGGCAATTCAATGGGGAAATAAAGATATTTTCAATAGTGATTGAAACAAATCAAAACTTATATGGAAAAAATGAATCTCAACACACTCATTTAATATATAAAAATATTAGAGATAGAAAATAGATCCCATCTGTTACAAGCTAAAACTTAAAAATTTCTATTATAAAACAAAACATAAGATTATTGCAAACCTAACAAAGGCGTATTTCTAACACGGGACACAAAAATTGTAAAACATAAAAAATAATTGAAAAAAATAGACTTCTCCAAATTTAAAAACTCCTGCTCCTCTAAAGACACTTAAAGAAAATAAAAAGTCAGTCCACAGACTAGAAGTAAATATTTGTACTGTATCTACAAAGGTCTTATATTCAGAATGAATGTTCTTACAACTCAATGATAACAAAAGTAGCAATCCAATTGTTTTTAATGGGCAAAAGATTTTACAGACACCTCAGAAATGAACACATTCAAATATCAATCAAAAGGTGGTTAACATACTTAGTCATCATAGAAATAAATATTAGAGATAAGATACTAAAGAAACATACTAGCCAATTACAATGATCAAAATTAAAAAGGCTGATAACCCCAAGTGTTGACAAACATATGAAGCAATTGTAACTCTAATTCATTAATAATGAAACATTGAATAATGTAACCATTTTGGAAAGTAGTTTGGCAATTTCTTAGAAAGTTAAATATATACTTACTATGTGATAGAACAATTCCACTTCTAGGTATTTATCCAAGAAAAATAGAAGTATATGTTCATACAAAGACATATATATATTACATATTCCCTTATGATTAAACAGTGGAAGTGAGAAATAGATTTAAGGGCCTAGATCTGATAGATAGAGTGCCTGGTGAACTGTGGAATGAGGTTCGTGACATTGTACAGGAGACAGGGATAAAGACCATCCCCATGGAAAAGAAATGCAAAAAGGCAAAATGGCTGTCTGGGGAGGCCTTACAAATAGNTATATATATATATTCATTGCAGCTTTATTCAAAATAGCCAGAAACTAGAAACAACCCGTTATTCCACAGGTGAATCACGGTATATTTATACAATAGAATACTATTCACAACAAACATATATAAATCTCACAAACATTATCCTAAGTGAAAGAACCAAGACACAAAAAACTATATATTTTATGTCCTATGTCCTTTCATTTGAAACTGTTAGAATGACAAATCTACAGTGATTAAAAGCAGCTCAGCAGTTGCCTGAAGTGGGATGAGGGGTGAGGACTGAATCGAAAAGGACACTAGTGGTAATAGGAATGTTTTATATTTGGGGTAATGGGTAATCTTTATATTTTCATAGTGGTAGTAGTTTTATGGGTGTATATACTTGTCAGTCTTTACTGAACTGTAGACTTGAAAACGTGTGTATTTTACCGTACATAAATTATACTGCAACAAAGTTGTTATGTGAAATACTATATACCCATCCAAGTGGCTACAGTTAAAGACTGATAACAGCAAATGTTAGTAAGAATATAACATGCAACAGCTGTTAATGGGGAGAAGACACTGCTGGTGGGAGTGTAAAATGACACAAATACTTTGGGAAATTGTTTGTCAGTTTCTTGTAAAGTTAAATATATACCTATCTTATGACCCAGGAATTCCCCTCCTAAATATTTTCTCAAGAGAAATTAAACACATGTGACCACACAGAAACTTGCGCATGAATGTCCACAGCAACTTTAAGCAAGATAGCAACAAATTGAAACAACCCATTCAACATGTAGAATAGACAAAAGTATATCCATGGGATGAGATACTACTCAGTGATAGAAAGGACCAGACTGATAATTACAGCAACACAGATGACTCTCTACATGGAGCAAATGAAACCTTACATCAAAAAAAGTACATATATCATTCCACTTATATAAAATTCAAGAATAAGCATCACTAACTCTATGATGCTAAAAATCAGAATTCTTACCTGTGTGGTAAAAAATTCATTGGCAGAGGCACAAGGGAACCTTCTGAGGTGCTGGTCATATTCTGTATCTTGATAGGAGTTTAAGATCTGTCCATTTCACAATAAGTAAGTAATATCTCATTAAAAAAAAAACTCAGTCATGAAACTTTCTGATACTTTTCAGTCTCTTTCACAATCCAGTCTCAAGGAAGCACAGAAGATTAAAACCTTAAAAAAAAGAAAAGATACATGATCTTGATTCAGTTCAGTTCAGTTNTCTGTCCATTTCACAATAAGTAAGTAATATCTCATTAAAAAAAAAACTCAGTCATGAAACTTTCTGATACTTTTCAGTCTCTTTCACAATCCAGTCTCAAGGAAGCACAGAAGATTAAAACCTTAAAAAAAAGAAAAGATACATGATCTTGATTCAGTTCAGTTCAGTTCAGTCGCGCAGTCATGTCCGACTCTTTGCGACCCCATGAATCGCAGCACGCCAGGCCTCCCTGTCCATCACCAACTCCTGGAGTTCACTCAGACCCGCATCCATTGAGTCAGTGATGCCATCCAGCCATCTCATCCTCGGTCGTCCCTTTCTCCTGCCCCCAATCCCTCCCAGCATCACAGTCTTTTCCAATGAGTTAACTCTTCGCGTGAGGTAGCCAAAGTACTGGAGCTTCAGCTTTAGCATCATTCCTTCCAAAGAAATCCCAGGGTTGATCTTGATTGGGAAGGCTTAAATGCATAGGAATATCACAAGTTGTACCAATAATACTGCGTTGAATACCTTTTCAATTAAAATCTCAACAGTTTTGTTATGGTTATTTCATTTTGTTTTTGTAAGTGAATAAAATTGATTTAACTGTGTATGGAAGAATAATACCCAGAAAAAGTGAAGGAAAAAACAAAAAGAGAGCCAGTGAATGAGATTTTCTTTTAAAAATATAAGAATATACTACAAAGTCATTATAATATAAACAACATGGCATCAGCATAGAAACTGGCAAACAGATCAGTGGCACCAGTGAGAATATATTTCCCATCCTCCTCTGCAGCCAGAAGTGCCCATGTATCTGAGCTCTGGCTTATAAAATGACCATGGAAATGTTGTTTACCACCTCCAAGCTTACACACCTGATTTTCTACTTACTTTCCCTCTTCTGGCTAACTGATCGACTGCCATGGGATCCCTGTTCAACAATTCTTATTTTACTTAATAATGGCCCCAAAACACAAGAATAGTGATTCTGGCAATTCTGATCTGCCAAAGAGAAGCTGTAAAGTGCTTCCTTTAAGTGAAAGGTGAACACTCCTGACTTAAGGGGAAAAAAATCATGTGTTGTTCTTCTATCTACGAAACTGCGAAGAAAGAATAAGAAATTCATGCAGGTCTTCCTGTCGCATCTCAAACTGCAAAAATTGGAGCCACAGTGCCTAAGTGCTTAGTTAAGATGAAGAAGGCATTAAATTTGTACAATGAAATATTTGAGAGACCACATTCACATAACTTCTATTACAGTGTATTGCTATAATTGTTCTATTTTATTATTAGCTATTGTTATTAATCTCTTACTGTACCTGATAAACTAAACTTTATTATAGGTAGGTATGTATAGGAAAAAACATAGCATACATAAGGTTCAGTACTGTGGTTCTAGGCCTCCACTGGAGTCCTGGAATGTATCCCTATGGATAAGGGGGGACCACTGTGTATATATATGAGCAGGTGACAGACACTTCTCTAAGAGCTCCATAGGTATTAGTCCATTTAATACTCATGTTTCTGTGATATAGGTTTTACAACCTTGAGTTTACAGATGAGGACATTTATGAAATTTCCCCAAGGTCACACAGCTTATAAATGGTGGTTCTGGGATACAAACACATTCCTGGTCTTAATTACACAAATTACTAGATTATTAATATGATCTGGAGGTGGGGGTAAAGGACTGGCAGACTGGAGGTGGAGAAAGGAAGAAGCTAAGTGAATGTAGGGGGGAAATGACTGAATGAAGAAAACAATATTACAATGTCACCACATTTATACATCTGTAAAATTAGTATATGTATATAAAGCCATTTTAAAATTTTTTTAATTTAAATTTATTCGTTTTATAATTGGAGGATAAACGCTTTACACTATTGTGTTGGTTTCTGCTGTACAACAGTACATATCAGTCATAATTATATACATATCCCCTCCCTATGGAGCCTCCCTCCTCTCTGTCTCTCTAGGTTGTCATAGAGTGCTCAGCCATTTTTAATAAAAAGCATATTAAATATTGAAAGAGAACATATTAGAATTTTTTAGTTGATTTATTCCACACAAAAACTGTCTTAATTATAACTGAATCATTGTCATTCCTATTTTTATTGATGTTTCATTCATTCAACAAGTATTTAATGATCATCTGCTATATGCCAGGCAGTGTGCCAGATTCTGGGGGAAACACTGTGAAAGACACAGCCTCCGTCTGCTCAAGGCATTGACAGCAGTGGGAGACGGAGATCAGTAAGCCTGCCACATAATGAAGTCACGTGACCCTCCTCACACCTGTAATCCCAACAGGACAGATACAATTTGTTTCAAATCACACTGAAAAAATAAAGACTACATTGATATCTGCAAATCAAGTACGTCAACCAGTCAATGCTGCTAACTCTCCTCAATTTCCTCTGCTAAACTCTTCCAGGTTGCTGGCTCAAATACTATAGGTATACCTAGCATTAACCCCATAGGCTCCAGTGACCATAAAATCTAAACCATAACAGAATAAAAACAAGAAGCAAATATTATTTGTAAGTCTTTTTGAGGTTTCTGAGGCTCAGAACATGATCAGAACTTCAGCCATAGCAGGAAAAAGAAGTTGCATATATCCTTTGATCCAGGATTTAAGTGGTTTGGATTTATACACAGAAGCTAAACCCATAAATGCACAAATCCATGCTGATTCGATTTGGATGGAGACCTTCTGCAGTGTCACGCATCCGGGATCACACAGGGATTGGTCAGAGACTCTCTTCAGAACCACTCTTCAAATTACTTTATACATTGAAGCCGATTATACTAACAAAGTATTTGCTGAATGAGTGTCTCAGAATACCAAATGCTGATTTTGCAAAAATCCTCTCAATTAAAATCCCTTTATGGAAGCCAAAAATCTGCCAAGTGAGGAGGTATTTGATTATTAGAGACTCACTGGAACAAACTGTGCTCGTATTCATTTCTATTTCATGAACTACCTTAAAAATAGGCATGGAATAATGTCCTAGGGTTTTTTCCTATGAGAGTACATTAAGGGAAAATAGGGTCATTAAGCACTTCACCGTAGAACAGGCAAGAAAGAAACAAGAGACGGAGGCCCACTGGGCAGAGCATTTTCCCGCTTCACTTTTATCATTTTGGGGAATCTTGCAAAAGAGCCAACAAAAGAAGGCTTGGAACCGTCCTCTGAGCCGCCCCGAGTACACTGACAGGCAAAGAGTAGTCAGTCTTTGGAAAGCGCGTAGTTCTTCAGCTCCATTTTCTACCACTCACCCTCTTTCTCTTTATGATCTAGTCACACTGGTTTCTTTTTGCCTTTCCTAGCCCTGTCTCAGGGCCTTTGCACTTGCAGACTTCACCAAAAATCTGATTTCCCCACAGGTTTCCACTCCCATAAAGAATCCTTCCTGGCTACTTTCTCCAAAGAAACCCCACCCTTCAGACTCACATTCTCATCTTGTTCCTTGTTCTGTTTCCCAGAGCAGGCACCACTCTGTGGTTCTCTCCTTCATGCACTGTTTACATGTTTGGTGCCTGTTTCCCTCCTGTGGAAGAAAAGCTCCATAAGAGCAGAAACTTGTCTGGTTGAGTCACTGCTCTATTTCTAGTGCTGAGCGCTGTGCCAGGGACAAAACAGACAGGTGATATTTGATGAACCAATGAATGAGGACACAGAAATCTTGCAAATACCTGTTTTAGCTCAAGTTAAACACTTCTTGGATTTTCCTTGAAAATCCACTGAAATACCTCATGTAGACTCAGAAATCACTTTTAGAAGATTATTAGGTGATTATATCATGCTGGGTACTGCCGCTCGAGTATCACAAAGCCAAAAGCTGCTTTTTGCCTCAGAGTTTGCTCTTTTATTTCCTGCCCCATCTGAATCAAAGCTTATAAACCAGAAGAAAAGGTGAGAGAGGACCTCTCACTACATCATCAATGCCAGTTTTGTTTCCCTGATGTCTCTAGTTTGTTCATGCTGTGGGCAAGTTACTTAGACAGCTCATTCCTCCAATTTCCTCTTCTCAACCGTGGGACTAATAGAGCTATTATCAGGATTAATGAGATCATGTTTCTGCAATGCTGACAGGTGGCATATGCATTTTTTCAAAACATAATTAGCATTCTGTTTCCTTCTCTTCTCCTGGTTTTTCTTTTTGTCTCTAACACAGAGTCCAGGGTTCCATCTCCCTCCCATCACAAATTATAGAAAGTCATTACCAGGGTGTAATTGCAATTTAAGTGGGCCTTTGAGGTGAGCGTCTGTTTTGTAAACCACAGCCCTCCTTGCCTCCTGGCACTGACTCCATGGCTGGGATGATATGCTGGTAAACACGATGATGATAATGGCCCTGACAGCCTTATTTCTCTAGGCATCATTACTGCAGGCATCACGAGGCGCCCAGGCCGCAACTTCGTCACAGAGGTTGACTGGGTTCTAACCATTAACACTGCAATTATACAAATGTTCCTGATGACTCTATCCTTCTTTCTTATTATTTCTATCATTTGGGGAATCATCCAGGTCTTTCATAAAAATATTGTTAAGTCTATCTGATGGTGCACACCTCCACAGATTTTCACTCTGTGTTCTCTGGCACTTCCACATCAGTTTGCTTATTTATGAAAACAAGGAGGATGACGCACTAAAAGGTTTACATTTCGCTCAAGGTTCTGATAACCACTGTGTCACTGCTCACAGTACTGACGTGCAGACAAGGCATCCACTTCCCACAAGTGGGACCATCCATGAACATGAAAATGTGTGTTCTCAGTCAGCTGTGGGACACCTGATATGCTGAGTGTGGGAGCCTGGGATTTTCTGGACAGGGTACAGAGTAGCAGCAACCAATTTGTCACCATCTCCCAGAAGGAAAACGATCAAGTCATCTAACCGGGGGTGTGTCTGAGAGCCTCGTGTCCAGGATGCTGCACACCTCCTCTGGTCTCCAGCACGTGTTCTTCGGGCTCTTAGCTCTCAAATATGTCAAGTACCTTTCTAATTTAGGGCATTCAAATTATGCATATTCTCTCAGCCTTGGATCTCTATTGTCTCAAATCATTGACAACTTAATTCCTAATCAACATTTTGGTATATACGAAATGTCACTTTCTCAGAAGAAACCTCCCTGGTTACCCAGAATAGATCAAAACATCACTTAGGAAGTACTGGCTGCAAACCACAGAAAACCCAGCTAACAGTGTCTTTAACAATGAGAATGCATTCTTTTCCTCACCTAACAAGCACTCTATAGGCATATAGTTCTGAACAGGCCCAGAGGTTCAAAGTTACATTTTAGTTCTAGATGAGCTTTCTGCCATTATCTTTCCTTTCCCCTCATGGTTACAAGATAGGGTCCACAGCTCTGAGCATCACATTCTCACACAACAGTACCTAAAGTAGGAAAGAAAGAGAGGATGTTCTCCTCACATGTTTCTCTCTGTATCAGGGAGCAAAATCTTTCCCTAAAGTATCTCTATCTAGGAGGCTTTCACTCAAATATCACTGGACAGGATTTACTCACATTCTCAAATTCTATATGCCAGGGAAGTGGAGGATCAGAAAGTTTTAGTTTCTAAAGGAAGGAAATTTTACTGGCAAAGGAGAAAGGCTGTTGGAGAGGCAATTAACAATGTCCATTCAGCAGTTTCTCCCATTTACCTGTTCCTGTAACACCCTGCACCTTTCCTCTGTTTGTCTTATAACAATTGTTATCAGGTAATTATCTCCTACATTATCCTTTCATGTATACTCCATGAAAGCAGAGTCCATGTCTTACTTGTCCATCAGTATATTCCTGTTTCCTAACACAGTGTTTGGCCCCAAGTCCAACAATGTAATTTGTGGGACCCATGCAACATGGCAAGTGGGACTCCTTATTCAAAAAGAAGGATAGAAGTACTATTAAAAGCATTAAAACATAAAGTATTTTCCTTCCAAGTTCTACCTCTTGACTTGTTATGGTATTTTTATTTGGTACTTAACATTGCTCTAAGAAAACTTTAAATTGTAATTTGTACAGGATGATTTTGTACCATTCATCTTTATATTGTTTCCAGCTTTAAATGCAAATGTAATTGCATTTAACATGTATAGAAATAACGGAACTAGTTTGTACTTTGTAGCTTACACCTGCACATGTATATTCTTACAAGAAGAGCAAATTTGCTGCAAACAGCAAACTCAATTATTTTAATTCACTTCTTTATACGTGCACATTCTGCCACACTGTCTACTGGCAGCTTATGATGTAAAACAGCTGAAAGTAAAAGGAACTGTCTTTCCCTTTCTATATCACCACTTTCAATGAAGCTAACTAAGAAAAGGTAAGTTTCCTTGATCATTCATGTTACTTAGACCACCAACGCTTCTTTCTGTGTTTAAAGCAGCTTCTGGTTTAAATGGAAATCATGGCCTCTTAGGGCTCTCTACACACCTGCCTGCTTCATCCTAGATGGAACATGCTTATCTTATACCAGCTCTGAGTGTCACTGAACTCCTGTCCATCATGGTGGTGGTGGTTTAATCACTAAGTCGCGTCCAACCCTTGCGACTCCGTGAACTGTAGCCTGCCAGCCTCCTCTTTCCATGGGATTCTCCAGGCAATGGGGCCACTGGACTTGTGTACTTGTGAGTATCACATATGCTTTATAGGAATAAGCAGCAAAGAATAAGGTAGATAAACATGCTGTATGTATCTCCTCTGCTCACGTTCTACTGTCCTGCTGAACTTCACTTAAAATTCACATGTTTAAACACAAAGTTAAGAATTTTAAGATGGTGACAGTAAAGCATTAAAACAGCCTGAGTAAGGGACCCTCCATGATTGCATAGATCATATACTCCTGAAGCTGCAGCTGTCCGGTTCATCTAGGTGCTCAAGAAAAAAATATTTAATGAATGAATGAATGGATGAATACATCGCTTTTATCTGCTTTTTGGTAGCTTCCACATGTTTCTGAGACTTCTTCTGAATAAGATTCTCAGGCTCTTAAAGCCTTCACCTTCCTCGAATTATACTAAGTTTAGATGGAAGGTATGCTGTGCTGTGCTCTGCTCAGTCGCTCAGTGGTGTCCAACTCTTTGCGACCCCATGGACTGTAGCCCGCCAGGCTCCTCTGTCCATGGGGAGTCTCCAGGCAAGAATACTCGCATGGGTTGCCATCCCTCCCTCCAGGGAAGCTTCCCAACCCAGGGATCGAAGCCAGGTCTCCTGCATTGCAGGCAGATTCTTTTCTGTGTGAGCCCCCAGGGAAACTCAAGAAAACTGGAGTGGGTAGCCTACCCTTTCTCCAGAGGATCTTCCCAACCCAGGAATTGAACCAGGGTCTCCTGCATTACAGGCAGATTTTTTACCAACTGAGCTACCAAGGAAGCCTGATGGAAGGCATCAGGCTGTTAATAGTTTAAGCTTGTAGAGACAACCTGGAGGAAGGGGAAAATGCTGAAACCTGAATCAAAGGAGTTTAAAGAAGTCAACATTGCAAAATACAAAGCCCTATAAAATAAACAGCAAGGATTTACTATATTGCACGGGGAACTCTATTCAGCATCTTGTAACAACCTATAATGGAAAAGAATATGAAAATGAATATATAGGGACTCCCCTGGTGGTCCACGCCTAAGACTCCACACTCCTAACACAGGGGGCCCAGGTTTGACCCCTAGTCATGGAGCTAGACTCCATATGGCACAACTATGAGTTCACATGCAAAACAGTTCCGTGTCACAACTAAAGCTCACGTGGGCCACAGCTGAGACCCATTTCATGCAGAGATGTTTATCTCTCCAACAAGAGTATAGCATTGTCAAAGGCAAGAGGTGTTCTCTGGCTTTTCAGGCAGAGTCAGCTAAATTTTCATACTGGTTTCTTCATCCGGTCTTAGGCAAACTATTAAACCTTCTTGAGGCTTTCTTCTTAGATCTAACCTGAGGACTGGAATCCCTACTTCACGGGGCGATGTGATGGCAGATGTTGACCCCCTAGCACAGTGCATGCCACGTAATGATTCTCAAATAACAGTGGCTACTATTACTACTATTATTTTAGTCTCCATGTTCTTCAAGACACTTGTTGGCTTGACCACTTCAAAAGTTTATATTATGAAACTCCTAGAGAAAGTGTAACCCAGAATGTGTACTTTAATATCAAAAAGAAATATACTTTTTAAAAAAGAAACATACTTTTAAAAAAAGAAATATACTTTAATATCAAAAAGACAATTCCTCTGTTCAAAAACTTCCAGTCATACAAAATCCTCCCAAAATTAAATTCTTGCTGTGGCATTCAACCTAACTACAATATTGCCCTTTATCCTCATATACCTACTTCCTAACAGTCCCTATGGTGCAGTCAGTCCTGGCTATCCATTGCTCCCTTAATATTACTCATGCCTTCCTATCTTTCATCAGGACATCCTGATATTTGAATTTCATCCATTCACTACTCCCCAAATTCTCCATGAAATAGCTGTTGGCTCTGTATGTGTCTATGATCTCTACTTCTGCACTTACCTTCCCCTAAGAGACTTAATGAACTTTTCTGGTGGCTCAGATGGTAAAGAATCTATCAGCAATGCAAGAGACCTGGGTTCGATCACTGGTCTGGGAAGATCTCCTGGAGAAGGGAATGGCAACCTACTCCAGTATGGTTGCCTGGAGAATTCCATGGACAGAGGAGCTTGGTAGGCTGCAGCCCATGGACTCGCAAAGAGTCGAACACAACTGAACACATAATATCTTTGTTCAAAATTTTACTGTTACCTGCTTCCTCATAACAAAGCTGTTGACATTTGCTGTGGGGGTTCATGACACAACACACCTGGAGGCAGAGGTGGCAAACTGGGATACCAGGCGATGCTCATTCAACACAGAGGGATGGGTATCCCCTGCCATTTGCTGAGAACGGCTTTCTTATGCATCCGTTTATTTTCGCTGCGCTAGATCTTCGTTGCTGTGCTCAGGCTTCCTCTAGGTGCAGCAGGCAGGGGCTGCTTTTTGCTGTGGCCCACAGGCTTCTCGTTGCAGTGGCCTCCCTCATTGCGGAGCACAGGCTCTAGGTGCACAGGCTTCTGTAGTTGCAGCTTGCAGGCCCTGGAGCACGTGGACTTCAGTAGTTGTGGCACAGGAACTTAGTTTCCCCATGGCACGTGGAGTCTTCCCAGACCAGGGATCGAACCCATGTCCCCTGCATTGGCAGGCGGATTCTTATCCAACTATAACCACCAGGGAAGTCTGAGAAGGGTTTTCTTGTATGAGGTTGGTGTGTTCCAGCCATTGTTTTGGGACATCTGAGAGTGCTTTCTATTACTTCGTGGGATTACACAGCCCTGCAAAATAACCTCATAATAAGATTTAAATTAACTTTATTTTTGTAGGTATGCCCTGTGTTTTATAGTATCTCCCTTGTTCTGCCTCTTTTGAGATAGGGAGGAATGAAAGAAGACTGTCATGATGTGAACTCAGTTATTTTTCCTTCTAGGAAGACCTGCCATGTGCCAGGCACTGTATATACATGAGAGATACAATAACCCCATAAAACAGAGTTTACAAATGAAGGAACTGAAACTATGAAAAATCAAGATGACTGGCCCAGGTCATACAGGTATAAGGAGCAGTTCTGGAATGTTAACCTAGTTTCTATAACAAAAATATTTACTCTTTCCAGTTCACATAGCCATTCTCTGACCACTTAAATTCAAATATTTGTATATTTCCTAGATTAAAAGTAGAAACATGGAGTCAAAGATTTTGAAAATATTAACTAATTGCTTGAGTAAATCACAAGATCCCTCTGGGTCTCATGTGCTTTACTTATGGCTATTCACTGTAGTTAACACTTCTGGACTACTTACTGTACAGTGGGCATTGTTATGTATAGTGTATATATTAGCACAATAAATCCTCTTGACACCCTATACTATGTTATAAATATAAACCTTTTTGTGTTACATATACACAATATACACAATAGGATATTACTCAGTCATTAAAAAGAATGAGATAATATCATTTATGGCAACAGACTTAGAGTGCCGGGGTCCAACCCCGGTGGGTCCAGGGAATTCGAAGCATGGATAGTGTCAGCGAGGAAAAAACTTATTTATTTATTAATAGATTAGATTAGGAAGAAATAGTGTAGTAGGAAAATTAAGTGGAGAAAAGAGGCTGAATAACTTGGTTTACGTGGAAAGCCAATAAAACCTCGAGACAAGAGGTTTGCACCATCTACGTGGGCCACCGGCGTCCTCTTGAATATCAGGGGTTGCCCCACCTTGGACACCCCCTCGAGTGGATCTTAAAAGCCAGGAAAAGTAAGTAGACATGGCGAATCTCCACGCCCCAAATGGGAATTCAGCCAGAAATTAGAGTAATAGGGAGACACGGGGGAAAACAGTCCAGCAACTGGCCCTGGGCCCTTTTGTCCTTCAAGGCCTTTTATACCTTTTTTGACTGTACATAGAGATCAAGGGGTAATACAAATTTATGC
>SJYA01000744.1:0-46297 GCA_006410615.1 Neotragus moschatus
GTTAAAAAATTTGAATCTTCAAAAATGTAGATGAACTTAGTTAGAATTATTCCATAACAAATTATTACATATACTGATTTTAGTCTAGCCTACAGTTTTACACATGGCCAGAGGTCAATGAGAAGATTTTTTTTCTCAACATTATCCTTTTCATAGCATTTTTTACCTCCCTATTCCTTAGACTATAAATCAGAGGATTCAACATAGGGATGATAAGAGTGTAGAATACAGCTATAATCTTGTTTTTCTCTGGTGAAGAGATGGCTCCAGGCTGGGCATACATGAAGAATACAGTTCCATAGAAAAAACTCACCACAGTGATATGAGAGCTACAAGTGGAGAAGGTCTTGCTCCTACCATGAGTTGAGGGGATCTTTAGAACAGTGGAGAGGATACATGCGTAAGAAAGCAGAATGATAGTTGTCGTAGTGATGATGATGAGGGCAGAGAGAATAAAGAGTACAATTTCATTCACCAAGGTGTCCACACAGGAGATCTTGATAAGGGCTGGGACATCACAGAAAAAGTGGTCCAGTCTGTTTTCTCCACAGAAACGCAAACTGAAGGTGAAACCTGTTTGTATCATGGAGTTGGTGCAGCCACAGATGTAGGAGGCAATCACCAAACGAACACAAGCCTGCTGGGACATACGAACAGCGTAGAGGAAGGGCGAGCAAATGGCTGAGAAGCGATCATATGCCATCACAGCTAGAAGAAAGCCTTCAGTCCCAACAAAGAGAGCAAAGAAAAAGAACTGGGTTGCACAGCCATTGTAAGAAATTCTTTTGTCTTTGGATAAGAAAGTGGCCAGAGTTTTGGGAGCAATGACAGTGGAGAAGCAGAGATCTAAATAAGATAGATTTCTGAGAAAGAAATACATAGGGGTATGAAGTCTGGAGTCTATTTTAATGACAACTAACATGCTGATATTTCCCACCACAATGACCATGTAGATAAGCAAGAAGAGTAAAAATAAGAGAAGCTGTACATCTGGAGATGTTTGGAATCCCAGCAGAATAAACTCCATCACTTCTGAGTAATTCTTATTCAGTTCATTCTTCATAGCTGAGACCTACCTGAGAAAATCAGTGGATGATCATGAATCCTGTGGAAAGCCTTGTCAACTTTACATTCTTTTTTTTAAAATTGAAATATAGTTCATGTACAATATTATATGTTACAGGTATACAATATAGTGATTCACAATTCTGAAGCTATACTAAATTTATAGTTATTATAAAATATTGGCTATATGTCCTGTGTTGTACAATATATCCTTGTAGCTTATTTTATATATAACAGTTTGTACCATTTACTCCCCTATCCCTATATTTCTCCTTCCCCCAACCTCACCTCAATGGCAGCCACTGGATTGTTCTCTATGTCTGTGAGCCTGCTTCTTTTCTCTTATAGTCACTAGTTTGTTGTATTCTTTAGATTCCACAGATAAGTGATATCATACAGTATTTGCCTTTCTCTGTTTGACTTATTTCACTTAGGTTAATACCCTCCAGGTTCATCCACGTGGCTGCAAATGAGAGAAAAAAATGCTATTGGAAATGCTATTGGAATATTTAACAGAATAACTTTACTTTTGGAAGGACCAGTAGGTAAATATATATAATTTTTTTCTAATATGTTCAATGTCAATGATATGAGAAATGTAGATGGGCAAAAGATGTCTGGGACAGTGATGCTATGAGTCATTTTACGCCATTTGTTCAGAACTTTGAAATTGGATGGACTAAGTCCAAATTTCAGCTCTTTCACTCTGAAATAATCTAAAATTGCTACCTACATTTTCAATGCCTGAAGTCCTCTTCTGTGAAATGGGAGGTAATAATAATACCTACTTTATAGGATTGTTGTGATAAAAATGTGAAACTGAGTATGAAAAGCAGTATTTGCAGTTACTGGAATATTTTAAATTCAAAATAAATGTTAGTTAATAAGCAAATAGCCACGTAAAAAATTACTTTTGTTTTAGGGATGAATATCAGGTGAAAAATTAGGTCAATTCTTTTTCCTATCACAAAATGCAGTTAGTTTGACTGTCTTAAAACATCCTGCTATATAAAAGACATTAGGAAACATGGGATTATTGTTTCATGGGATAGAATGAAGCACCAGTCTTAAAGTCATCTGAAATGATAAATCAACTCTTACCTCCTATACTAAATATACACTCTTCAATCTCTACTCCTTTGCTAATTAACTCTGATTGCTAGTAGGTCTGCTTCCTTTCTGCAGCCAAACTCCAGCACATCTTTTTCCTTTACTATAAAGCATTAACATCTCAGATACATGAATTATTGTTTATACAGAAGTAAACTGTATGATACAAGAAATACAAGATTAACTTTCCTAAGAAGTATTTTTTCTTTGTCTATATTATTAATCAAAGAGAAGACATTAACAGAATACACAGAACAAACAAAATCTGTGTTGCACAGGTTTTGCTTTTTAAAATAACTATCAATCCTTAATATCAAACACTAAAGATATATGTGGATAAAACATCAATAATTTTAATATATCTGAAAAGTCAAATCCAAGTGGAAAAGATGAAATTTTGTTATAAATTTGTGTTCATTTCTATTTTTAATTTCTGAAATATCAAAAAAGAACTTTCCATCAATAAAATTTTTGAAGTCATTTTAATTTGGACATTTTTACAAAATCAAAATTATAATAGAGTCAGAAAAAGTGAAAGCAATTTTGCTTCTGTTCTATTTTTTTATGAAGTAAAAAATGTTTTATTAGTTAAAAGTGTGGCATTTATTCACATAAATCTAAGTTTTAATCCAGGTCCTGCCACTCACCGGATAAGTAATCTTGGGCAAGTTGTTCATATTCTATGAACCTCTGTCTCTTCATCAGAAAATGTGTCTTAGAACATCTATCCCATAGGGTGGTATTGAAAGGATTAAATTAAGTGATGCATATAATTAAATAAAATATGTAGGACCTGGGAAAGAGAATGGCTCATTGAGTGTTCATTGAGTGGCTATATGAGAGATTTAACATATTTTTTTTCTAAATTAAAAAATCTATCTTTTAAAAAGTTGTGATTTTTAAAAAAATCAGGTACCTTACTTGAGATTCAGCAGATAGCAAAAGAAGCTCATTGAAGAATTTTAATAGCTCATTTTTCCATTAAAAGAAGCTTTGAAGAAAGTGCAGTTAATTGCAAACATGTTTAACAGAATACATTCGATCTATTCAAGTGACAGCACTCAGTAAACAGACCTATTTATTTCTAAATCGAATATACCTTATATTTACTTGCTAGAACCAAAAGAGGATCAGACTGACTCTTCAGTTTGACATCAAGAAGTATCCTACTCTTTATATTAGGCAAAGACCAAACCAAAAATTGCTCCTACATAAGTTCTAAATCCTTTGATCTAACCATGTAGTTATTCTCGTAAAAAGGAAAGTAAATTAGTATAGACAGACAGGTAGATAGACAGATATAGATGTATAGATATGTGGTCTTTCTGGAAAGTAGAAAGGGCCCTAGAGGTCAATTAGGTCAATGTTTGCTAAATGTCCCATATATTAGAATCAGCTGGGGAGGTTTTGTTTTGCTTCACTTTTAATACTGATTCCTGAATCACACCTCCTTCTCAATTAGTCTCAATACTTAAAATTGTCTAGTGAGATGAGTGTAGAGAACATTCATTTATATTTTATGATTCTCAACTGATCGCAATGAAGCCAGTCCCTACTTAGAAGTTCAGGGACAAGTGAATTTGGTCTCCTTATTGCTTCCTGGCAGAATAGATACATTCTCACTCAAAGTCAATCAAAGGTATTATTAATCATACATATTCTTCTGGAAGGATATTTCCATGCTTCGTTGCATTGTTTTACAAATATCCCTTCCAGAAATTTCTGTCTTTGTTCAACACAAATGCATAATAAATATAATCCATTTCTTATTTTCTGATGCCAGTGGATATCAAAACTAGATCACTAAATGCTGCGTATACAAACCGTGCCCCCCAATTATCAGGCATTCTTTTAGCTTCTTTACATTTATACCTAATTAAAATCACTGTCTTTTTACTACTTAGGTGGATTGGAAAAGAAGTTTAATTTGTTTTGCAAAATAAAAGGGCTGACTTCTGATTCTAGCAAAGGAAAAGTAAAAGAAACCAGATCTCTGCCTGGACAGTAACAACAGTCTCTCCCTTTCACTCTCGCTCTAGGTCTCTCTCCCCCTCTCTCCTTCTTCTTTCTGATACATATGCCACATAGACACACATATGCGTATATATAGTTCAAAACTATCCCACAAAGAAAAACTCTAGTTCAGTTTACTGGTGAATTTTACCAAATACATAAGTAAGACCTTAATAATAATTCTACATAAACTTTTCCATGGAATTTAAATGAGGGAATACCTCTTAATTTATTTAATGAAGCCAAGATAAAGGTGGTATTAAGCCAGACAGACACAGAAAAAGAGAAGAAAATACAGGTCCATATCTGTTGTGAACATTAATGTGAAATTTCTAAACAAAAACTTAGTAAATTTCAATCCAACAGAGGACCAAGGGATGTCAAAGGGATAAGACACTAGGAGGAAACAGACGCTATCCTAGGAATGCATAACTGATTCATCGTTCAACAATAATGTAATTTACTATGTTAACAAAGTGGAAAGGAGAATATATATATATATACACAAAAACAGACATTTAATTCTGATAATTCTCAGCAACTTTCCTCATCCTGATAAAAGGCATCTATGAAAAATTTAGGGGTAATAATATCACCCTTAATGATGAAAGTCTGAAAGACTTTATCTGAAGATCAGGAACAAGACAAGGAGATAGAAAATTATAAATATAATTGATATTAGTTTAGCAGAAACCTGGCAAGGATTCAGCATTATAAACAATTTTGTTGAAAGAAGATTATATTTTTTCAAATATGACAGCAGACAACTTTAAATTTAATGGGACAACTAACTGCTGTAATGGTTTGGCCTGTCTAGTCCCCTCTGTAACATTATGGATGACTTCAAACTGTGGCTAAGAGAGCATTTAGCAAAGTATGTTGAACCAAAGTTTTCCCACAGCAATTTGTTTTAAAAAATCAATAAATGATTAGAAAAATTTAGTGTTTGTGTTAAAAATTTCTTCACTAGTAATAACTTTAGTAAGAATATGAAAGGGACTATTTTGAATTATTGATGTACTTTGATATTTAAGCACTTATATAAATGATTACTAAAAATGTTGTTAAATATTTTGATTATTACTCCTTTTACTAACCACTGAAATAACTGAATCATAAGTCAAAACTCTTCCAATGATAAAAAATCCTTTGTCAGAAGGCAACTCCCATTAATTCCTGGAAAGCTGGAAACAGTGAATAATCTCAATGTTATACAATCTCTTCAGGATTTTTTAAATTGAGGAAAAATCCGCCATCTTTTAATGATAAGACAAGTTTAAGTATAAAATGTGGCATGATTAGTGTGAGGAAACCAAATAATGATCCATCTTAATGACTAATATATATATACAACAATTCTAAATAAAATCCAATAAAGCTCATGCAAAGGGATCTCAAGATAAAACCAATTCAGATATAACATAATTGGAAAATATTTTCCATTTTCTGTTCATCTGTTTTTTGAAACAAGTGGTGAAATCTCANATTAGTGTGAGGAAACCAAATAATGATCCATCTTAATGACTAATATATATATACAACAATTCTAAATAAAATCCAATAAAGCTCATGCAAAGGGATCTCAAGATAAAACCAATTCAGATATAACATAATTGGAAAATATTTTCCATTTTCTGTTCATCTGTTTTTTGAAACAAGTGGTGAAATCTCACAGGGCTTATTTTTGGTGAAGGAAATAACAAAAGGAGGGGAGAGAAAACAAGACTCACAGTATCAGAGACAACTTTATCTTCGGAGACAGAGAGGTGTTTGGGGCTTTGCACGTTGCTGGTTATTATTAGCCAAGCTCCTCTCCTCAGGACTATCTAATGGGGATGGAAACCAGTTTCAGTTCTGTCAGTTCAGTTAAGTCAATCAGTCCTGTCTGACTCTTTGCAACCCCATGAATCCCAGCACACCAGGCCTCCCCGTCCATCACCAACTCCCGGAGTTCAAGATTCATGTCCANGGTCACACAGAGTCGGACACAACTGAAGCAACTCAGCAGCACAGCAGCAGCAGCAGCATGGTATCATAACTCGAAAGATTTTCTTTATTTAAATGATAGTGTTCATGGTATTGAATCCTCACCAGATGCTACTACACTAAGAATAATTATGTTTTAAAGTTTTACCCTACTTTTAATATTCATATTTTATTTAAGAAATAACTAAATAAATCAGTTAATAATAAGTGTTATTATTCAAATAACAAATGCATATCATATTATAAATAAGTAAAGAGTAAATTTTCCATTTCCTTCTTTAGCTTTGTATTTTTCAGGTGAAAATGAAATCTTCAAAAAAAAAGATATTTCTGAGTCTTTGTTCTAAAATGGAAATCTTTGAATCTAAAAAAAGATCTACTCACTTTTTTTTTCAAATGCTTTATTGAGGAATAATTGGTGTGAAATAGACACTCAAAGTGCACCATTCTGTGAGTTTTGGCATCAATAAAAACACCACCACATTAAGATACTGAATACTACCTTCATTTCCAAAAGGTCGATTATGCCTCCTTTTAGTCCATGCTTTCCTCTAAACCCATCTGCAGATAACCAATGATCTGAGTGATGTATAATGGAATCATACAGTATGTGCCTTTTCTCTCAGGCTTCTCTCACTGAGTAAAATTATTTTGAGATGTATTCATTTTGTCATATATAAGTAACTCATTCTTTTTATTGCTGAGTAGTAGTCCATTTTTCAATGTGCAANCCTCTAAACCCATCTGCAGATAACCAATGATCTGAGTGATGTATAATGGAATCATACAGTATGTGCCTTTTCTCTCAGGCTTCTCTCACTGAGTAAAATTATTTTGAGATGTATTCATTTTGTCATATATAAGTAACTCATTCTTTTTATTGCTGAGTAGTAGTCCATTTTTCAATGTGCAAATTTTGTTTATGAACTCTTAAATGAGCAGTCGATATGTGCGCAATTTTTAGATATTGTGAATAAAGCTGGTATGTGTTCATATGTATTTGCCTAGATTGTTTTCCTTTATCTTTGATAAATGTTGAGGATTGAAACGCTTAGATCTTATAATAAATACATGTTTGACTTTTGAAAAGACAACCAAGGAAACATCTGGAAATGAAGAAAAAAGAAACAAATTTATTGCCCAACAAAATCTACTAAATCTCAGGAAGAGAAAATCTATGACATTTGAGCCAGGACCCACTCCCTCCCTGCCCTCTCTCATCCCAACAGAGGTGAAAGTGCAATCAGGCAAGTGCAGGCAGGAACATAGAGATCCCTCTGCCCCTGGATCCCAGTCAAAGGATAGCATCACTGACTCAATGGACATGAGTTTGAGTAAACTCTGGGAGTTGGTGATGGACAGGGAGGCCTGAAGTGCTGCAGTTCATGGGGTTGCAAAGAGTTGGACACGACTGAGTGACTGAACTGAACTGAACTGAAAATGACTGAATCATAGATCAAAATTCTTTTCATAATAAAAACTCCTTGTCAGATGGCAACTCCTATCAGTTCTTGCAAATCTTGAAAGTGGGAACAATTTTGGTGTTTTAAAATCTCCTCTTCAGAACACAAAGGAGGAAAAAGTCCCCATCTTTTAATGCTATTAAGATAGCTTGAGTCTATACTATGCCATGATTAGTATGAAGAAACCAAGTGATGCTTTGTCTTGATGATGAATATATGCACAACAATTCAAAATTAAATCCGGTAAAAGCATAAAAAGCTACCCCCAGATAAGACAAATTCAGAAATAATATAATCGGTTAATATTTTATATTTTATATTCACCCCTTTTTTGAAACAGAATGATATCTTACAGGCCTTACTTTTGATGAGGGAAAGAACACAAGGAGGGCAAGAAAAATAGGACTGACAATGCCAGAAATGAACTTTATCTCAGGAGACAGGGTGGTGTTGGGCCCTTTTCACATTTTTAGCCAACCTCTCCTCTTCAGGACCATATGATGGGGGTGGAAGCCAAGTAACTAAGAAATACTCGGATTTATTAACCATTATTCTGGAAATTCCATTGAATCACAGTACCCAGAATCTGTGCCTTAGATTTACCAGGAGTTGACAATTAACAACTACCAGATGGCAGCAAACTGCAGCTGCGTCAAGTGTTTGCTTCTGGAGACAGAACCCGCCAAGAATCCTGATCAGTTCTGCACATCCTTTCTTGGGTGATACCATTGACTGTACAGTAATTAGGTACTACTTTTAAGGGAAAATATATTTTGATACTGATAATCGTAATAATAATAATAGTTGAAGCTAGTATTAATTGAAAAACTTTCTTGCGCCCAAAGCTTAATTTATAATATTTTATATAATTCTTGACAACTAAGTAGGGAAAATAATGGTGTTCATTGAATCTTAAAATCCTTCAAAAAGTTTTCAAAATCTATGCTCCATGGTGCATAGCCTTACAGCTAAGCTATCTGATACTAGAAACAATACTCTTACTCGATTCTTACAAATGAGGATTGTAAACAAATGAATGATTTACTAAATGCAATTCTGCTAAAATGCAAATAAGAATTATTTTTAATACAACAGAATGAAGTTCACTGAAATAATGAGTAATATTAGCCGAGACATTTTTGAAAAAGATGTATCCCTAACAGGCATTAAATCTTATTGTGCAATTAGCATGTGATACTAGCATGAAGAGACAAGCAAATCAATGGAAGAAAACAAAGAACTGGAAATACATCTAATATGTATAAAATGTACTACATGATCAAGGGCTTCCCAGGTAGCACAGTAGTAAATAATCTGCCTGCCAATGCAGGAGATGCAAGAGACACAAGTTCTAATCCTGGGTCAAGAAGATGCCCCTAGACTAGGAAATAGCAACCCACTCCAGTATTCTTGCCTGGAAAACTCCATGGACAGAGAAGCCTGGCAGGTTACAGTCCACGGAGTCGCAAAGAGTCAGACATGACTGAGCACACACACAAGGTACTGTATGATCACAATAATAAATCTCATAAACTAAAATAAATGATTATTTATTAGAAAATTTGATATAATTTTGGGCCCTATTGACTAATATTTTATCAGAAGACCAGTAATTTCTTGATCCTGCCTGGCTTTGCATCCTATCACGAGTTATCTGACTTAGTTGCCCAAAGTATGGACTGTGAAGAAGGCTGAGCACTGAAGAATTGATGCTTTTGGACTGTGATGTTGGAGAAGACTCTTGAGAGTCCCTTGGACTGCAAGGAGATCCAACCAGTCCATTCTGAAGGGACTGATCAGTCCTGGGATTTCTTTGGAAGGAATGATGCTAAAGCTGAAACTCCAGTACTTTGGCCACCTCATGCAAAGAGTTGACTCATTGGAAAAGACTTTGATGCTGGGAGGGATTGGGGGCAGGAGGAGAAGGGGACGACAGAGGATGAGATGGCTGGATGGCATCACTAGACTCTGTGGACGCGAGTCTGAGTGAACTCCAGGAGTTGGTGATGGACAGGGAGGCCTGGCGTGCTGCGATTCATGGGGTCGCAAAGAGTCAGAATTGACTGAGCGACTGAACTGAACTGAACTGATCAACTCGATGGGTGTGNAAATTCAGAAATAATATAATCGGTTAATATTTTATATTTTATATTCACCCCTTTTTTGAAACAGAATGATATCTTACAGGCCTTACTTTTGATGAGGGAAAGAACACAAGGAGGGCAAGAAAAATAGGACTGACAATGCCAGAAATGAACTTTATCTCAGGAGACAGGGTGGTGTTGGGCCCTTTTCACATTTTTAGCCAACCTCTCCTCTTCAGGACCATATGATGGGGGTGGAAGCCAAGTAACTAAGAAATACTCGGATTTATTAACCATTATTCTGGAAATTCCATTGAATCACAGTACCCAGAATCTGTGCCTTAGATTTACCAGGAGTTGACAATTAACAACTACCAGATGGCAGCAAACTGCAGCTGCGTCAAGTGTTTGCTTCTGGAGACAGAACCCGCCAAGAATCCTGATCAGTTCTGCACATCCTTTCTTGGGTGATACCATTGACTGTACAGTAATTAGGTACTACTTTTAAGGGAAAATATATTTTGATACTGATAATCATAATAATAATAATAGTTGAAGCTAGTATTAATTGAAAAACTTTCTTGCGCCCAAAGCTTAATTTATAATATTTTATATAATTCTTGACAACTAAGTAGGGGAAATAATGGTGTTCATTGAATCTTAAAATCCTTCAAAAAGTTTTCAAAATCTATGCTCCATGGTGCATAGCCTTACAGCTAAGCTATCTGATACTAGAAACAATACTCTTACTCGATTCTTACAAATGAGGATTGTAAACAAATGAATGATTTACTAAATGCAATTCTGCTAAAATGTAAATAAGAATTATTTTTAATACAACAGAATGAAGTTCACTGAAATAATGAGTAATATTAGCCGAGACATTTTTGAAAAAGATGTATCCCTAACAGGCATTAAATCTTATTGTGCAATTAGCATGTGATACTAGCATGAAGAGACAAGCAAATCAATGGAAGAAAACAAAGAACTTGAAATACATCTAATATGTATAAAATGTACTACATGATCAAGGGCTTCCCAGGTAGCACAGTAGTAAATAATCTGCCTGCCAATGCAGGAGATGCAAGAGACACAAGTTCTAATCCTGGGTCAAGAAGATGCCCCTAGACTAGGAAATAGCAACCCACTCCAGTATTCTTGCCTGGAAAACTCCATGGACAGAGAAG
The DNA here is from genome assembly GCA_006410615.1 of Neotragus moschatus. Classification (NCBI taxonomy): domain Eukaryota; kingdom Metazoa; phylum Chordata; class Mammalia; order Artiodactyla; family Bovidae; genus Neotragus; species Neotragus moschatus. Next base: position 10,909 of record SJYA01000744.1, read on the forward strand.
CCTGGCAGGTTACAGTCCACGGAGTCGCAAAGAGTCGGACATGACTGAGCACACACACAAGGTACTGTATGATCACAATAATAAATCTCATAAACTAAAATAAATGATTATTTATTAGAAAATTTGATATAATTTTGGGCCCTATTGACTAATATTTTATCAGAAGACCAGTAATTTCTTGATCCTGCCTGGCTTTGCATCCTATCACGAGTTATCTGACTTAGTTGCCCAAAGTATGGACTGTGAAGAAGGCTGAGCACTGAAGAATTGATGCTTTTGGACTGTGATGTTGGAGAAGACTCTTGAGAGTCCCTTGGACTGCAAGGAGATCCAACCAGTCCATTCTGAAGGGACTGATCAGTCCTGGGATTTCTTTGGAAGGAATGATGCTAAAGCTGAAACTCCAGTACTTTGGCCACCTCATGCAAAGAGTTGACTCATTGGAAAAGACTTTGATGCTGGGAGGGATTGGGGGCAGGAGGAGAAGGGGACGACAGAGGATGAGATGGCTGGATGGCATCACTAGACTCTGTGGACGCGAGTCTGAGTGAACTCCAGGAGTTGGTGATGGACAGGGAGGCCTGGCGTGCTGCGATTCATGGGGTCACAAAGAGTCAGAATTGACTGAGCGACTGAACTGAACTGAACTGATCAACTCGATGGGTGTGAGTCTGAGTGAACCCCGGGAGTTGGTGATGGACAGGGAGGCCTGGCATGCTGCGATTCATGGGGTCGCAAAGAGTCAGACATGAATGAGCGACTGAACTGAACTGAACAATATCAAATGATCATTAGTATCATTATTTTAATTGGTTGAAACTGAGTTTCAAATTGAACTAAAGCATTTGGGAAAGCCATGGGTTCTGGAAGTAATTCCCCTTTTGCCTAAATTCAATTATTAGTATTAGTTTAGGGAAAGAGAGAAAAAACCTTGTCACTATGGAATTGAGTACAACCCATGTGCAAGACGATGTGTGGGCTTCCTTGTGACTCAGCTGGTAAAGGACCCACCTGCAATGCGGGAGACCTGGGTTTGATCCCTGGGTTGGGAAAATCCCCTGGAGAGGGGAAAAGCTACCCACTCCAGTATTCTGGCCTGGAGAATTCCATGGACTGCATAGTCCATGGGGTCACAAAGAGTCAGACACGACTGAGCAAATTTCACTTTCACTTTCATGTGTGAGACAAAGAAAAATGGAAGAAGTAACTTGGTCTGACCTGACATGAGTAATTGTCAGAACAGTGACAAACAAGTGTATAATATTTTAAATAAAACAAGTGGTTCTTTCCCATTTATCATTTAGTGTGATTAGATTCCTAGATTCTTATTTAGTATTCACATATGATACTGGATGCTTGGACTGGTGCACTGAGAGGACCCAGAGGGATGGTACGGAGAGGGAGGAGGGAGGGGGGGTTCAGAATGGGGAACACGTGTATACCTGTGATGGATTCATGTTGGTGTATGAGAAAACCAATACAATATTGTAAAGTAATTAGCCTCCAATTAAAGTAAATAAATTTATATTTACAAAAAGAAAAAAATTAAAGTATGGCAAAGGAGAAAAGGAAAGATACACCCATTTTCCTGGATAGAAGATTTTCATTTGATCTCCACTCTCCTGTCTTTTGGCTCTTTAAAGATGGTACTCTATTGTCTTCTGGTTTGAATTTTTCTGACAAAATGGCTATGCTTTAATTTTTTTTTTTTGATGACGTATAATGTTTCATTTTCCTTCCTGCTGGTTAGACAATATTCTCTTTTTCACCTATTTTCAGAAATTTTATCCTCATGTGCCTTCATTAAGTTTTATTCCTGTTCTTTTTCCTTGAGTTTATGAATTTTCTTGTGTCTCTGTGTTTAGATTTTTCATCTACTTTGAAAGATTTGCCCATTATAATTTCTAATATTTTCCTTTTCAGGTATCACTTATATTTGTTATATTTTCTCAGTTATTTCTGAATATCTGTTAACCTTTTTATTATATCTCTATGCTTATGTTTTATTTGTTTCAATAAAATCTTGAATTGTTTCCATTTTCTTGGGCATTACAGCCATTTGTTGCTACTATACAATATCATAAAGTAGTTGCTGCTGCTAAGTCACTTCAGTCGTATCCGACTCTGTGTGACCCCATAGACGGCAGCCCACCAGGCTCCTCTGTCCCTGGGATTCTCCGGGCAAGAACACTGGAGTGGGTTGCCATTTCCTTCTCCAGTGCATGAAAGTGAAAAGTGAAAGGGAAGTCTCTCAGTGGTATCCGACTCTTAGAGACCCCATGGACTGCAGCCCACCAGGCTCCTCCATCCATAGGATTTTCCAGGCAAGAGTACTGGAGTGGGGTGCCATGGCCTTCTCCGCATAAAGTAGTTGGCTCATAGAATTTCTACAGTTTGGATTTTGTCATAGAAAGCGCATCTCATAGTATTTTTTTTCCTCACTACTAGATGTGGTGGTTTTGCTCACAAGTAGATGAGGAAGCAAATTAAATTCATTATTTTTCAAAGTTCAATGATCTTTATATTTGCAGGATAAGTGCACACTTCAGTGAGATTCTTATTCTTTGTGTATTGAAGTATATTATTTGTTAAATTGTGTTTAGATCTTTTGAAGGTAAATTTTTGAGGGAAGGTTGTGGCCAAGATGGCAGAGTAGGACAACCTTGAACACACCTCTTCCTACAGACACACCAAAATCACAACTACTTACAGAGTAGCTATCTGTATGAACATCCTAAGAAATACCCAACAATATTTTATGTAGATACATACATAGAGATGAAAGAACAATGAGAAAGATTGGAGGGGAAGAGACATATTATAATCAGGACCCACAAATGGAAGGAATATCATAATTATAGAGGTCCTCTCAAATGAATGGCATGGTTCAAGCCCCACATCAGGCTTACCAGCCCAAGGGATCCTGCACAGGAAAGATAAGCCCCCAGAACATCTCACACTAAAAACTTATAGACTTTCTATTCAAAATATCTGGAGGGCTATAGGAAACAGTCCACTCCTTAAGGGTACACACAAAATTTCACACATTGTGAGTCCTAGAGAACAGGCAATCATTTGAAAGAAGCCTGGCTCAGATCCACTTGCTGACCTTCAGAGCTTCTTGGAGAGGCAGAAGGCAACTGAGACTCCCACTTGGGAAAGGAACACTGGAAACAGCCATTTTGAGGAATTCATTCTACATTGATGACATCAGCCTTGCAAGTGTCATTTTGTAAACTTCTCTTTACCCTATCATCACTGGAGGGCTTACCAGCCATCAGCAAGTCAACTTCAGGCCCAAGATCCATTGAGCTATGCAGACAGCCACTAACTGGCCTATCCCCAGCTTTCAGCAGGACAGCACCAGCCCTAACTCCCCCTGTGCTAAGTAGACAGCAGCATGGGGAACTGGCTCTGCTCTCCAGTGGGCCAATAGCAGCATTACCTAACACCCTTGCTGCACAGCAAATCATGACGATAACTGCCTTGTCCTCTGGTGGGCCCAAAACCAACGTAATAATCACAGTCTCATGGACTACTGAGCTAGGGGCCAGCACCACCTACCGGTGTAGTCAGCACATTGGTGTAGTCAGTCCTGCAATAACAGAATGGCACATTCAGCCTGTATGAGGGCATCACTGGAGCATATATTTCTAGTGACCAGTCCAATACTGCTGAGCCTCTTTGGATGTTTCCTACATAAAATCACTTCTCCAAGACTGGAAAATATAACTGATGCACATAGAAAAATACATAGAGAATTGGGCAAAATCAGGAGAGAGAAATATATTCCAGATGATGAAACAAGACAAAACTTCAGGAAAAAAAATAAAGTGGAGATAAGCAATCTACTTGATGAAGAGTTGATGGTAATGATCTAAATATGCTCATTGAACTCAGAATAAGAATGGGTGAACACATTACAAATTTCAGGAGATTTAGAAAATATAAGTAAAAGTCAAACGGGGCTAAAGAATACACTGAAATAAAAAAACAACAGCAGGAGGAATCAGCAGTAGATTAGATCAAACAGAGGAATGGATCAGTGCTCTAAAAGACAGATCATTCATAATCACACAAGATGAACAGGAAAAAAAGAGAAAAAGAATTTTTGAAGACTGAGACAGGTTTAAGGGACCTTTGGGATGATATCAGGTCTATCAGCATTCACATTATAAAGATTCCAGAAGGAAGAAAAGAGAAAGGAGTGGAAAATTTATCTGATGAAAAAAGCACCTGAAAAATTCCCTGCCTGGGGAAGGAAAACCACCCAAGTCCAAGAAGTACTGAGTTTCAAATAAGACAAACTCATAGACTCACACCAAGACACATTTTAAAATTAAAATGCCAACTATTAAAGATAATGACATGAAAGTCGCTCAATCGTGTCCAACTCTTTGTGACCAATACTGGAGTGGGTAGCCTTTCCCTTCTCCAAGGGGACCTTCCCAACCCAGGGATCGAACCCAAGTCTCCCTCATTGCAGACGGATACTTTACCAGCTGAGCCACAAGAGAAGCCCACTAAAGATAATGTTACTCTTAAAAGTAACAAGACAAAAGAAAGTAATTATGTTCAAGGTAACTTGCATTAGAGCATGTGCTAACTTTTTAACAGAAAATAGGCCTACCAGAAAGAAATAGCATGAGCATGATATAATCAAAATGATAAAAGGAAAAACATAGAACTAAGAATACTCTACCCAGCAACGTTATCATTAGAATTTGAAGGAGAGATAGAGATTTCTACAAAGAAAGAAAAACTAAATTGTTTAAGTATCACTAAATTAACTTTACAAGCAATGTTAAGGGGACTTTAAGTGAAGAAGAAAAGGCCACACTAGAAATGGGAAAATTAAGAAAGAAAAATATCTCATTGGTAAAGAAAAACAAAAGTAGTAGATCAGCCACTTATAAAAGTAAAATCAGTAAAAGTAGTAGATAAACCACCATTTATAAAGCTAGCAGGAAGACTAAAAGACAAAAGTAGAAAAGTAATTCATACTCACAATATGTAATAAAGATACACAAAATAAAATGTGTAAAATATGATGTCAAGACCATTAAATATGGAACATGAATTTAAAATGTAGAGTTGTTAGAATGCATTCAAACTTAAGACATCGTCAACTTAAAATAATCATATGTACAGAGAGAGATATCTATAGATAGGTAGATAAACAGAAATGTAGTTAAAAGTGTTGTTATATATGAACCTCATGGTAGAAACAAATAAAAATCTTACAACACATATCCACACAAAACAAAGGAATCCAAAAATAGCTGAAGCTGAAACTTCAATACTTTGGCCACCCAATGCAAAGAACTGACTCGTTCAAAAAGACCCTGATGATGGGAATGATTGAAGATGGGAGGAGAAGGAGACAACGGAGGATGAGAAGGTTGGATGGCATCACTGACTCAATAGACATGAGTTTGAGCAAGCTCTCGGAGTTGATGGACAGGGAAGCCTGGTGTGCTGCAGTTCATGGGGTAGCAAAGAGTTGGACATGACTAAGCAACTGAACTGAACTGATATATATATCTCTGTGTGGGCAGGTGTTTTCAAGTGTACACAGAGCATTCTTCAGGACAGTTCAAATACTAGGTCACAAAACAAGTCTCAGTATATTTAAGAAGATTGGAGTAATATTAAGCATCTTTTGTGACTACAGTAGTGTGAGACTAGAAATCAACTATGGGCTTCCCTCTTGGCTCAGTGGTAACAAATCTATCTGCAGTGAAGGAGATGCAGGACAATCAGGTTCAACCCCTGGGTTGAGGAGATCCCTTGAAGGAGGGCATGGCAACTCACTCCAGGATTTTTCTTGAAAAATCCCATAGACAGAGGAACTTGGCAGGAGATGGTACATAGGATCGTAAAGAGTCAGACAAGACTGAAGTGAATCAGCATGCGTGCATGCAGAAATCAACTATAGAAAAAATACAAAAAACATGTGGAGATGAAGCAATATGCTACTAAATAACCAATGAACCAATCAAGAGGAAATCAAAAGTAGTGGGAGACAAACAAAAGTGAGAAACAATGATTCAAACTATGGGAAGCAGGTAAAGAAGTTCCAAGAGGGAAGTTTGTAATGGTACAAAGGAAGAAATATCTCAAAGAAACTATCTAATCTTATACCTAAAGGAATTTTAATAGAAAAAAGAACGAAGAAACAAAGACTACTACAAAGTGAGTAGTAAGAAAGAAAGAAAGGATTAGAATAGATAAATAAAACAGAGTAACAAACACTAGAAACAAATGAAACAAAGATCAGTTCTTTGAAAAGATAAACAAAATTGATAAACTGTTGGACAGACTCATCAAAAAAAAAAAAAAAAGAACTCAAATACACAAAATCTGAAACCAAAGAGAAAAAATTACAGACAAACCACATAAATACAAAGAATTAGGTGCTTACTGCTCAGTCGTATCTGACTCTTTGTGACCCTTTGGATTGTAGTCCACCAGCCTACTCTTTCAGTGGGGTTCTCTAGGCAACAATACTGGAAAGGGTTGCCATGTCCTCCTCCAAGAGATCCTCCTGACCCAGGGGTTGAACCAACATTTTCTGTGTCTCCTACACTGCAGGCATATTCTTTACNGTATCTGACTCTTTGTGACCCTTTGGATTGTAGTCCACCAGCCTACTCTTTCAGTGGGGTTCTCTAGGCAACAATACTGGAAAGGGTTGCCATGTCCTCCTCCAAGAGATCCTCCTGACCCAGGGGTTGAACCAACATTTTCTGTGTCTCCTACACTGCAGACATATTCTTTATTACTGAGCCATCAGGGAAGTCCCCCCAAAAATAATAAAACATTACTAATAAAAAGCATATGCCAATAAAACGAACAACTTAGAAGAACAAATTCCTAGAAACGTATAATCTTCTAAGACTATATCAAGAAAAAAGAAAAAAATGAACAGACTGATTGCCAGTAATTAAATTTAATCAGTAATAACAAACTCCCAAAAAGCAAGATTCCAGACCAGACACTTTTACAGGTGAATACTACTGAACATTTCAAGGAATGTTAACACCTATCCTTCACAAACTATTCCAAAAATTGAAGAGGAAGGAACAACTTTCAAACTCATTGAATGAGCCCAACATCATCACCCTGATGACAAAACCAGGCAAGACACCATAAAAGAAGAAAAGTAAAGGCCAACATCACTGTGAAATATAGATGCAAAAATTTTCAACAAGATATTAACAAAAAATTTTCAACAATAGATTAAAAATCATACACTGTCTTCAAGTGGGATTTATCCACAGCATGCAAGGATGAGTCAGTCAACAATTCAGTCAATATGATCACCTCATCACTAATTGAAAATAAAAGTTATATGATCATCTGACTAGATACAGAAAAATCTTTTGACATGATTCAACATCCATTGTCCCTGAAATGATCAACAATGAAGATCTAGAGTCATCATATCTCAACATAATAAAAACTATATGTAATAAACCTCCAACTACTCTTATGCTTAAAAGTGAAAAGTTGAAGGTTCTTCTAAATTAGGAATGGGCAAGATGATCAGACAAGGAAAAGAAAAGTAATCCAATTTGGAAAGAAAGAAATAAACTGTTAGCAAATGTTTGCAAATTATATGATGCTCTACACAGAAAATCTAAAGATGTCAGGAAAAAAACTATTAGACTTAATAAACGAATTCAGTAAAATTACCAGATAAAAAAGCTTAATATACAGAATTCTGTAGTGTTTCTATATACTAACCATGAACAAGAAAGAATTTTTTAAAAATCCAATTTATAATTGCATCAAAAATAATAAAGCATCTAGGTTTAAATCTAACTAAGGAGGTAAAAGATCTGAACTGGGAAAAATGTGAGACACTGATAAAAGAAATTGAAAACACAAAAAGAAGAAAGATACACATTACTCACAGATTGGATGAATTAATATGTTAAAATGACCATCCTACACAAGAAAACCTACAGACCCAGTGCAATCGCTATTTAAATGCTAATGGTATATTTAAACAGNATGTATTTCATCTCTGACAGATTTCCTGAGCTGAGTAAAGTGGCCTCCTTGTGTTACACCTTGGTCACTCCCATGTTGAATCCTTTGATTTACTCTCTGAGAAACAAAGATGTCAAAGAAGCTCTGAGGAAGATCCTAGGAAATAAACTATGTTTATTTAATTCTATACTAACTGAAAATAGAATTAAGTAAATGTAATATAACTGAAAGCACTAAGTTTTATAACAACCTGGGGAAGGGGTGATTCAAAAAAAATGTACCCATTAATCTTAGAGACTATTTGTTTGAATCCTATATACTTACTGTCAAAAAATACATTTGTACTATGTTCTGTCTGGCTGTTGATTTTGGAATGAAATGACTTTCTCTGTACTTCATTTCATGTTCATCTTCATTTAGGATAATGATCATGATTGCCTTGTAGTTTGTTTTTAGGAAGTACATATTCCAATTTTACTCCAGACTCTGAGATTGTTGTTTGGGATGTAGTGTTTATCTTGAGTCAGTCACATGTGTTATGTGGATATATATTTACTTGGTAGAGGTAATACAATCTGATGTATTAAGCAAAACAGAAAAAAAATATGTTAGATTTACTGAAGAAATCTTTGTGAATGTCTAGTGAGAGAATCAGATAGTCTGTAGTACATAGAGTCTGAAGTGTGAAATGTAAGTAGCACTTAATGGAGAAGGGAATGGCAACCCACTCCAGTATTCTTGCCTGGAGTATTCCATGGACAGAGCAGTCTGGCAGGCTACAGTCCAAAGTGTCACAAAGAGTTGGACATGACTGAGTGATTAACAGTTGCCAAATGGCTAAAGAAATGGCACATTTATTTCATGGTTTCTCTGAGTTAAATCATTATTATTTCTCCCTTCATTTGAATATCTACTAAGCTGATAAATTATTTTTGAAAATTCTCCTTTTTCACAAGAAAACTAATAAAAATAAGTAAAGATAATTCACATTTTGCTGTATCTGCCTTAGGGAGAATTCATTCATCAAATTAATATTTATTGAATTTTAATGTACTCTTTGCTTATAAAAATTTCTAGGTATAAATAATTTCTGTATTTGAGATCACACTAATTGAGGGAAAATATCTAAACAATAGTCATATGGCAAACCCAGTGAATAAAGGCATATGTAGAAATCACAAAGAGAGAGCAGCTTCTACAGATGATGATATAAATCACTTTTTTCTGCAGGCAGCAGGGAGAACTGGGGATTTTTTTTTAAGATATATTGTGTTCTAATAGGCACTTTACAAAAATCACATTGGTAACTTGTGGTAGGTAAATATTCATGGAAGAAGATAATCACAGAAAATGTATGATTGTTCAAGTACAAGGTTATGGTGGCTTTAAGGATAGTAGTCTTACACAAGATGGTGAAAAGAGGAAATACCTTTAAAATTATAGATTAACTAAAGTGAACACTGATTAATGGATGATAAAATAAGAAATAGGTGGAAGTGAATAATGACTTCTAATGTTTGAGCGTCTCTGAGGAAACGCTGCCTTGCAAAATGAGGAGGAAAATATGAGTAATAATAGTTAATCATTAAGAACTAAGAAAATAATGTCAGGTCAGACTGAGCTTTCTAATTCTGGTTTTGCTTATGTGCCCCATAGTCAACTGTCTTTACTTTGCAGAAACTCCTATTTCTCAGTTTGATATAATGATGACACTAATATCTAACAGGCAAAGACCTTGTGCTTCAGATTTAGCTGAGGTGGAACTGAAAAGAATTAGGTGTTTCTTTCTTTGAAGGCTTGTTCCATTATAGGACTCAGTGTTGCATGAAAAATTCTATATTTTACATGCAAAAGAGTTCTAGTAAAATATGCCTAAATAAATTGAAGAGCACATTTATCTAAAACATTCTCATGTCTAATCTCATCTTGTGACGTCCCATTACATTTATAGATATAGCTGATTGTAGAGTCAAAACTAGTAAATTTTATTAAATTAAATTGTAGAGTTCATGGTATTGAATCCTCACTCAGTTGCTGCTACACTAACAGCAATTATATTTAAAAATTTAGCTTCCTTTTGTTATTCTGTTCTTATATAATAAATATCTAAATAAATTTTTAATTAATAATGATGTGTTTATTATAATACATAATAAATATATGATAAATACACATAAATAAATTTTCTATTTTCTTGAGTATCTTTTTATTTTTCAGGTGAAAATTAAACTTTTTAAAAAAGAAGATATTTCTGAATCATTGTTCAAAAATGCAAGTTCTTGGATCTAAAAAAGATCTGCTCATTATTTTTTTAAAAAACACGTTATTGAGGAAGAATTTGTGTGAAATAAACAGTATGTATTTAAAGTGAACAACTCTGTGAGTTNATATGGCAAACCCAGTGAATAAAGGCATATGTAGAAATCACAAAGAGAGAGCAGCTTCTACAGATGATGATATAAATCACTTTTTTCTGCAGGCAGCAGGGAGAACTGGGGATTTTTTTTTAAGATATATTGTGTTCTAATAGGCACTTTACAAAAATCACATTGGTAACTTGTGGTAGGTAAATATTCATGGAAGAAGATAATCACAGAAAATGTATGATTGTTCAAGTACAAGGTTATGGTGGCTTTAAGGATAGTAGTCTTACACAAGATGGTGAAAAGAGGAAATACCTTTAAAATTATAGATTAACTAAAGTGAACACTGATTAATGGATGATAAAATAAGAAATAGGTGGAAGTGAATAATGACTTCTAATGTTTGAGCGTCTCTGAGGAAACGCTGCCTTGCAAAATGAGGAGGAAAATATGAGTAATAATAGTTAATCATTAAGAACTAAGAAAATAATGTCAGGTCAGACTGAGCTTTCTAATTCTGGTTTTGCTTATGTGCCCCATAGTCAACTGTCTTTACTTTGCAGAAACTCCTATTTCTCAGTTTGATATAATGATGACACTAATATCTAACAGGCAAAGACCTTGTGCTTCAGATTTAGCTGAGGTGGAACTGAAAAGAATTAGGTGTTTCTTTCTTTGAAGGCTTGTTCCATTATAGGACTCAGAATGTTGCATGAAAAATTCTATATTTTACATGCAAAAGAGTTCTAGTAAAATATGCCTAAATAAATTGAAGAGCACATTTATCTAAAACATTCTCATGTCTAATCTCATCTTGTGACGTCCCATTACATTTATAGATATAGCTGATTGTAGAGTCAAAACTAGTAAATTTTATTAAATTAAATTGTAGAGTTCATGGTATTGAATCCTCACTCAGTTGCTGCTACACTAACAGCAATTATATTTAAAAATTTAGCTTCCTTTTGTTATTCTGTTCTTATATAATAAATATCTAAATAAATTTTTAATTAATAATGATGTGTTTATTATAATACATAATAAATATATGATAAATACACATAAATAAATTTTCTATTTTCTTGAGTATCTTTTTATTTTTCAGGTGAAAATTAAACTTTTTAAAAAAGAAGATATTTCTGAATCATTGTTCAAAAATGCAAGTTCTTGGATCTAAAAAAGATCTGCTCATTATTTTTTTAAAAAACACGTTATTGAGGAAGAATTTGTGTGAAATAAACAGTATGTATTTAAAGTGAACAACTCTGTGAGTTATGGTGTCAATAAAAACAGCACATCTTCAAGATAAAGAACATTTCCTTCATTTCCAAAAGGTTGATTATGCCACTTTTCAGGCCATGCTTCCCTCCAAACCCATTTCTAGATAACCAGTGCTTTGGCGGGTTTATAATGGAGTCATACAGTATGTGCTCTTTTCTCTCAGGCTTCTTCTTACTCTTCTTCAACTTACTCTGAGTAAATTGATTTTGAGATTTATTTTGTCATGTATAATATTCCAATTTCCATTACACATGTATACCAATTTTATGCACTCTTAAATATGGGCAATTGATGTTTGTTAAGCTTTTAGATATTGAGTATACAGCTGATATAAGTGTTCATATGTGTTTGCCTAGTTTGTTTCCTTTATCTTTGCTGAATTTTGAGACTTGTGATTCTTAGATCTCATAATAATTATATATTTGACTTGAAGAGACTACCAAGGGAAATATATAGAAATAAATCAAAAAACAAACCCAACAAAATCTACTAAATCTCAGGAAGAGTAGTGAGAATCTATGACATTCGAGCCAGGACCCACTCCCTCCCTGCCCTCTCTCACCCCAGCAGAGCTGAAAGTGCACTCAGGCAAGTACAGGCAGGGACATAGAGATCCCTCTGCTCCTGGATCCCAGTCGAAGGTTGCCATCTAAAAAAGATGGTACAATCAATCCCCTTGATTGTAGTTGCTGCAAACATTACTTATCCCCTCAAGCTCTATGTTGAAGAAAGTCTAATCAAGGCAAGAGTACCTAAAATGTCTGGTGATCTCTACCCAACCCCCATTCATGGGTAAAAGCTCTACCCTAAGCATGCCAGGCCAGGAGTACTGGGCCCCAATTCCAGCTGCTCCAGTTCTCTCAGAGGATAGAAATTTTGTGCTCAGAACACCATAGGCTAGTGGCCTCCCTCAGAAACCTTCTCCTAAAGCAGGAGTGTCATTCTGAGCTAACTGGGCCACTATTCCTGCTCCAGTGCAGGTTTTACCTAGAACAAAATGTGTACCATGATAACAGAGGGCTCCACAGCTCTCTGCATATGAACTGACTCTATCTGGAAAAATGTGTAGGAAATTCAAGCTTAAGTGAACTCCAAAACTTAATAAATATTTGGTGATAAGCAATTAAAAGGAGACTGGTGGTTCTATAAGAGCAAAAAGCTAACTGTAGACCAACTAGATATTTATCAGAAAGAACCAAGGAAGAAAGCAGCTAAAAAAGGTCCTTCTAGGGTTGGGTAAGCCTCAAGTTGTGGCCATGCCTCAGCCAATTATGGGAGTACTCTGCTACCTGTCCCACTTACACAGCAGTAGTGGCCCTACCACAGATAGTTATCTCACAAAGTTCACACAAGGGATGCCCCTTGGCTCTGGTGACCTAGAGGCATGGCACTTCTAGACCTCACATATCATCTACAAAGCCATGCCTTCAAGACTTGGAGAGATAGCTGTTTCATCTGATGTATAGAAACAAACACAGAGAGTCAAGCAAAGCAAGGAGATAGAAGAGTATGTTTCATATTATTGAACAGATAAAACTCTCATTAAAAAGACTTTACAAAACAGAGATAAGTAATATAGTTGACACAGAGATCAAAGTAATACTCATAAAGATACTGCCAGACTTCAAGAGAAAGAAAGGATGAACACAGTGAGAACTTCAATAAGAGACAAAAAGCATAAGAAAGTACCAAACAGTCTCAACATTCAAAACACTAAGATCATGGCATCTGGTCCCATCACTTCATGGCAAATAGAAGGGGAAAAAGTGAAAACAGTGACAGATTTTCTTTTCTTGGGCTTCAAACTCACTGAGGATAGAGACTGCAGCCATGAAATTAAAAGATGCTTGTTCTTTTTAAAGGAAGGAAAGCTATGACCAACCTAGACAACATATTAAAAAGCAGAGACATCACTTTGCTGACAAAGGTCAATATAGTCAGAGCTATATTTTTTCCTAAAGAAATACACAGATGTGGGAGTTGGATCATAAAAAAAGGCTGAACACTGAAGAATTGATGCTTTCAAATTATGGTGCTGGAGAAGACTCTTGAGACTCCCTTGAACTGCAAAAAGAGCAAACCAGTCAATCCTAAAGGAAATCAACCCTGAATATTCATTGGAAGAACTGTTGCTGAAGCTCTAATACTTTGGCCACCTGATGTGAAGGCCAGCTCTTTGGCAAAGAACAATGCTGGGAAACACTGAAGGCAAAAGGAGAAGGGCAGCAGAGGATGAAATTGTTAGATAGCATCACCAGCTCAATGAACATGAAATTGAGCAAACTCTGATAAATGGTGGAGGACAAGCAGACTGTTGTGCTACAGTTCATGGGGTCTGAAGAGTCAAACATGACTTAGCAACTGAACATCAAAAGCAACCAAATAGTAGTCACAGAACTGAAGAATACAATAGCTAAACTAGAAAGCAAAGCAGAGGGATTCAGTGACACATTAGATAATTGGAGAATCAGATCAGTAACCTGTGTTGATAAAAATTCAATTAACCAGTTAAGGAGAAAAAAAGGAATTTTATTGAAACCCATTATAATCTTAGAGACAGACTCTCAGGGAGCTTTGAGAACTGTTCCACTTGGTAGAAGTTGAAAGCATAATCAGGTATATCAAATACTGATATTTACATAAAGTTCACCAAAGATGGATAGTCCAGATAATCACATACAAGGCAGAGAGCAAGTCACTGTGACCCCTACACAATTGGGAAGGAACACTAATCTTTTAAGAAGTTACATTGCTTGCTTCAGGAGAAAAGAAGATGATCTTTATGGCGAAGCAGTCATTCCCAACTTTGAGGCCCTCTGGTTAGTGTATAAGGCAGATCCTCACTGCACATTAGGGAGAGAGGTAGGAGGCCAAATAGACACAGAGAGAGAGTTTTATGTTTAATTTTTCTTGTCCTGCCTTTAAGTATAAATTTTATTTCATCACCTGGAATACAAGATAGAAATATGTCATCCAAGGGAACAGCAAAATACAAAAAGGCAAGCAAGAACTTTAAAAAATAAGTTTCAAAAATGGGATGATTTGGGAGAATGGCACTGAACCATGTATACTATCATGTAAGAAACGAATCACCAGTCTATGTTCGATACAGGATACAGGATGCTTGGGGCTAGTGCACGGGGATGATCCAGAGAGATGATATGGGGTGGGAAGTGGGAGGGGGTTCAGGATTGGGAACTCATGTACACCTGTGGCAGATTCATGTCAATGTATGGCAAAACCAATACAGTAATGTAAAGTAAAATAAAGTAAAAATAAAAATTAAAAAAAAATAAAAAATGAAGAGGACCTAGGGAGCAACTTCAAGCAGAATAATATACACATTCTAGAGATCTTAGATGGAAAACAATGAGAGAAAGACTAATATAATTATTTGAAGAAGTAATGACTGAAAATTTCCATTACCTGGAGGCAGAAGCAGATATCTAGGTGCAGGAAGCACAGAGTTCCAAGTCAGATAAATGCAAAGGGATCCACACCAAACATTATATTTAAAATGTCAAAAGCTTAATATAAATAGGTAATCTTAAAAGTGGCAAGATAAAAGCATCTTGTTGTATACTAGTGATAGTGACAGTATTAGTAACTCAGTCGTGTCTAACTCGTTGCAAATCCATGGACTGTAGCCTGCCAGGCTCCTCTGTCCATGAAATTCCCCAGGCAAGAATACTGGAGTGGATTACCATTTCCTCCTCCAAGGGACCTTCGCAACCCAGGGATCAAACCTGTGTGTCTTGCATCTCCTGCACTGGCAGGCAGGTTCTTTACCACTAGTCCCAAAGATACTTGCTCCTTGGAAGAAAAGCAATGACAAACATAGACAGCATATTAGGAAGCAGAGACATTACTTTGCCTGCAAAGGTCTATATAGTCGAAGCTGTGGTTTTTCCAGTTGTGACGTGTGGATATGAGAGCTGGACCATAAAAAAGGCTAAGCACTGAAGAACTGATGTCTTCAAATTGTAGTGCTGGAGAAGACTCTTGAGAGTCCCTTGGACACCACGGAGATCAAACTGTCAATCCTAAAGGACATCAACCCTGAATATTCATTGGAAGGACTGATGCTAAAGCTGAAGTTCCAAAACTTTGGCCACCTGACACAAAGAGCCAACTCATTGGGAAAGACACTAATGCTGGGAAAGATTGAAGGTAGAAGGGGACAACAGAGGATGAGATGGTTGGATGACATCACCAGCTCAATGAACATGAGTTTGAGCAAACTCTGGGAGATGGTTATGGACAGGGAAAACTGGTGTGCTGTAGTCCATGGGGTCACAAGGAGTTGAACATGACTGAGCAACTGAACAATTACTTGCAAAGCCCTGATCAATATGCACACAGCAGTTCTAAAAATTTTCCAGTAAAACTCTGAGAATGTATCTCAAGAATAGATAAATTGAGATGTAATATAATTGGCAACATTTTATTGGAACATAAGTCCATTTTATATTCATTCTTTTTTGAAAAAGGGAGTGAGCTCTTATAGGACTTATTTTTGATGCGGGAAAAAACCAAAAGAGGGGAGGAAAAATAGGTATGACAATGCCAGGGACAGTTTTATCTCAGAAAGCAAAGAAGTTGGGGGCTTTGCACGTTTCTAGTTATTTCTAGCCAACTTCCCCTCCTTACTACCATATGATGGGGTTGGAAGCCAGGTAACTAAGACATACTTTGTTGTATTAACCATTTTTCTGGAAGTTCTATTCTATCACTTTGCCTTATATTTAGTCAAAGTTGATGACAGCCACCAAATGGCACCAAACTACAGCTGCATCAAGAGTTTGCTTCTGGAGCCAGAACCCTCCAGGTATCCTGAGCAGTTCTGCACACCCTTGCCTGAATCATATCATTAACTTCACGATAATGAGGCACTTACTTTTAGTGAAAAATATTTTGGAATTCCATGTACCATGTTAAGGTAGAATCTTAAAGCATTAGGAAATTAACTGATCAGTATATAAAAAGAACATAAAACATTATAACAAAGTAATTATATTCCAGAAATACAAAGTTCGTTTCATATAAGAAAATCAACTAAAGTAGCTCAGCACGCTCATAGAAAGCAAGGAAGAAATCATAATATCAATTCAATAAAGGCATAAAAAGCACTTGGCTTCCCAAGTGGCTCAGTGGTAAAGAATCTGCCTGCTAATGCAGGAGACAGGAGACACAGGTTTGATTCCTGGGTTGGGAAGATCCCCTGAAGGAGGAAATGGTAACCCATTCCAGTATTCTTGCCTGGAAAATCCCATGGACAGAGGAGCCTATAAGGCTGCAATCCATATGGCCGCACAGACTCAGACATGTCTTAGCAACTGAGCACACACAATGTAGAGGAGGCAAAATTTTACTTCTGCATTTTAGTGGCTAGCTGATCCTGATAATTAAATTGACATGAGACAGATTAATAGAAGAAAAGCATACAGATTTATTTGATATGTCTAATATGACACAGGAGCACTTAAAAGGCATGAAGACCCAAAGAAGTAGCAAAACCTAAATGCTTTGTTGGAGAAGGAAATGGCAACCCACTCTGGTATTCATGCCTGGAGAATCCCATGGACAGAGGAACCTGATGGGCTATGTTTATAGTCCATAGGGGTACAAAGAGTGAGACACAGGTGAAGTAATTTAGCAAGCACATATGAAAATACTTTGTATTCAGTTTAGCAAAATAAGTCAACTGTGGAAAAGTAACTAACCTATGTGGGGAAGATAAAGGAAGTTAAGAATTATTGTAACAAGGTCTCAGCCTCAATTTTCCATCCTTGATGATAAGAATGTCAGGAGGGTTTTGATTTCTGTTTCCAGGAAGAAAAAGAGAAGACTCAGAGGCCTTCTTGCAGCTGCTCATTTTGTTAAAGAACCTTTCAGTTCAGTTCAGTCGCTCAGTCATTTCCGATTCTTTCCAACCCCATGAATTGCAGCACTCCAGGCCTCCCCGTCCATCACCAACTCCCAGAGTCCATAGGTCAAAATAATCATTATGATAACATGGCATGTTTCATATTGGCATATTCTGCCACCTTTAGTAAAATCAGGGAAATGTGAAGTAAGTGCTCAATGTGATATTATGACCCATGATTTTGTAAAACAAAAAAATATTTAAATATGATTGCTACCAGTTCTTGACAAAGATGGGAATTGATCTGGCATTTTATATGCTGATGATGGGAATATAATTTGACAAAACTTGTTTGGAGATGACTATCTTCTAAAGTTGAGAGATATCCTATGATTCAGTGTATTCATTCGTATCTATAAATATCAATGGCTTGCCATATTTTAAACAAAATATTTCCTCTTGCATTCTGATTTTAATTTATGGTAATCAAGCTTCCTGATATGCATATGTTTGAGTCTCCATTGATGAATTTTAAAACATCACATCTATAAAAAGCTATGTAAAATTATTTAAGTGAAAGTTTTAATAATATATGCCAAATAAAAAATTTTAAATCAATTGCCATATTGCTATTAATAAAGTAATTTCAGGCTTATGCCATTATAAATATGACAAAGAAATGCATTAATTTTTATAAAATATGTACCTAAATTAAATATCGTATATAATAAAGCAAAATTTATTGCAATGGAGAAAATGGCCAAAAATCTCAAGCAATACTTTAAAACATACCGTTTATGATAAATCAAGAAAGCAAATGTTAATAAGATGTGAGTAAAATTATTAATACGTTTTAGTTAACAAATACCTTTATAATGTGAAAACCTATAGAGGACAAAACTTTCCCCAAGCCACTGCCACATAATCTTTACCTCTAAGGGCTTTGGAGTCAGAAAGTTCTGTGTCCAGCCCTGGCCTTGGTTGTTACTGACAATGTGAAACTGAGCATATTACTTAAATCTTCTAATATATAATTTTTACTCCCATAAACTCTAATATATAATTTTTACTTCCATAAATTTATTCATATAAATTATACATTTTTGTTAAAACTTTGTATGTATAACCATGCCATTAAATTTTTTTGAAATGTTTGTTTCAAATATTCCTTCTTTACCTGTTTCAATACCTGCTTTACCTGGTTTAATTTCTGCTATATAGCAAAGTGCGGAGAAGGCAATCGCACCCCACTCCAGTAATCTTGCCTGGAAAATCCCATGGGCAGAGGAGCCTGCTAGGCTGCAGTCCATGGGGTCGCTAAGAGTCGGACACGACTGAGCGACTTCACTTTCACTTCTCACTTTCATGCACTGGAGAAGGAAATGGCAACCCACTCCAGTGTTCTTGCCTGGAGAATCCCAAGGACGGGGGAGCCTGGTGGGCTACCGTCTATGGGGTAACACAGAGTCGAACACGACTGAAGTGACTTAGCAGCAGCAGCAGCAGCATATAGCAAAGTGAAACATCCTTACGTATACATATAACCCCCATTTGTGCATTTTCTTTCCATGAAGGTCACCACCAAGCATTGAATAGAGTTCCCTGTGCTATATTCTAATTCTCATTAGTTATCTATTTTATACTGTAGTGTATATACGTCAATCCACATCTCCCAGTTCATCCCACTTCCTCTTCCCTCCTTGGTTTCTTTGCATTTGTTCTCTATGCCTGTGTTTCTATTTCTACTTTGCAAATAGGTTCATCTACGCCATTTTTCTAGATTCTGCAAATATGCTTTAATATATGATACTTGTTTTTCTCTTTGTGACTTAACCTCACACTCCGTATGACAGTCTCTAGGTCCATCCACATCTCTGCAAATGGCACCATTTTGTTCCTTCATGGCAGAGTAATTTTCCACTGGATATGGGTATCACATCTTCTTTATCCATTCATCTGTAAGTGGACATTTAGGTTTTTCCGTGTACTGGCTATTGTAAATAGTCATGCAATAAACACTGTGGTACATGTATCCTTTGGAATTATGGTTTTCTCTGGGTATGTACTGAGGACTGGAATTGCTGGCTCATTTGGTAGTTCTGTTTGTGGTTTTTTTAAGGAACCTCCATACTATTCTCCATAGTGGCTGTATCAATTTACATTCTCAGCAACAGTGTAAGTAGGTTTCCTTTCCCCACATTCTCTCCAGAATTTATTGCTTGTTGATGTTTAGATGATGGCCATTCTGACCAATGTGAGTTGATATCTCATTGCAGTTTTGGTTTTCATTTCTCTAATAACTAGTGATATTGAGCATCTTTTCATGTGTTTGTTATCTATCTACCTGTATGTCTTCTTTGGAGAAATATCTATTTAGGTTTTCTGCCCATTTATTGATTGGGTTGTTTGTTTTTATGATATCGAATTACATGAGCTGTTTGTATATTTTGGAGATCAGTCCCTTGTCAGTTGCTTCATTCTGAGGGTGGTCTTTTCATTTCACATGTAGCTGTCCAGGTTTCTCAGTACCACTATCAAAGATAGGGTGTGCCTAGGTACGTGAGTTTATCTCTGAGCTTTCTATCTTGTTCCATTGATCTATATTTCTGTTTTCATGCTGGTGCTATACTGTATTCATTATTGTGGCTTTGTAGTATAGTCTGAAGTTAGGAAGATTGATTTCTTAGCTCTATTTTTATTTCTTGAGGTTGCTTTAGTTATTCAAGATCTCTGATGAAAATGTAAGTTGATACAGCCACTGTGAAGAACAGTATGGATATTCCTTAAGAAACTAGGAATAAAACTACCACATGACCCAACTAGCCCACTATTGTGCATATACTCAGAGAAAACCATAATTGAAAAGAAACGTGTACCCCAAAATTCATTGCAATGCTATTCACAGTAGCCAATACGTGGAAGTAATCTATATGTCTATCCACAGATGAATGGACAAGGAAGCTGTGGTACATATATCCAATGGAATATTGCTCAGCCACAAAAAAAGAGGTGAAATTTGGTCATTTGTAGTCATGTGGATCTTGCCTGGAAAATCCCATGGACAGAGGAGTCTGGTAGGCTGCAGTCCATGGGGTCACTAGGAGTCGGACACGGCTGAGCAACTTCACTTTCACTTTTTAATTTCATGCATTGGAGAAGGAAATGGCAACCCACTCCAGTGTTCTTGCCTGGAGAATCCCAGGGACGGGGGAGCCTGGTGGGCTACCACCTATGTGGTTACACGGAGTCGGACACAGCTGAAGCATCTTAGCAGCAGCAGTAGCAGTCATGTGGATGAACCTAGAGACGGTCATACAGAATAAGGTGAGTCAGAAAAAGAAAAACAAATATTATATGTTAAATCATATGTATGGAATCTAGACAAATGGTGCTGACTAATCTATTTGTGGGGCAGGAATAAAGATGCAAATGTAGACAGAGTATGAAAAGGAGAATGTGGGATGAATNGGGTTACACGGAGTCGGACACAACTGAAGCAACTTAGCAGCAGCAGTAGCAGTCATGTGGATGAACCTAGAGACGGTCATACAGAATGAGGTGAGTCAGAAAAAGAAAAACAAATATTATATGTTAAATCATATGTATGGAATCTAGACAAACGGTGCTGATTAATCTATTTGTGGGGCAGGAATAAAGATGCAAATGTAGACAGAGTATGAAAAGGAGAATGTGGGATGAATTGAGAGAGTAGCATTAACATATATACACTACCATTTGCAAAATAACTAGTGGGAACATGCTATATAACACAGGGAGTTCAACTCAGTGCTCTGTGATGACCTAAATGGTTGAATGGAAGGGAGAGGGATATAGCCTCAAGAGGGAGGAAATATATGTATACTTATAGTTAATTCATGTTTTTATAAAGAAGCTATTAATAACAACACTGTAAAGCAATTATCCTCCAATTAAAAAATGAATTTTTTTTTTAGAAAGGATTACCTTGACTATTTGAGGTCTTTTGTCTTTCTATACCAATGAGCAACTGAACTGAACTGAACTGTAAAAACTTTTGTTCTATTTCTGTGAAAAGTGCAACTGGTAATTTGATAGGGAGTGCACTGAATCTGTAGATTGCTTTGGGTGGTACAGTCATTTTCACAACTTGGGGTCTCCCAATCTAAGAACATGGTGTATCTCTCTATCTGTTTGTGTCATCTTTGGTTTCTTTCATCAATATCTTATAGTTTTCTGAGTATAGGTCTTTGCCTCCTTAGGTAGGTTTATCCCTAGGTATTTTATTCTTTTTGTTGCAATGGTAAATGAGATTATTTCCTTAATTTCTCTTTCTTTGTTAGTGTATAAGAATGCAAGAGATCTCTGTTTATTAATTTTGTATCCTTTAACTTTGACAAATGTGTTGCTGAGATTTAGTAGTTTTCTAGTGGCATCTTTACTTTCTATGTATAGTATCATGTGATCTGAAAACAGTGACAGGTTTACTTCTGCTTTTCCAACTTGGATTGCTTTTATTTCTTTTTCTTCTCTGATGGTCCTGGCTAGGACGTCCAAAACTATGTTGAATAGGAGTAGTGATAGTGGATATCCTTTCTTGTTCCTGATCTTAGAACTGCTTTCACCATTTGAGAATGATGTTGGCTGTGGGTTTGTCATATATGGCCTTTATTACATTTAACCTATCAATATGTAATGTTGCCTTCACCGTTAGCCTGATTTGAGAAATAAGGACATGTGTACTTTATACAGTACCTGATATGTAGAGAAAGTATTTTTTCAATATCAACTGAGAAAGTGTTGATGGAAACTTTTCAAATCTAATATTTAATTGAAAAATTTTAAGTTTTGAATGAAAGTTTATCAAGGAACTCATATAATAGAATACATGATAGTTTTAAAAGTTCTTTGAGTCCTCAAATTATCCATTATGAAGCTAATGAATATTTTTGTCACAATAGCAACTAATATATGAATGGCACGTTTAGTGAAAAACATGTGGCTCTCAAATATAGAAACTCCATGACATTGTTAAATCTGGTAAAAAAAAAAATGATACCACAAGTCAGCAAAACAAAGAGAAATGTAGATAAAAAAGAAAAGATTAGTGGTTACCAAAGGTGAACAGGTTAGAGTGGAGGGATGCAGGATGAAATGGGTCAATCGTATGATGATGGATAGAAACTAAATATTTGATGTGAGCATGTTCTAGTATTTAGAAGTAGAAATAAAATGCTGTACACATGAAACATGTAATGTCACAAATCAATGTTGCCTANTACCAAAGGTGAACAGGTTAGAGTGGAGGGATGCAGGATGAAATGGGTCAATCGTATGATGATGGATAGAAACTAAATATTTGATGTGAGCATGTTCTAGTATTTAGAAGTAGAAATAAAATGCTGTACACATGAAACATGTAATGTCACAAATCAATGTTGCCTAAATAAAAAATAAAGTTAAAAATAGATGATGATGATAATGATAATAATGATAATATTATTAATTGAAAACTTTCTTCTGCCAAAAGCTTGATTTGTGGTACTTTAGGTAATCTGTATAGTAATTTATATAATCCTGTTGAATGAAGTAGGGAAAGTAGTGATAGTGAAGTAGTGAAGTAGTGATAGTGTTCATTCAACCTTAAAAACCATTCAAGAATTTCTCAAAATCTGTGCTTAGTGGTGCAGGGCCTTAAAACTAGACTGTCTGTTATCAAAAGCAGCACTCTTACCCTGTTCTTATAAATGAGGGTTGCAAACAAATCAGTGATATACTACATGCAATTCTGCTAAAATGCAAATAAGAATTATTTTAATGCAAAATAATTCTGAAGCTCACTGAAATAGTAAGTAATATTAGCTGAGAAATCTTTAAAGAACATGTAGCCCTATTGGGCATTAAATCCTACTGTGTAATAAGCATGTTATACCAGCATAAAGGCACAAGCAAATCAATGGAAGAAAATAAAAAACTTGACATATATCTAATATGTATAAAATATACTATATGAACACAGTAATATTTCATAAACTTCAATAAATTATTATTCATTAGAAACTTTAATGTAATTTGGGCCCTATTGACTAATAATTTACCAGAAGACCAGTAATTTCTTGAATCTGCCTGACTGTGGATGCTATAATAAATTATCTGTAGGACTTATTTGCCCAAAGTAACAGTACCAAAGAATCACAGTATTTTAATTGGTTGGAACTGAGTGTCAAATTGAATTAAAGCAATTGGGGAAGCCATGAGTTTTTGAAGTAATTCCCCTTCTGCTGCTGCTGCTAACTCACGTCAGTCATGTCCGACTCTGTGCGACCCCATAGGTGGCAGCCTACCAGAATCCCCCATCCCTGGGATTCTCCAGGCAAGAACACTGGAGTGGGTTGCCATTTCTTTCTCCAATGCATGAAAGTGAAAAGTGAAAGTGAAGTCACTCAGTCCTGTCCAACTCAGCAACCCCATGGACTGCAGCCTACCAGGCTCCTCCGTCCATGGGATTTTCCAGGCAAGAGTCCTGAAGTGGGGTGCCATTGCCTTCTTCTACCTAAACTCAATTATTATTGCTGTTGTTCAGTCACCAAGTCATGCCCAGCTCTTTGCAACCTCCTGGACTGCAGCACGCCAGGGCTTCCCTGTCCATTGCAAACAACCATTTTGAGGAGTTCATTCTACTGTGATGACATCAGCCTCGAAAGTGCCATTTTCTAAACTTTTCTTTATCATCACTGGGGAGCTTGCCACCCATCAGCAGGTCAGCTCTAGCCCCAAGCTCCATTGAGCTACACAAACAGCCACTAACTGACCTATCCCCAGTTTTCAGCAGGCCAGCACCAGTCTTTTTTTTCTTTCTTTCTTTTTTTTATTAATTTAATTAATTTATTTATTTTACTTTACAATATTGTATTGGTTTTGCCATACATTGACTTGAATCCTCCATGAGTGTACATGTGTTCCCCATCCTGAACCCCCCTCCCACCTCCCTCCCCATCCCATCCCTCTGGGTCATCCCAGTGCATCAGCCCTGAGCACTCTGTATGATGCATCAAACCTGGACTGGTGATTCATTTCACATATGATATTTTACATATTTCAATGCCATTCTCCCATATCATCCCACCCTTGTCCTCTCCCACAGAGTCCAAAAGACAGTTCTATACATCTGTGTCTCTTTTGCTGTCTTCCGTACAGAGTTATCATTACCTTCTTTCTAAATTCCATATATATGCATTCGTATACAGTAGTGGTGTTTTTCTTTCTGGCTTACTTCACTCTGTAAAGTAGGCTCCAGTTTTATCAACCTCATTAGAACTGATTCAGATGTATTCTTTTCAATGGCTGAGTAATATTCCCTTCTGCTGATGGACATTTAGGTTGCTTCCATGTCCTGACCAGCATCAGTCTTGACTCCCCTTGGGCTAAGTAGACAACTGTATGGGGACCTGGCTCTGTCCTCCAGTGGGCCAGTAGCAACATTACCTAACACCCTTGGCTGCACAGCAAATCAGGACAATATTTGCCTTGTCCTCTGGTGGGCTCAAACCCAATGTATGAATCACAGTCTAATGGCCAACTCAGCTGAGGGCCAGCACCACCTACCAGTATATCTACTATAGTCAGCCCTGCAATAACAGAATGGTACATTCAGCTGATATAAGGGCATCACTGGAGCGAATAACTCTGGTAACCAGAAGAGAGTATGGTCCCAGACCTCACTGGATGTTTCCTACACAAGATCACNTTCCCATCTCTCTCAGAATTTTCCACAGTTTATTGTGATCCCCACAGTCAAAGACTTTGGCATAGTCAAGAAAGCAGAAATAGATGTTTTTCTGGAACTCTCTTGATCTAACTATGTGCTGATGGTTACAGTTGCACTCCCAACCTGGTAGTTTTCTGGTCTGAGACGATCCAGCCCTCAGGTCTACAGGCTCTATGGTCAGATTTTTGGCAAACTCTAAGAGGGTTTACACCAAAGGGGACCTTTCCAGACACCTGCTGCCAGTCCCACCGCCCTTGTGGTGAGTCCCTGCTAATTCTAGCCTCCTCAGGACACCCTCCAACAAAAGCAAGTAGTTCGGTCAGTTTCCTGTGGACTCACTGCTCCTTTCTTCTTAGTCTTGGTGCACAAGGTTTTGTTTGTTCCTTTAAACTAGAGTCTCTGTTTACCCTAGTCCTGTGGAAGTCTTGTAATCAAATCTTGCAGGCCTTCAAGGTCAGATTCCCTGGGGATTCCTAGTCCCTTTGTCAGGTCCCCAGGTTGGGAACCCTGATGTGGGGTTCTGAACCTAAACAACAGTAGGAGAACTTCTTTGGTATTCTTGTTCTCCAGTTTGTGGGTCACTGACCCAGTAGGTTTGGGATTTGATTTTATCATGATTGTGCCCCTCCTACTGTCTCACTGTGGCTTCTTCTTTGTCTTTGGATGTGGAGTATCTTTTTTTAGTAGGTTCTGGAGTCCTCTTGGCAATGGTTGTGCAGCAACTTGTGATTTTAGTGCTCTTACAGGAGGAGATGAGTGCACATCCTTCACTCCGCCATCTTGAACTGGAAGCTGTCTATATCTTTTTGAATTATGGTTTTCTGTGGGGTGACTTTGAAGTAACATAGGTATTAGCAAGATCACACAGTCATAGCTGCATCTGTGATTACAAGGCATGAGGAGAGGTGGTCTTAAAGTATCACAGAAGCATAGAGATCTCTTCAAGACTGAGAACCCTGGTGAGATTTGCCCCCTAGATGCTAGAACCAAAGTAAGAAACAATCCAAGAAGCGTACTGAAGGAGAAAGAAACACCTTCTCTTCTTACATCCTCAGTTCTGCCTTTATACTGTTAAAGCAGCCATAGACAAAAGATAAATGAATGAGTGCAAGATTTGCTCTAGAGGCTATAGTTTTATGATCACTACTCTAGAATATACAAAGATTCCACAATTATGTTGGGAAATAAGAAACCATTTCTTCTAGTGCAAATTTAGCATAATGCTTTCTATTAGTTTCCTTTATCTAATGAGCTTATTATTTTGCCTTCAGTTCTAAAATGTTTTTCCTGGATATAGTGTTTTCATTTGGTCTTCCATTGTCCTGTCTTTTAGCACTTTAAGGTTAATATTCTATTGTCTTCTGGTTTGAATTTTTCTGACAAAAAATCTATGCTTTACTTTTTGCTTGATAATACATAATTTTTTTTCCTTCTTCTTGCTTTGACAGTATTTTTCATCCATTTTCAGAAATTTTATCCTCCTGTGCCTTCATTCCATTTTCTTTCTGTTCCTTTTACTTGGGTTTTTGTGAAGTTTCTTGTATCTGTGTGTTTAGAGTTGCTATCCACTTTCAAAAGAGAATTTGACCATTATAGTTTCTAATATTTTTCTAATCATCTCCTTTATAATTATATTTGTACTATTTTCTCAATTATCACCGAATGTCTGTTAGGTTTTTTTTTTTTTCATTTTTTATGATTGTATTTGATTTGTTTCAATTGCTTTGTATTCATGTTTAAATTTTTCTTGAATTGTTTCCTTTTTCTCAGGAATTACAGTCATTTGATGCTTATTGTACAGTAACTAAATATGGTTGGTTCATTTAATTTCTAGGAAGTTTAGATTTTGTCATGGAAGCCAGATCTTATAGTAATTACTTGCTCACAAGTAGATGTGGAAGCATCTTAAGTATTTTTAAAATGTTATCTGAATTTTATATTTGTAGTTTATTATTACACTCATTTCACACATTTCAGTGAGAATGTATTATTCTTTATATATTGAAGTCCATTAGTTGTTAATATTGTGGTTATATCTTTTGAAGCTAAATTATTGATTGGGGTTATGGCAAAGAGGGCAGAGTAGGAAGACCTTGTGCTTACCTTCTCCCACAGACACACCAAACTTGCAAGCACTTAAGAAGCAGCTATCTATATAAATAACCTAAGGACTGTCAGAAAAATTTTCCACATCTAAATACCTGAAGCAGTAACAACAGTGAGGTGGATAGGAGAGGCAGAGACACATTGTAGTCAGGACTGACACCTCTGGGTTAGCCACCCACAAATGGAAGCAGTATCATATGTAGACGTCCTTGCCAATAAACAACACAGCTATTCAACATCCCCACATTAGGCTTCTGAGTCCAGGAGGGCCTGCACAGGGAAGATAAGCCCTCAGAAAATCTAGATTTGACAGCTTGCAAGCTTTCTATTAAGAAAAACTGGAAGGCTGTAGGAAACAGAAACTTCACTCTTTAACCATGCATACAAAATGTCACATACTCTAAGTTCCAGTATACAAGCAGTAATTTGAAAGAAGCATGGGTCAAACCCACCTGCTGATCTTGGAGAGCCTCCTGGATAGGCTGAAGGCAACTGAGTTTCCCTTGGAAAGGGAACACTGGAAGTAGCCATTTTGAGGAGCTCTTTCTACTGTGATGACATCAGCCTACCAAGTGTCATTTTGGAAACTTAAACCTATCAGTATTGGAGGACATATCCACCCACACTCAGTTCCAGCCCAGACTCCACTGAGCTGTGCAGACAGCAAATCAGGGACCCATCACCACCCCCGGGAGGCCAGCACCAGCCTGACAATCCCTTGGCTAAGCAGACAGCTGCGTGAGGACCTGGCCCTACTCTCCAGTGGGCCAGAAGCAGCACTACCCACCATCCCTGGCTACTCAACCAATCATCAGGATGGAATCCCTTACCCTCCAATGGGTTCAAAGCAAATGTACAAGGCATAGCCACATGGCCAACTTGGCTGGGGTCCAACCCCACCTGCCAGCATGCCTAATATACTAAGTCCTACCATTACTGAAGGGTACATGCATCTCATATGAGGGCAACACTAGGGCCTATACCTCTGATGTCCAAATGAGAGGATGCTTCTGGACCTCATTGGATGTTTCCTACACAAAGTCACTTCTCCAAGATTGAAAACTATAATACATAGAGAACTGGGCAAAATAAGGAGACAGATAAATACATTCCAGATGATGAAATAAGACAGAACATCAGAAAAAGAACTAAATGGAGAGGAGATAATCAATCTACTTGACAGAGAGTTGAAGGTAATGATCTAAAAATGCTCATGGAATTCAGAAAGAAAATGAATGAACACAATAAAGATTTCAGCAAAGTTAGAAACTATAAATAAAAATCAAACAGAGCTGAAGAATGCAATAACTTAAATAAAATCCACACCAGAAGGAATTAGCTAGCAGTAAATTAGATCAGAGGAATAGATCAGTGCTCTGAAAGACAGGTCATTGGTAATTACACATGATGAACATAAAAAAGAAGAAAATAATTTTTAATTAAAATAATCTAAGAGACTTTTGGGATGACATCAAGTATGCAAACATTCACACTATAGAGATCGCAGAAGGAAAAGAGAGAAATGAACAGAAAACTTATATGAAGAAATAATGGCTGAAAACATCCCTACCTCAGGAAGGAAACAGACCCTTAGGTCCAGGAATTATAGAAATTCAAGTTAGATTAACTCATAAATCCACATCAATACACATTAACATTAAATTATCAACTATTAAAGATAATGAGAGAATCTTAAAAGCAGCAAAACAGCAAATAGTTACATTCAAAGAAACTTGTATAAGACTATCAGATGAGTTTTTAGTAGAAAATAGGCAGGCCAGAAATGAGTAGCATGGGCATGATGCATTCAAAGTGATGGAAGGAAAAACCTACAACTAAGAATACTCTATGCAGCAATGTAATTATTCAGATTTGAAGAAGAGATAAAGATTTTTCCAGACAGATAAAAGCTAAAATGGTTAAGAATCATTATACTGGCTTTATAAGCAATGGTAAAGGGACTTTAAGCAGTGAAAAAAAGACCACAACAAAAATGGGAAAATTAGGAAGGAGAAATCTCATTGGTAAAAATATACATATATAAAGTAGTGGATCAACCATTTATAAAGTTATAAGAAGGTTAAAAGACAAAATTAGTAAAATATTTTATACTTACAATATGTGATAAGGATACCCAAAGCAAAAAGATATAAAATATGGTGTCAAAACCGTTAAAAGTAGGACAAGGATTTAAAATGTAAGGCTACTAGAATGCAAAAGAATCCACTTACCCATGCAGAACATACTGGAGATATGGGTTCAATCCCTGAGCTGAGAAGATCCCCTGGAGTGGGAAAAAGCACTCTACTCCAGAATTCTTGTCTGGAAAATTCCATGGACAGAGGAACCTTGTGAGCTACAGCCCTTGGGTGGCAAAGAGTTAAACACAACTGAGCGCTGAGCATACACATATATGCATACACATACATTCACATTCAAACTTAAGAGATCATCAACTTAATCATATGTATAGAAAGAAAAAATGATAGATAGATAATGCTCAGCTGCTAAATTTTGTCTGACTCTTTGCAACCCCGTGCACTGTAGCCTACCAGGCTCCTCTGTCCATGGGATTTTCCAAGCAGGAATACTGAAATGAGTTGCCATTTCCTCCTCCAGGGGATCTTCCTGGCTCAAAGATTGAACCCATGCCCCCTGTGTCTCCCTCATTAGCAGGTAGGTTCTTTACCTTGAGCCATCTGGGAAGTCAGACAGATAGATGTTGTTTTATATAAATATATATATATATATATATATATATATGTGTGTGTATATATATGTGTGTGTCATCTTTCTATATATAGTAACCTATATATGCCATCTTCAAGTAGTCTTTATCCCCAGCATACAAGGACATATAAATGTCAAAAATTCAATCAATGTGGTTACCTCTTGACTAATTGAAAAGAAATGTTATCTGATTATCTCAATAGATGCACAAAAACTTTTGCCAAATTAAACATCCATTAATAATAAAAATGCTGAACAATGAGAGTCTAGAGGGACTATATCTCAACNTCTTTATCCCCAGCATACAAGGACATATAAATGTCAAAAATTCAATCAATGTGGTTACCTCTTGACTAATTGAAAAGAAATGTTATCTGATTATCTCAATAGATGCACAAAAACTTTTGCCAAATTAAACATCCATTAATAATAAAAATGCTGAACAATGAGAGTCTAGAGGGACTATATCTCAACATATTAAATATAACATATGCAGAAATTTCACCCAAAAACTGCAGAATATACACTCTTTTCAAGTGTACACAGAAAATTCTTCAGGATAAATGACATGCTAGGCCACAAAGCAAGTCTCAGTAAATTTAGGAAGACTGAAGTCATAATAAACATCTTTTCTGACCACAGAGATATGAGACTAGAAATCAAGTATAATAAAATAGTTTCAGAAAGCCTTCAGAGACAAAATCATGTGGAGATGAAATAACTTGCTATAAAATAAGCTGTGGGTCATTGCAGAAATCAATGAAGAAATCAAAATAACTGGAGACAATTGAAAATGAAAAACAATGATCCAAATTGTGGGAAGCACCCAAAGAAGTTCTAAGAGAGAAGATTATACTAGTATAATTCTACCTCTAGAAAGAAGAAAAATCTCAAATAAGCAATCTTATACATAAAAAAACTTGAANAAGGACAAACAGTCCTCTTCTTTCCCATCAAGGACTCAGCCAATGAAAACCCAAGGACTCTTTTCACTACAGCACCTATCAAAACTTAAAAAAAAAAAAAAATACATAACATGAGACTCATTAGCCAAATATTATTTGGAATAAAATTAAGATTATAGTCTGGGAGACAGCACCTCGGGTAGCTCTGTGTAACTGCTCCAAAGACAGTCAGTACATGTATGTGGTTTTGTTGAAGGGGGAGTACATGCAATTAAGCAGAAATTTTTTGCAGAAGTTTTCTGCTAGTCGCAAGGACCATTCGACATTGTGAAGGATTTTAGTGCTTTTCTAGATATTAGGAGATACAAGAATTGGATTTATCAAATTGGCTTCTAAAAATATCCATCTAAAGACCTATCCTGCCAGTTTTCCCCAGAGCACAGAATGCCTCATTTCTGTACTCTACCCTAACTCCTTTCAGAGGTTGTTGAAAATCAGCAGCTATACCAGCATGTGATTTAGTNTTAGTGCTTTTCTAGATATTAGGAGATACAAGAATTGGATTTATCAAATTGGCTTCTAAAAATATCCATCTAAAGACCTATCCTGCCAGTTTTCCCCAGAGCACAGAATGCCTCATTTCTGTACTCTACCCTAACTCCTTTCAGAGGTTGTTGAAAATCAGCAGCTATACCAGCATGTGATTTAGTCCTTATAGAGGTAGATGGCAATTGGTAGTTGACATGGTCAGTCTTTTTTCCTCATCTTTAAGAGTTTTACCTCCCATGTCATTCAGGAACTTACATGTGTCTTGCCTAGGTTGCAGACCTTGAATTGCAACTCTGTGCTTCTCTTCCATGTTTGCTGGAGAAATATCTGGCAGTCTATTTGTTTCAGGTCAACATTTCGTGGTTCCCTCAGGGACCAGAGAAGACTCCCAACAGCTCTAGGGCAGGTAAATGAACAAGTGTGGTACCCTCATTTGAGCCCACTGTTGCATATTGTTTTTCTCACCAACCCTGGATATTGCAGATGTTTTTCTCCTGGAACTGAGCTTGCACCTTCTTTGCCTTTGAAGCCCTTCTGGCTTTATTTGAGGTCTGTTTAAAGTTTCTGATATTCTGGTTAGGGTGCTGTTCTTTTGGTTAGTACTCATTTGACACTTTGGTGTGATTTGAGATCAGACTGTTCCATGGAAACTGACTAGCCTTCAGTCTGTTCCCTGCAGAACTGAGGCAGCTTCTGCTAAGGTGGCTAGCCTTCAACCTGTTTATTCAGGAACAGGGCTTTTTTTCTGAGATGATCCTGGGATTTTCAGCCTTCGATCTATTCCTTTGGAAGGGCTACAAGAAGATTTCTATTCTTCCTGGCAAAGACAGACCCATTAAAAAGCCATAGACTGTTCACTAGAACATTCCCAAATTCCTCTTCCTTCTATAAAACTGTTCTCCTTCCCTTGGCATGCAGAGAACTGCATGTGGCTCGCCATGACTACATACCACAAATTGCTACATACCACAAATTCTCTGCTGATCCCAAATAAATCCATCTTTGCTAGAGAAATTACTGACAGTCTGCTTGTTTCAATACCATTTAACATACCAGAGAGACTATTGATTAAATTGAGAAATAATTTACTTTAAAAGTAAGATAGACATTCTTGTCAATGTCCAATAATTGATTGTGTGTAAAATCTGTTGGTCTCTCAGTTGTCTCTGACACTTTGTAACCCCATGGACTATAGCCTACCAGATTCCTCTGTCCATGGAATTCTCCAGGAAAAAATACTAGAGTGGGTAGCCACTCATTCTCTTGAGATCTTCGCGACCCAGAGATCAAACCTGGATCTCTTGCACTGCAGGTAGATTCTTTATGGTCTGAGTCACCAGGGTCTGTGTGTAAGGGAAGGACCAATTCTAAAGACTAACACTATACAAAATAATTGCTTAACCACTGTAATAATATATTAAAATAGTGTCCAGCAGTTTGCCATAAAAATAGAAATAAATTTTGTGAAATAAAATTTTATTTGAGATTAGTCTGAAGATTCACCATGAAAAATGCTTCTACAGTATCCAGATAATCTCCAATATCTAGGACATTTAGGTTTGACAATGCTCGCATGAAAAAAAAATAATATATGGAAAGGATATATTACCTTTAAAAAACTTTTGATAATATTTTATGATACTCAAGAGACTAATCCCTTTGATGACCAGAAGAGTACAAAATAAACAGACACCACTCATTAGTGGAAGGGAAATAATAGTCACAGAATAGTACTTTTCTTCTCCAAAAGTTTGTATAGTGCTTCTTTGACATCTTTGTTTCTCAGAGAGNCAAGTAAGTGTCAGTACCAACAATTTAGTCAATGTCATCACCTCCTAGATAATTAAAAATAAAAGCTATGCGATCATCTCACTAGATGCACAAAAGCTTTTAACAAGATTTAATATCCATTATGACTAAAATAATCAACAATAAGGGTCTAGAAGGACTATATCTCAACATAATAAAGGTCGTATATTACAAGCCCCCAGCCAACCTCATACCTAATTTTGAAAAGCTGAAAATGTTTCCCCTAAAATTAGAAATTAGACAACGATGATAAAAGAAAAGAAAAAGAATCTGAATTGGAAAGAAAGAAAGAAAACTGTCACTGTTTACAAAAAATATACTATATAGAGAAAATCATAAATGTGTGATCAAAAATCTATTAGAAATAATATATGAATCAATAAAGTTGCAGGATTAAAAAAATATATGCAGAAATCTGTGTAGCATAGTGTTTCTATATACTAACAGTGAACTATCAGAAAGGGAAAGTAATAAAAATTCAATTTCATCACAAAANCAAGTAAGTGTCAGTACCAACAATTTAGTCAATGTCATCACCTCCTAGATAATTAAAAATAAAAGCTATACGATCATCTCACTAGATGCACAAAAGCTTTTAACAAGATTTAATATCCATTATGACTAAAATGATCAACAATGAGGGTCTAGAAGGACTATATCTCAACATAATAAAGGTCATATATTACAAGCCCCCAGCCAATCTCATACCTAATTTTGAAAAGCTGAAAATGCTTCCCCTAAAATTAGAAATTAGACAACGATGATAAAATAAAAGAAAAGAAAAAGAATCTGAATTGGAAAGACAGAAAGAAAACTGTCACTGTTTACAAAAAAATATACTATATAGAGAAAATCATAAAGATGTGATCAAAAATTTATTAGAAATAATATATCAATCAATAAAGTTGCAGGATTAAAAAAATATATGCAGAAATCTGTGTAGCGTAGTGTTTCTATATACTAACAGTGAACTATCAGAAAGGGAAAGTAATAAAAATTCAATTTCATCACAAAATAAAGTACCTAGACTTAAATCTCATTAAAGAGGTAAAAGATCTGAACTTGGAAAACTAGAAGATGCTAATGAAAGAAATTGAAGACATTGCAAACAAATGGAAAGNTAGTGTTTCTATATACTAACAGTGAACTATCAGAAAGGGAAAGTAATAAAAATTCAATTTCATCACAAAATAAAGTACCTAGACTTAAATCTCATTAAAGAGGTAAAAGATCTGAACTTGGAAAACTAGAAGATGCTAATGAAAGAAATTGAAGACATTGCAAACAAATGGAAAGATATACCATGTCCATGGATTGGAAGAATTAATAATACTAAAATGACAATACTATGCAAGGCAATCTGTAGATTCAATCCAATCTCTATTAAAATACCAATGGCATATTTGGACAATTAATTCTAAAATTTGTATGGAAACACAAAAGATCCCAAATAGCCAAAACATTCTTGTGAAAGATAAGCAAAACTGAAAGTATTTTGATCCTTTATTGCAAATTATAGTACAGTGATAAGTAATCAAAACAGTATGGTACTGGCACAAAAATATACACATAGGTCAGTGGAATAGAATAAAGTCCAGAAGTAAGTCCAGGTTTATACATCAATTAATCTACAATAAAGGAGGAAGAATACACAATAGGGAAAGACAGGCTCTTCAATATATGGTGTTGAGAAACCTAGATAGATACATGCAAAAGACTCAAACTGGTATACTTTCTCATACCATGTATAAAAGTAAACTCAAAATGGATAAAAACATAAATGTAAGGTCTGAAACCACAAAACTCTTAGAAGAAAACATAGGCAATAAACTCTTTGACATCAGTCTCAGCAATGTATATATTTTGAGGAAGAAGGATCTGTTTCTTCTGGCAAGGGAAACAGAAGCAAAAATAAACAAATGGGACTACATCAACCAAAAAGCTTTTGCAGAGGGAAGGAATCTTGGAACAAAATGAAAAGGCAGCCGACTGCACAGGAGGAAATATTTGCAAACAATATATCTTATAAGAGGTTAAT
>SJYA01000744.1:48438-71582 GCA_006410615.1 Neotragus moschatus
TTTTTTTTAATTTAGGCAATTATTTTCTAAAAATAAAATTAAGTTATAAAAACATTTAGGAAAAATGCCACTCTTAGAAAATTGCACTTGTTAAGTAGCATATTATGACTGTGACTTTAATGTAGTCTTTCAGTCACCGTGTAGTTCTGAAAGAATTTTCAAATATAGATCCTGATCTTAAACTATTTTTACAAAGGATTTTTTTAATGTATTGAATACTATCATATCTTCCAATATATTCTCTGCTTTGTATTTAAATGTAGGAATACATAGAATTATCAACCATTATCTCACTTTGAATTTGTGATTTAGTGGGCGTTTGTCATATCATGAAATGCACCTACATTAAGAGGCATAGATAATTACAAATTGAAGTGGGATTTTTTGTTTTTAAAATCATAACTATAATTTACTACATAACTTAAAATATTTATCTAACTTTTCTCATATGCAACCTTTTAAATCTCTTTTCTGTGCTTACCAATATGTATGTTGAGATAATACCATAAAGTGTTCTTTGTCAGTAAAGAAAATAAAGTCCAAAAATATTTCCCAAAGGATATACACAACTATAGAAGGAAAAGTTCCTTGTATTTGGACTATTATTAAACTGTACCTGCGGTTATTTCAGTCCGCATGGACAACAGCCCTGGAGTCTACACTTATGTCTCTATAATTGACTTCACGATTACTCCTCTCCCAGTGGAATCCATCAAAAAGGATTAGTAAAAGTTCAATGCTAAAATATCCTTGAAAAAGGTATCAAAGATTTAAAAATAACTGAGGCCATTAAAAACACCACTTTTGATTCACTAGCTCATGATCACAGACTCTGGCTGACACAAGGTTGCTATGATCTTTAAATATCCATAGTTATCCTTACTTTAAGACATATCAGGTATACTAGAATTCAGGAAAGGGATTTTCTTTATGTCTATCATTGAAGTTTACTTTCTTTGTCTGAAGAGTGAGATCTCTTGAATTGATGCAGCCTTGGTAGAAAGTTGTTCATTGCGGTATAAGGATTGGAAATATTCAGCAGCTTCTCTCTTTGCTTTTAAAGAGAGGGCCAGGTAATGATGACATTTTTTAAAATTAAATAACTATTAATGGAAGTTCAACACTCGTAATGAAGCAATTAAAATTCATGTATTTGGGGTAATGACTTTGATATGAGAAAAGGAACATATGTTTAGAAGTAGAGTTAGAGAACTTTATCTACTCTTAGTGCTTTTTCATTTTACTTAACTTAATATTGTCTAATTACATTGTTTCATAGATGGTTCCAATAACAATGGAAACTAAATATATTGAGGTAAAATAAAATAAAAATATTACAAATATTTTAAGACTCTCATGTAATGACACAAATACTGACTTAGCTATCATATGGCTATAAACACTACCATAGAGATTACATGCAATATGCTTATTTTAGGTAAGATGTAATACTACTAATTTACATAAGATAATTTTTAACAATAAATATAGTAAGAATAGAAATTCAGAATGTGAGTAATTTTAGACAATAAAATATGCTAATTTCTTGCACAAATCCTTGCCAATGTATGATTTAAATAAAATAACCAAATAATTTCTTTCATTGCTTAATAAAATAACAATTCCTGAAGTTTAGTAATATCTAAATCCAAATTCATGCATCTTATTGATGTTAAAATTGTTTTGTATACCTTTTCTCAATAATAAGTAAATAATGCATAGCTACATTTAAGAGAGTACTGACAAATTGATGACTCAAAGTCACAATTTCATTTCTTTTGCCTTCTGCCTCTCAGCAGTTGTCTACCATGGGTGACAGGGAAACAAGCAACCACTCAGAAGTGACTGACTTCATTCTTGTCGGCTTCAGGGTCCGCCCAGAGTTCCACATTCTCCTCTTCCTGCTATTTCTGCTTATCTACACCATGATCCTTCTAGGGAATGTTGGCATGATGGTCATTATTATGACTGATCCCCAGCTGAACACACCAATGTATTTCTTCCTAGGCAACCTCTCCTTCATTGATCTTTTCTATTCATCTGTTATTGCACCCAAGGCTATGATCAACTTCTGGTCTGAGAGCAAGTCCATCTCATTTGCAGGCTGTGTGACCCAATTCTTTCTCTTTGCCCTCTTCATTGTGACTGAGGGATTTCTCCTGGCAGTCATGGCTTATGATCGCTTCATTGCCATCTGCAACCCACTTCTCTACACTGTCCAGATGCCAACACATTTCTGTATTCAGTTGGTGGCTGGTTCCTATTTTTGTGGCTGCATCACCTCAGTTCTTCAAACCAGCATGACATTTACTTTATCCTTTTGTGCTTCTCGGACCATTGACCATTTTTACTGTGATGACCGTCCACTTCAGAAGATTTCTTGTTCTGATCTCTATATTCATAAGTTGGTTTCTTTTTTCTTATGCAGCATTATCATTTTGCCTACCATAATTGTCATTATTGGGTCATATATATATATTGTACCCACAGTTCTAAAAATACGCTCCACTGAGGGGCGAAAGAAAGTCTTCTCCACTTGCAGCTCTCACCTAGGAGTCGTGAGTGTACTGTATGGTGCTGTATTTTTTATGTATCTCACTCCTGATACATTTCCTGAGCTGAGTAAAGTAGCTTCCTTATGTTACACCCTAGTCACTCCTATGTTGAATCCCTTGATTTACTCTCTGAGGAACAAAGATGTCAAGGAAGCTCTGAGAAAGAGTCTAGAGAAAAGATACTTTAATTCTATTTTTACAGTGATGTAAATGAAAGTCCTGGGAATTATAACAAGTTGGGGAAGCAACTGATTAAAAAGTTGTATCCATTGATCTTAGAAATATTTAATCATAAAGTTTTCATTTATTAGAATTCCATGTACTTACAGCTGAAAAGTACATTTGGACTATGGTTTGCCTGTTTTGATTCAAGAATGGAATGACTTTCTCTGTGCTTCATCTTCATTATGCTTGCGTTAGTAACATGTGTTATGTGAATATAAATGTACTTGGTAGAGGAAGCACAATCTAATGTAATAAGCAAATGAAATATCATATTTACTGAAGAAATCTTTGTGAACTCTTAGTGAGAGAATCATTCTGCTGTGTACAGTCTGAAGGGTGACATGTAAGTAGGTCTTAATTGCCCAGAGGCTAAATGAATTTATTTCATGGTTTTCTGACTTGAATAATTATATCTCCCCATCATTTGAGTATTTATTAATCTGATAAATTATTTTTGGATATCCTCCCTTTTTATAAGGAAACTGTAATAAAATAAACGTGAGTAAATTTAATATTTTGTTATATGTGCCTTAGTGAGAATTCTTTTATCAATTCAATATTTATTGAATTTTGATGTACTCTTTGCCCTATAAAAATTCCTAGGTATAAATAATTTTTCTACTTGAGGTCACAGTAATTGAGAGGAAATAGCTGACTAGAGAGCTGACATGCCATATGTTAAACCCAGTGAATAAAAGCAAATATAGATATACATATAGAGTACAGTAGTTAAAGATGAGTGATCTAAATGATCAAGGAAATTTTCAAAACTTTCTAAAATTTAGTTCTTGATTTTAATGCACAAGAAAGGGAGTAAGAGAAACTTAAAAGGAAATTCATGGAACTCATACAGACCTATATAATAAGACAAGGAAGATTTCTTTTATTCTACAAGCAGCAGGGAAGTACTCTGGATTTTTTAAAAGATATATTGTGTTCAAATTGGCATTTTAACTTTCAGTTCAGTTCAGTTGCTAAGTCGTGTCCAACTCTTTGCTACCGCACAATTGCACTGATCTCACACACTAGTNTTGAATGTTGGGGCGTTTAACACTGTCCTGGAGGTCTCTGAGATTGTCCTCATTTCTTTTTTTTTTTTAATTTTTATTTTTACTTTATTTTACTTTACAATACTGTAATTCGTTTTTCTTTTTTCCTCTATGATTCATTTATCTCTACTATTCTACCTTCTACCTCACTTATCCTATCTTCTGCCTCGGTTATTCTACTGTTGGTTCCCTGCAGAATGTCTTTAATCTCATTTATTGCACTATTCATTATATATTGACTCTTTTTTATTTCTTCCAGGTCTTTGCTAAACCTTTCTTGCATGGCTCAATCTTTGTCTCCAGGCTTTTTATCTGTGATTCCATGTTGTTTTCAAAATTTTGGATCATTTTCACTATTATTATTCAGAATTCTTTATCAAGTAAACTCCCTGTCTCTTCCTCTTTTGTTTGGTTTGGTGGGCATTTATCCTGTTCCCTTACCTCCTGGGTATTTCTCTGCCTTTTCATNTTTGTCTCCAGGCTTTTTATCTGTGATTCCATGTTGTTTTCAAAATTTTGGATCATTTTCACTATTATTATTCAGAATTCTTTATCAAGTAAACTCCCTGTCTCTTCCTCTTTTGTTTGGTTTGGTGGGCATTTATCCTGTTCCCTTACCTCCTGGGTATTTCTCTGCCTTTTCATCTTGGCCTTCCCATATTCTGAAAGTTTGTGGAGTTCTCTTTATTGTGGAGTTTCCTCACTGTGGGTAGGGTTGTACGGGTGGCTTGTCAAGGTTTCCTGGTTAGGGAAGCTTGTGTCGGTGTTCTAGTGGGTTGAGCTGGATTTCTTCTCTCTGGAGTGCAATGAAGTGTCCAGTACTGAGTTATGAGATGTCAGTGGGTTTGGAGTGACTTTGGGCAGCCTATATATTGAAGCTCAGGGCTATGTTCCTGTGTTGCTGAAGAATTTGCATGGTATGTCTTGCTCTGGAATTTGTTGGCCCTTGAGTGGTGCTTTGTTCTAGTGTAGGTATAGAGGCTTTTGATGAGCTCCTATCAATGAATGTTCCCTGGAATCAGGAGTTCTCTGATGTTCTTAGGATTTGGACTTAAGCGTCCTGCCTCTGGTTTTCAGTCTTATTCTTACAGTAACCTCAGGACTTCTCCATCTGTCACTTCCAAGGAAGTTCCCTCTGTTTGTTTTAGCTTCTTGTGTTTGCTGGTCTCTTCAGTGTCAAATTTCTGCCCTGACACAAGGAGGCAGTGGTGGACACTTTTTTAGGCTCACTTGTTCAGTCACACTGTGGGGAGGGAGGGACGCTGCAAACAAATAGCACTGGCATGTGTTGTCTCGGCCACACTGGTCCTGCCCCTGCTCAAGGCATGTGTGCTTTCCCTGTTTACACTGCTTAGACTCTAGGTTGCTCTGGGGGGAACTGTCTGAGGCTGGCCCTGGGTTGTATGCACTTCCCAGGTTTAAGCCACTCAGGTTCAGGCACCCTGGCTAGTCCTCACAGGCCTGCGTGTTGTGCCCTTCCCAAGACCAAGCATCTCAGGTGATGAGGTATTTGGTGAGCGAGGTCACTGTGACTTATCACCTCCTCCATCCTTGCCACTCAGTTTTCTGGGTGTACAACCAGCACACCTTCTCAGGTGGATGTCAACCGTCCAGAATCCCAAGAAGTCTTGGTTAGCAACGAAGCCTGCTTGCAGTTTGGTAGATGATGCCTCTCTGGGGCCGTGATTGCCCCCTCCCAGCTCTGGCTGTCCTCACCTGCCTGTCTCCGATGGGGGGTGGGCCAGTCCGCAGCCAGCTAGCTCTGCTCAGTCCTTTGTTCTGTGAGAGGGCCTGGCAGTATCTTAGGTTAGGGCTTTTCTCTGGATAGCTATTCCTTAGTCTGGTTTGCTATATCAAGTTAGTTCCCTCAGATTGCCCTTGGGACATTCAGGCCAGGTCCTTACTCTAAGCAATACAGCCCATGCCTCCCTGCCCAGCGCCTGCTTGCTAGTGGCAGATGTGGGCTTCTGCACTGCTTCTCAGNCCAGTCCGCAGCCAGCTAGCTCTGCTCAGTCCTTTGTTCTGTGAGAGGGCCTGGCAGTATCTTAGGTTAGAGCTTTTCTCTGGATAGCTATTCCTTAGTCTGGTTTGCTATCTCAAGTTAGTTCCCTCGGATTGCCCTTGGGACATTCAGGCCAGGTCCTAACTCTAAGCAATACAGCCCATGCCTCCCTGCCCAGCCCCTGCTTGCTAGTGGCAGATGTGGGCTTCTGCACTGCTTCTCGGCTGGGAGTTACCATTGGGCACATAATCTGTGAGGTTCAATTATTTATTTATTTTTCCTCCTGGTTATGTTGCCCTCTGAGGTTCCAAGGCTCGCCACAGACTTACCAATGTGAATGTTTCCTAGTGTTTGGAAACTTCTCTCTTTTTTAAGACCCCCTTCCCGGGATGGAGCTCCGTCCCTACCTCTTTTGTCTCTCTTTTTATCTTTCACGGTTTTTTCCTACCTCCTTTCAAAGACAATGGACTGTTTTTCTGGGTGCCTGATGTCCTCTGCCAGCATTCATAAGTTGTTTTGTGGAATTTACTCAGCGTTCAAATGTTCTTTTGATGAAGTTGTGGGGGAGAAAGTGATCTCCCTATCCTATTCCTCCACCATCTTAGGACCGCCCCGAACCTACTTTTAATACTCAGATTTTTATATGAGTTATCTAAATAAATTGTGAATTAATAATAATAAATGGTATTATTTATTGTTATAAATAATAAATATATAATTATTACATAGTAATAATAAATTTTCAAATTTCGTGCATAACTTTCTATTTTACAGGTGAAAATAAAAACTTCTTTTAAAAACAAAGTATTTCTGAGTCTTTCCTTTACAATGCTAATACTTGGGTCTGAAAAAAGACTTAATCATTATTTTTTAAAGCACTTTATTGAGAAATAATCAGTGTGAAATAAGCATTATGCATTTAAAGTGCACAATTCCATGAGTTTTGGCCTTGATGAAAATGCCACCACATCAAAGTAGAGAATATTACCATCTTTTCCAAAAGATAATAATGCCTCCCTTCGGTCCACTCCTCCCTCTAAACCCATCTCCAGATAACCAATGATCTGAATGACATATACCAGAATCATACAGCATGTGCTCTTTTTTCTCAGGCTTCTTCACTGAGTAGAATGATTTTGAGATTTATTTATTTTGTCATGTATAAGTAACTTATTCTTTCTATTGCTGGGTAGTTTTCCATTTACCATTGTACACATACATGAAAATTTGTTTATACACTCTTAAGTAAATGGGCGGTTGATGTGAGTTCAGTTTTTAGATATTATGAATAAAGCTGGTGTAGGTTTTGATATACATTTGCCTAGATTTTTTTCTTTATCCCTAAAAAACTTTGAGGCTTAAGATCCTGAGATCTTATAATAAATATATGTTCAATTTGAAGGGCCTACCAGGGAAATATCTGGGAATAAGGAAACAATAAACTAAAAATACTTATGCAACAAAACCTAAATCTCAGGAAGAATAGCAAGAGTATGACATCTGAGCCAGGACCTTCACCCTCCCTGCCCTCTCTTATCCCAGCAGAGGTGAAAGTGCACTCAGGCAGGTGCAGGCAGGAACATAGAGATCCCTCTGTTCCCGGATCCCATTCAAAGGTTACCATGTTCTCTTGATTGTAGTTGCTGCAAAAATGTCCCCTCCAGCTCTGCTTTGAAGAAGATCTTTTCAAAACAAGAGTAGCTAAAATGTCTGGTTATATCTACCCAACCCCCATTCATAGGGTCAAAGCTCTACCCAGAGCATGCCAGGCCAGGAGGACGAGGCTCCAATGTAGCAGCTCCAGTTCTCTCAAAGGACAGAATTCTGTGTTCAGAATACTATAGGCTACTGACCTCTCAGAAACCTGTTCCTCAAGCAAGAGTATAATTCTGAGCAAACTGGTCCACTGTTCCTGCTCCTGTTCAAGAACAGATGAACACAGGTTTAACCTAGAATGAAAGGTGTACCATGATAACAGAGGGCTCCACAGCTCTCTTCAAGTGAACTGACTCTATGTGGAAAAAAGTGTGTGGGAAATTTCAACTGAAGTGAATGCCAAAGCTTAATAAATACGTGATGATAAGCAATTAAGAGGAGACTGATGGTTCCGTGAGAGCAAAATCTATCTGTAGACCAACTAGAAGGTTATTAAAAAATAACCAAAGAAGGAAACAGTAAGAAAGGCACTTCAGGAGCTGGAACAAACCTCAAACACTGCCCTTTGCAGTCATGGCACTGCCACAGCCAGTCAGGCAAGCTCCCTGCCCCCTCAACTCGTACACTATAGTTTCAGAGACCCACCGAAGATGGTTATGACACACAGCCCACACAAGTGATACCCCTTGTCTCTTTCGGCCTGAGGAAATGG
The DNA here is from genome assembly GCA_006410615.1 of Neotragus moschatus. Lineage (NCBI taxonomy): Eukaryota > Metazoa > Chordata > Mammalia > Artiodactyla > Bovidae > Neotragus > Neotragus moschatus. The sequence goes on from SJYA01000744.1 coordinate 56,638, forward strand.
CACTTCTAGACCCCACTCGTCATCTCCTACACAAGGCAATGCTGTTAAGACTAGAGGAGGTAGATTCTTCNAAGAGGAGACTGATGGTTCCGTGAGAGCAAAATCTATCTGTAGACCATCTAGAAGGTTATTAAAAAATAACCAAAGAAGGAAACAGTAAGAAAGGCACTTCAGGGGCTGGAACAAACCTCAAACACTGCTCTTTGCAGTCATGGCACTGCCACAGCACCAAAACATAGGAACAAACACAGAGAGTCAATAAAAACAAGGAAACAGAAGAATGTGTTCCAAATTAAAGAACAAGATAAAATCTCAGAAACAAGACCTTAATGAACAGAAATAAGTAATCTATCTGATAAAGATTTCAAAGTAACAGTCATAAAGATACTAACAGAACTCAGGAAAAGATAGGATGAACACAGTGAGAACTTCAGCAAAGAGACAAAAACTGTAAGTACCAAACTGTAGTCACAGAACTGAAGAATACAGTAGCTTACCTAGGAAACACACTGGAGTGATTCAGTGACACCCTGTATAAGAAGAAAATCAGATAAGTGACTTGTGTAGATAAAAATTCAAATAACAGTCAAGTTAAGAAGAAAAAAGGGAGTCTTATTTGAGACAAACTAAATATTATAATCTAAGAAATAGATGCTTAGGAATCTCTGACAACTGTTCCACCTGTTTGAAGTTGAAAGCACAGTCATGTACATTTTCAAGACAAAGGATTGTACAACAAATGAAATACTGATATTTGCATAAAGTTCACCAAAGCTACATAGTCCAGGTAAGAATGTGCAAGGCAAATATCAAGTCACGATAATCCCTACAGCATTGGGAAGGAATACTGTTCTTTTAAGGACTTATATTACTGCATCAGAAGAGTGACATTTATCATGAATCAGGCATTCCCATCTTTGAGGAACTCTGGTTAGTGTGCAATACAGATGCACACCACATACTAGCAAGGATGGGAGGAGGCCAATAGACACAGAGAATTTTATGTTTAATTTTCCTTGCCCTGCCTTTAAATATAAATTTTATTTCATCACCTGGAATGCAAGGGCAGAAAAATATCATCCAAAGGAGCAGCAAAAGACAAACAAAAATCATTTAAAAAAAAATTTTAATTTTGAAAAGTGAAGATACCTATTTTCAAGGTAACAATGAAGATGCAGCCATGGAGAACAAACTTGTGGAAACAACGGTGGAAGAAGAGGGTGGGATGAGTTGAGAGAGTAGCATTGAAACATATACATTACCATATGTAAAATTAGATAACCAGTGGAAATTTGCTGTCTGATTCAGGGAGCTCAAATCTGGTGCTCTGTGACAATCTAGAAGGGTGGGTTGGGATGGAATGTGGGAAGTGGGAGGTGGGAGGGAGGCGCAAGAGGGAGGAGACATACATACACCTATGGCTGATTCATGTTGATATATGGCAGAAACCAACACAATATTATAAAGCAATTATCCTCCAATTAAAAATAACTTGAAATTTAAAAATTGCATAACCAATAAAAAGGAAATAATTATTTTTTTTAAGTGAAGATAATTTTAGGTACCTATGAAGAACATCAAGCAGGATAACACACATACTAGAGGTCCCAGACGGAAAAGAATAAGAGAGCGGGAAATAAAACTCTTTAAAGAAATAATGGCTGAAAATTTCCTGAATCAGGAAAAGGAAACAGACATCCAGGTGCTGGAAGCACAGAGTCCCAAGAAAGTTAAATGCAAAGAAATTCATACCAAACACATTATAATTAAAATGTCAAAAACTAAAGATAAAGATAGGATCTTAAAAGTAGCAAGAAACAAGCAACTTGTTACATACAAGGGTGCCCTCATAAGATTACCAAGATTTTTTTCAGAGAAACTTTGCAGGACAGAAGGGAATGATATATTCAGTGACCGGAAAGAGAAAGAATTCCAAGCAAGAATAGTTTGCCTGGAAAGGTTATTTTATAGAATTGAAGGAGAGATTAAGAGATTTATAGACCAGCAAAAGTTAAAGACGTTCATCACCACTAAATTGAACCTACAAAAACTGTTAAAGTGACTTTCAACTTGATTTCCAAAATATACAAACAGTTCATCTAACTCAATAGCAGCAACAGAAAAATAAGTAAATATTTTAAAAATGGGCAGATGACCTAAATAGACATTTCTCCAAAGAAGACACAGTAGACCAATAGGCACATGAAAAGATACTCATCACTCCTAATTATTAGAAAAATGTTAATCAAAACTGTAATGAGGTACCACTTCATAATGAGCAGAATGGCCATCATTAAAAAGTCTACAAATAACAAATGCTAAAAAAGGCTTGGAGAAAAGGGAACCCCCCTACACTGTTGGTGGGACTGTAAATTGGTGCAGTCTTTATGCAAAACAGTACTGAGGTTCCACAAGAAACTAAAAATAGAGCTACCATATGATCCAACAATCTCTCTCTTGAGCATATATCTGCAGAAAACTTTTACTTTAGAAGATACACATACACTATGTTCATAGCAGCACTATTTACAATAGCCAAGAGGTGGAAGCAATCTAAATGTCCATTGACAAATGAATGGATGATTTGGTACATATATACAATGCAATATTAGGAATATTACTCAGCATAAACAGTGAAATAATAAAAAAGAAGGAAAAATCCATCTTTTAATGATGTTAAGACAAGCTTGCCCAATTCAAGATGGTGGAGCAGAACGATGTGCACTCATCTCCTCCTGCAAGAGCATGAAAATCACAGCTAGCTGTTGAACAACCATTGACAAGAGGACAGTGAAACCCTCAAAAAAGGACACTCTAAGTCCAGAGACAAAGAAGAAGCCACATAAAGATGGTATAGTGGCACAATCATGATAAAGTCAAATCCCATACTCACCAGGTGGGTGACCCACAAATTGGAGACCAATGATGCCAAAGAAATTCTCCCAGTGTTGTGAAGGTTCTGAGCCCCACATCAGGCTTCCCAGACTGGGGATCCAGCAAATGGACTGAGAATCCTCAGGTAATCTGACCTTGAAGGCAAGTGGGATTTGATTACAGGACTTTCACAAGACTAGGGGAAACAGAGACTCCACTGTTGGAGGGCACAAAATCTTGTGTGTACCAGGACCCAAGGTGAAGGAGCAGTGACCCCCACAGGATACTGAAATAGACCTACCTGCTAGTGTTGGAGGGTCTTCTGTGGAGGCATGTGTCAGCAGTGGCTCACTGCAGGGATGGGAGCACTGGAAGCAGCAGTCCTGGAAGCTGCCCCTTGGCTTAAGTCCTCTTGGAGGTCACCATTAACCGTACAATAAACCCCATAGACCCCATGCCAAACAACTAGCAGAGAGAGAGGGCAACCCCACCATCAGCAGATAATTGGATTAAAGCTTTATTAAGTAAGGCCCTGCCCATCAGAGCAAGACTCAGTTTTTCCCATCCAGTCCCTCCCATCAGGAAGCTTACACAAACCTCTTAGCCTCATCCACCAGAGGGCAGACAGAATAAGCAAGAAGAACCACAGTGGCTAGCGTGAAAACCACAATACAGAAAATTAATCAGGATGAAAAAGCAGAGAGTTATGTCCCAGATGAAGGGAAAAGATAAAAGCCTAGAAAAGCAACTGAAAGAAGTGGAGATTAGCAACCTTCCAGAAAAAGAATGCAGAATAATGATAGTGAAGATGATCCAGAATCTCAGAAATGAATAAATAAGATGTAAGAAATGTTTATCAAAGACCTAGCAGACCTAAAAAACAAGCAAACAGAGATGAACAATGCACTAAAAGAAATAAATTGCAGAATAACTGATGCATAAGAATGGATAAGTGACCTGGAGTACAGAATGGTGGAAATCACTGCTGTAGAATAGACTATAGAAAAATGAATGGAAAAAAAAAAATGAAGACAGCCTATAAGATATTTGGTACAACATTAAAATCACCAGTATTTCCTTTATAGGGGTCCCAGAGGGAGAAGAGAGAAAAAGGACCTGAGAAAATATTTGAAGTGGTAATAGCTTAAAAATTCCCTAACATGGAAAAGGAAATAGTCAACCAAGTCCAGGAAGTGCAGAGATTCCCAGGCAGAATAAACCCAAGGAGGGACACACTGAGACACACAGTAATCAAACTAAAAAAATCAAAGATAAAAGTAAGATATTAAAAACAACAGGGGAAAAAGGACAAATCACCTACAAGGGAACCCCCATAAGTTTATTGAGAAATTATAATTTCTCAGCAGAAACTACAAGCCAGAAGAGAATGACATGATATATTTAAAGTGATAAAAGGGAAGAGTCTACAACCAAGTATACTCCACCCAGCAAGCCTCTCATTTAGATTTGATGAAGAAATCAAAAACTTTTCAGATAAGCAAAATTTAAGAGAATGCAGCACCACCAAACCAGCTTTACAACAAATGCTAAAGGAACTTTTCTAGGCAGGAAACACAAGAGAAGGAAAAGACCTACCTTCAGAAATAAACCCCAAACAATTAAGAAAATGGTAATAGGATTATACATTATGACAATTGTCCTAAATGTAAATGGATTAAATCAACCAACCAAAAGACATAGACTGACTGGATGGATGAAAATGTGTCACTTTTTAAATCCAGATGCATATCAAAACTTTCTAGGAATTTTTTTAAAAAATTCAAATGCCCAGGTGTTGCTTTTTTTCTCCAAAGCTCCAGATGCATTGCTAATGAGCAGCCATATTTTAAAACAACTAGACTATATGATGATATATTACTTTTATCCAGTTTGTTTCACTTTTTCTATTTCATATTCAATATTCCCATTTCATTTAGTTTATGTTTTCCAATTTTTCTCTCTTCTTTTTTCTGATGTTATTTCTCAAGTCTTTATCAAGTGTAGTAGAAAAGCTTTTGTGTACATATATATATATGCATATATTTTAGAAAACTCAAGAATTTTTGCCTAGTTAAAAATTTTATGACACTTTGATTCCACTTGTTTGACAATATGAATAGAATGCATTTCATATTCACTCAAAACTTCAGTGTAGTTCTATGTATTTTGTTATCTAGTATTATTGCTGAAAAATTAGATAGTTTGTTATCTTAGTGTTTTTTTTTAATATTTGAATGAGGCTTGAAACTTCTAATCTAATTCTGACAATATAAAGAAATACTATGTTGTCCAAAAAAAAAAGGAAATTAACATGTGATACAATCTTATTAACTAGAGTCCAGATGTTGTTCAAATTACAAAAAAAAAGACAAGCTTGAGTACAAAATGTGCCATAATTAATATGATACTAACAAAACTTTGTCTTAATATTGAATATATATGTGTGCATGTGTGCTAAAAATCGCCTCAGTGGTGTCCAACTCTTTGTGACCCTGTGGACTGTAGCTTGCCAGGTTTCTCTGTCATGGGATTCTCCAGGCAAAAATACTGGAGTGTGTTGCTATGTCCTCCTCCAGGGAATCTTCCTGACCCACATATCAAACCTGTGTCTCCTCGGACTCCTGCATTGCAGGCAGAGTTTTTATGGCTGAGCCACCAGGAAGCGCCCTGAATATACACACAATTCTAAATACAACTGAATAAGGAAGATGTATGAAAATGTACCTCAAGNGTGTTGCTATGTCCTCCTCCAGGGAATCTTCCTGACCCACGTATCAAACCTGTGTCTCCTCGGACTCCTGCATTGCAGGCAGAGTTTTTATGGCTGAGCCACCAGGAAGCGCCCTGAATATACACAAAATTCTAAATACAACTGAATAAGGAAGATGTATGAAAATGTACCTCAAGATTAGACAAATTCAAATATAATTGGAAAATATTTTCCATGTATGTTCATATATTTTTGGAACAGCAAATGAGATCTTACAGGACTCATTTTTGATGAGGGAAAGAACAAAAGGAAGGGAGGATAAACAGGACTAACAATGCCAGAGACAACTTCATCTCAGGAGACAGGGAGGTGTTGGGGACTTTGCACATTGTTAGTTATTTCCAGTCAGCCTCTCCTGCTCAGTATGATAGGGATGGAAACCAAGTAATTAAAAAATACTCTGATTTATTAACCATTGTTCTGAAAGATCCATTCTATCATAGTACCTAGAATCTTTGTCTTTGATTTAGTCAGACTTGTTAACAGCCACCAGATGGCAGCAACTGCAGCTGCATCAAGTGTTTTGCTTTTTGAGCCAAGATGCTCCAGGAATCCTAAGCAGTTCTGCACATCCTTCCCTGAGTCATATCATTGACTTCACAATAATTAGACATTCACTTTTAGATAAAAAATATCTTGGAATTATTTCTTTCATGTTAAAGTAGAATCTTGAAAGTGAAAGTGAAGTCACTCAGTCGTGTCCGACTCTTTGCGACCCCATAGATGGTAGCCTCCCAGGCTCCTCCGTCCATGGATTTTCCAGGCAAGAGTACTGAAGTGGGTTTCCATTTCCTTTAGAGAATCTTCCCGACCCAGAGATCAAACCCAGGTCTGCCGCATTGTAGGCAGACACTTTATCATCTGAGCCACCAGAGAAGCCTAAAGTAGAATCTTAAGCCATTAGAAAAGTGATTCTGCAGTATAAAATGAGCATAAAATATTATAACAAAGTTGATTATATCCCAGGAATACAGAGTTGGTTTCTTTCTTTCTTTCTTTCTTTTTTTCCTGGTTAACAATTCTTTTTATTTTTTTTTTTCTTTATTTTACTTTTCAATACTGTATTGGTTTTGCCATACATCAACATGAATCCACNACATTCCCTAGAAGGATCATGGCATAGACAAGCAGAAATAGCAGGAAGAGGAGAATGTGGAGCTCTGGGCGTACCCTGAAGCCTACAAGAATGAAGTCAGTCACTTCTGAATGGTTGCATGTTTCCCTGTCACCCATGGCAGAAACCTGCTGAGAGGCACATGGCAAAATAAGTAAATGAACTCTTGGCTGTCATCCTAGCTACAAATAATCTCTTTCAGTATAGGAGTCATAAAGCTATTCTATAATCATTATTTATTTTAACCTTAAAAATTACTAATTCATACAAGTGCTGGAAGTAGATCTTTTCCTTATGAAACTGATACAGAGTCTTCAAACACAAATGCCTTTTATGTTTGCAAGTATCACTTCTGTATATATTTCCTACTAATGATTAATGCAATAAATGCAATGTCATGAGACTGATTGTGAGAGCACAAATATTTCAATAAATGACATTTTGGAAGCAATTTGGATATCTTAGTTTGGTGATCTTAAGGGCTTCAGTAGTCTCGTTTAGTAAAACTTAGCTTGGCAAATTTAGATTACCAGCAGATACAAAGAAAATGACTGAATTTTAAGACTACTTAAATTAATGGCTTAATTTTAAGACTACTTAAAGATTGCGATTACTTTTTGTGGGTAATAGAAACTTTGGATTCTGATGTAAGTTATACACTCACAAAGAATAAGTTGTGAACAACCAAACACAAAAATTATTATCACTTGCATGCTAGAATTTCATGCGTGAGTTTCAAATTCTTCAAATTTCAGATAAGCCTCAAATTCTTTTTCATAAATGCAATTTTCTCACATTTCCTCAGTTAACAGCTCATAGTGTTTAAGAAAGAGATTTACACTGTCTACATAGAATTACTTTAGAAATGGATACTGAGCAAAATATACATATGAAGAAATTGTTGATTGCATTCTTATTTATCCTGAATATAAATTTCACAGTCATCATTAGTACAGTTCAAATTAGACAGTTCAAATAAGATCACTCCTTCTTCTCAGGCCTTTATGTGCATGACTGTGCCTAGACAATAATAATGGCAAACATTTTGTGGAATCTTTTATAGACCACTTTTCTAAATGTTTTCCTAGTAGCTCAGTTAATATATACAACAATAATATGAGGTGAGTATTATTGTATTCTCCAGTTTACAGTAAGAAAAATGAAGTACCAAGAAATAAAATATATTGAAAGCCACCTAGTAGGGTCAGAATTGAAGTCTAAAGCCCAGAAATCTGGCTCTCGAATCCATGCTGTTAATCTATAACCTTTTTTGTTAATAAAGAAATCTGAGAGAAATATAATATTTTGCAGGAGAAAAATATGGCTTTCAGTAAAATGGTATGATGTCATTTTGATATATTTTCATTATTCACCAGCTCCATTAAAATTAAATATGCAGATAATTATGTTATAAAGGGACAAGATTTTAAATAGATCATTCTTAGGATCTGAGGAAGTATAAACTATTTAGACAGTGAAAGGAAACACAATAATAGTTGTGAAATATTTTTTGAAAAATAATGTATCTTATTTATATTTCTTTAATCCTGCCTAGGGGCAAGGGACCAGATCATTTTAATTTTTGAGGAAGGTCCAGGGATTGGTGATGGACCAGACAGCCCTGTCATGCTGCAGTCCATGGGGTCACAAAGAGCTGGCAGGACTGAGCAGCTGAACTGAACTGAAATGATTCCTAACAAACTCATTCTAATATTAATGTTTACAGCTAAAGACATTTATATCTGACAAGAGTATTTTTCCCAGAGTAGTCAATAGATAAATAGTTGGTGATTTATTATTTGTCAAAAACTCACACATTTTAAAATTTACTCTTACCTTATATTGTTTGATAATTTGCATATTCTGTAAAAAGAAGGCTCAGAATTCTGATGTTTTTCCCTTTTTGTTGTTTTCATTCTAAAAACAGTAAACAAAGTTAATGTCTATGTTACAACTACAAGTACTGAAAAAAACATTATGTCAAAATAAAATGAACTCCCTTCCTCTCAGAATTTCCAAATACATTTTCAGTATCTCAGTTTCATATTCTTTCTATAGACAAAATAGGCTTATTTTCTTTATCACACTATGCAATAAGGATATTTATTGGCTTATAAATTCCTTTATGAGGAAATTTCCTTTAGTGTTTGACACTGGAAAATGTTATATCCTTTGTAGAAGAGAAAGAAGTGAATTTTCCAGTGATGCTTGGATAAATTTGAAATATTTCCAGTAACTTTAATCTGTAGTTATGCAAAGTAAACCTGAGAAATCAATCAGCAGGATAGTCTTTCTCCTGCATTCTCTAGTGCTTGAATGCTTTTAAGAAGGAAAATAGATTGTCTTAGATATCCAAGTAGAGACCTTGAGTCATCTGGGATATCTGATAACCTGCCAAAATACCAGCAGCAGTTATTCATAACATCTATGCTTTTGTCATAACAATATAAATTTTTCTAATAATTGAAGCACTGAGGTTTCCTTTACCTTCTGGGAAATAGTCCTCCTGGGAAAGGAGGAAGTATAAATTAGCTATTAAGATACCTAGACTCCAGAACCAAGGTCCATGAGGAACAGGGACTTCAAACTTAGAAAAGAAGAAAAGAAAGAAAATGGGGGGGAAATCGGCCTGAGTCTAATAGGAGTCAACATATATACAAGAGCTGTTTTCTTGTGAGAATCCTTTGGGAGGGACCAAAAAGATCTTTTTAAAATCTTCAATCCAAAATAAGATATATGTGAGTCAGTGCTCTAAAACGCAACTCCTTGCATCTAAAAACGAAGCTCTACTTATGATTTTTTCTCAAATACTTTACTTAGAAATAGTTAGTGTGAAATTAACTGTATATATTTCTGTGAGTTTAGCCAGTTTTATACATCAGTGAAATCATCACTATATCAAGATACAGATCATTTCCATCACCTCCAAAAGATGTATCATGCCCTTTATTAACCATGCTTCCTTCCAAATCCATTTTCAAATAAACAGTGATGTGATTTTCTTTTGGATATAAATATGTTTGCATACAGTATTCACCCTTTTATCTCAGGCTTTTTTCACTGAGTAAAATGATTTTGAGGTTTTTTCATGTTGTAATATCTATAAGTAACTCACTCTTTTTATTGATGAGTATTCTATTTATATATGTACCAAATTTTTGTACTCTTAAATTGCTGGGTAGTTGAGGTGTTTTCAGTTATCAGATATTGTGAATAAAGCCAATATAAATAGTCACACATACTTATTTGATCCAGGGCCTACTTCCTTCCTCTCCTCTCTCAGCACAACATGACTTTCTTATAGACAAGTGTAAGAAAAAATATACAGATTCCTCTTCCCTCGGTACCAGACAAAGGCTACCATATCAACTTGAGACGGCATGCATGCATGCTAAGTCACTTCAGTCACGTCCAACTCTATGCAACCCAGTGGATTGTAGCCTGCCAGGCTCCTCTGTCCATGGGATTCTCCCGGCAAGGATATTGGAGTGGGTTGCTATGCCCTCCTCCAGGGGATTTTCCAAGCCAGGAATTGAACCCCATATCTCTTATGTTTGTTACATTGACTAGTGGGTTTTTAACCACTAGTACCATCTGGGAAGCCCATCACCTGGAGGAGTAGTATGTTGCAAACATATCTCATTCCCAAGATATAAATCATACAGAAGCTCTATTCAAAGCAAGAATGGCTAAAATATTTTGGAGATCTCTTTCTTTACCAGCCTTCATTCATAGGGTAGAAGCTTGACCTCTGTCATGATAAACTAGTTTCAGTGGCCCCTGTTCAAAGGATGGAGGTTCTATGCCAAGAGAGATAAATGCCGTTAGGTTACTGACCTCACCCAGAAACCTGCTTCTAAAGCAGAGGGGTCACTCTGAGAGTACTGAACCACACACAGGCTTTGCCCAGAATGAAATGTGTACCATAACAGAGAGATCCAAGTGAACAGACTCTGTTTAGAACAAAGTGTGGGAAAGTCCAAACACAAGTGAACTCTGAAACTTAATAATTGGGTGATAGCCAATGAAGAAGAGACCATTAGCTCCATGAGAACAAAAAGCTAGCTGTAGACCAACTACAAGTACACCAGACAGAACTTGAGGAGACAAATAAGAAACGCACTCTTTGAGCTGGAACAAACATAAAAAACTGCCCGTAAAGACTATCCTTGCTAAGGGAACCAAAAAGTTTTTTTTTCCTCTGATAGGTGATATTTCAAGATTTATTGTTATTTTAATATACTGTTTATTTAGGTAACACTGGTTTATATTATACAAGCTTCATAAGTACATTATATTTCTACTTCTGTATATGCTGCACAGTGCTCACCGCTGAAAATTTAGTTTCCATCACCATATAGTTGATCTCCTTTACCTATTTCATCTCCACTCCCCCACCTCTTTCTCTCTGATAGTGACTATTCTGTTCTCTGTATCTACATGTTTGCTTTTGATTGGTTTTGTCTGCTCACTTATTTTGGCTTTTGTTTGTTTGTTTTCTGTATTCCACATGTGAGTAAGTCATAGGGTATTTGTCTTTCTCTATTTAACTTATTTCACTTAGAATAATACCCTTGAAGTCCACCCATGTTATCACTAATGGCAAGGTTTCATCTTTTTTTAGGTTGAGTATGGTTCTATTCTATATATACACCATTTTTTCTTTATCCATCCATCAGTGGACACTTAAGTTGTTTCTCTATCTTGGTTATTGTAAATAATGCTGTGATGAACACAGGGATGCATATGTCTTTTCAAATTAGTATTTTCATATCCTTTGGATAAATACCCAGAAGCAGAATAGCTGAATCATATGATAACTCTATTCTTAAGATTTTGAGAAATCTCCATACTTTTTTCTGTCTTCGCTGAGCCAATTTATATTCTCACCAAGAATGTTATGAGAGTTTCCTTTTCTCCACATCTTCACCATCACTTCTTATTTTTTGCCTTTTTGGTAATACCTATTCTAACAGGCATGAGGTGGTATCTCATTATGGCTTTGATTTTCACTTCTCTAATAATTTGTGATGTTTAACATGTTTTCTTATGCCGATTGGCCATCTGTATGACTTCTATGGAAAAATGTACATTAAAATCCTTTACTCATGATTTTATTTCACTCATTTATTGTTGAAATACACACTGTTGTTTGTAAATGCAAAGTAATCAGTGATGGAAGCAGAGAAAATGCAAGCCCTTAAAGAGCTTACATTTTTTAAATTTATTTTTAATTGGAGGATAATTACTTTACAATGTTGTGCTGTTTTCTGCTGTACAACATGAATCAGCTATAGGTATATGTATATCCCCTCCTTCTGGAACCTCCCTCACAACTCCCCATTCCAGCCTTCTCAGCACCGAGTTGGGTTCCCTATGCTATACAGCTGTTTCCAGCTATTTTACCCATGGTGGTGTATATATGTCAATGCTACTCTTTCAGTTTGTCTCCCTCTCCTTCCCCTGATAGGTCCACAAGTCCTTCTCTATGCCTCTGCCCATTTTTTAATCAATTTGTTTGTTTTTTGTTGTTGAATTTCATGCGTTCTTTATATTGTCCCCTGAAAGGGCAAATTTAATTGCATTAGACTGTAGAGCAAAATATGCCCCTGAATATTTTTTAAATGATATAACAAGAAGAATTACTGGGGGCAATTTGCCAAGTAGGGAAACTTACAGATGCACATCAATCAACAAATGATCATCTGTCAAATAATCTCTCAATCCTACATCAGTATAGTTCCATATGATACAAAACACCGTATATGTTGTTCATATTACTAACACTGACATCAAAAATGAGAAGATAAAAAAGATATAAAAATGATCATGTGAAAAAAGAATTTGCATTTACTTACAGATGTAAGGATTCTTACACCTGTATCAATGCAGGTGTATTATTAACTAAAGCACAATATGAATGCTTTATGAAAATTCTGTAGTCAGTATAATTGCTTCATGCTAGCCCAACCTATGCAACTAATCAATGAATTATTATAAACTTTTTAAGACATGCAGTATTATAGTCATAGTCATAATACAGCATTAGAAACATTGTAACATTTTTTAAAACCCGCCTACCTAGGATGGTAATATGCAGTTTCTCTAAATATAAGAGAATGTACACATACCATGCGTTCATACTCAACTGCTAAGTCATGTCTTACTCCTTGCAACCACGTGAACTGTAGCCCCACATGTCCCTCTGTCCATGGGATTTTCCAGCCAAGAATACTGGAGTGGGTTACCATTTCCTCCTCCAGGCGATCTTCTCAACTCAGGGCTTCCACCTGGGAAGCCCACATATATTGTGGTGGTTGTTTAGTCGCTAAGTCGTGTCTGACTTTTGTGACCCAACAGACTGTAACCTGCCAGGCTCCTCTGTCCATAGGATTTTCTAGGCTAGAATACAAGAATGTGTTGTCATTTCCTTCTCTAGGGGATTGTCCTGACCCAGGAATCAAATCTGAGTCTCCTGCATTGCAGGCAGATTCTTTACCAACTGAGCTACAAGGGAAGCTCCATAGTATAGTTCATTATGAGCATAAGTGATTATGAATGTAATTCATAATGTATTGGGTAGGCCAAAAAGTTCATTCCCGTTTTCCACACCAGTGCACAGAAAAACTGGAGTGAACTTTTTAGCCTACCTAATAATAGAAGGGTTCATCTCATAAAAGAGGTCAAAAACCGTCTTAAATTATTGGAATCCTTTTGCCCAATTGCCTAATGTCACTTGTCTCTGGCACTGCTTCGAAGGTCTGCATCCTCTTCCTTGTCATCTGGCACTGATTCACAACCACTCATCTCCGTCAAATCTTCTGTTAATTCCTTTGTTGTGGTATTTAGCAGTTCTTGAATTTTTCCAACTTCCATATCTTGAAACAAAATACCCACTTCACCACTTGCCCTATGCTCAATATCTTTCATGATTTTCCTGATTGGCTCTGCTGTAAATCATGTCAAGTCATGCACAACATCTAGACAGTTTCTCCAGCAGGAATTTACTGTTTCAGGCCTGATGGCTTTCACAGCTTTTTCTATAACAATGATTACATCTTCAGTGGTATAATCCTTTCAGAATTTCAGAATGTTCTCTCTGTCAGAGTTCTCTTCCATATCATTGACAATATTTTCCGTAGAGTATCATATATAATGAGCCTTAAAGATCAATATGCCTCATGATCTAGGGGCTGAAATAGAGATGTTAAGGGCACAAGTAGACACTTTTTGTATTTAACTCATGGAGTTCTGGGAGGCCAGGGACACTGTCCAATTAAAAAAAAAAAAAAGTNTTTCAGAATGTTCTCTCTGTCAGAGTTCTCTTCCATATCATTGACAATATTTTCCGTAGAGTATCATATATAATGAGCCTTAAAGATCAATATGCCTCATGATCTAGGGGCTGAAATAGAGATGTTAAGGGCACAAGTAGACACTTTTTGTATTTAACTCATGTAGTTCTGGGAGGCCAGGGACACTGTCCAATTAAAAAAAAAAAAAAGTTTAAGGCATACCTGCACCAAAGTAGGTACTTCCTACTTTAGCACCAAAGCATCCACGGAACCAATGCAGAAAAGAAAAGGGTACTTGTCTAGTTCTTCTTGCAGTAGAACCTGAAGGCTTAAAGCTGAAGTTTACATTTTCCCTTTAAATCCTGGTTATTAGTAGTTTTATAGGTAATAAATCTGAATACATTAGCACAAAACAGTAGGGTGAGCCTATCTGTTCCTGCCTTAAATTCTGGTTCTCATTTCTGTTCCTCACTAATAAATATCCTTGTGACTTTTTTCCCCAGAATAGGGTACTTTTATCTGCATTAAAAACTGGTTCAGGCAAATATCCTCTCTCTTCAATGATTTTCTTGGCATTTGGAACTCCTCTGCTGCTTCTTAATCATCAAAAGCTGCTTCTCCTTTTATCTTGACACTTTTTAAGCCAAACCTCTTTCTAAAATGATGAAACCATCCTTTGCTGTCATCAGATTCACCAGTTTTCAATCCTTCACCTTCCTTTTGCTCAAAATTGTAATATAATGACTTTACTTTTTCTCAAATCATATTAGAATGTATAGATATGTCTTTCTCCTGGAAATCCTACACCCAGTTTAAAAAAAATGCATTTTTAATATGAGATAAGGTATTTCACAAAAATGCAGAGTTTAATGCCTACTGGCAAAGATGGGCT
>SJYA01000745.1:0-79596 GCA_006410615.1 Neotragus moschatus
GGCGTGCTGCGATTCATGGGGTCGCAAAGAGTTGGACACGACTGAGCGACTGAACTGAACTGAACTGTAATCCTAGAGAGATGGGACTTAGTCTTTCAGGAGGAAATTCTGTGAGCTGAGCCAGAGGAGGCTAAGCCAGCTGCCCAAGGCACACAGGTAGTTGGCAGGAGAACTGGGTTTTGAAGCCATGTGTTTATTTGAAGTATATCTCTTTGTAAGACTATTCATGAGATCTGGAGACCCAAGTCACAGCCTTCAATATGAAAATGGGAAGAATTTAGCTGTGAACCATGAAACCTGGGGTGTAAGGCTTAAAATGTGTGGTCATGGGGCTGAAGAGAGCAGAGAAGAGAGAAACAGGCATGGGTGGAAGGACCAGCAAAAAGTAGCGGGAAAAGTATCGTCATCCCTGAGAAGTTGTGTTGGAAATGCAATGGTGTCTATTAGAAGTCATTAGAGTCAGTCATACTCACTAAGGAGAGTGAACAAGAAAATCTTGAGAACTCCACACCGGAGAGCCTAGAGGCTGACTGGCCAATAATAATTGTGCATGTTCTAATCTCCTCCTGTCTGAACACTAGCCAGACTCTAGTTCACCTCCACCTGTCTGTATCTGTCACCTCACCATGTGACTGTAGCTGGTGGTCTTCCTGGGCCTGCTGTACCTCATGTGCTGATACCAGGAGAAGCAGGAGATGAGTACGTCTGGGACAAGTGCATCTTCATCACAGGCTGTGACTGGGGCTTTAGGGAACTGCTAGCCAGGCAGATGGACCTGCATGTCTTGAGGGTATTGCCTCTGTGTGTGTGCTGGAGCAGGGGGTGGAGAAACTCAGGAACCAGAGGTCTGAAGGCTGGCGATGGTGATCTTGAACTTTACCAAGACAGAAAGCATCACTGTGGCCACCAAGTAGATTAAGGAGCATGCAAGGGACAGAGGCACCATCCAGATTTCTTTTGTTTATTTCTTCTTTCTCTCTGAAGAGGAGACCCTTGACAGAAACCAGAGAGTTTCAAGGTGTTTTCCAGAAGTTGAAGTCCTACCTGCCTTCTCCCAGCAGATGAGCCCAGCCTCTTCCTTCCCCCTCCCTCATCTTCTAACCTTGAGGCTCTGCAGTTTGGGGGAGGTATTTCCCTGATGAGAATGTGTCCTTGCAAGACTTTCTGTCTGGCATCCCCTCCTCTCTCAGCAGAAGGTTTGGGTTTCTTGCTTTTGTGTGAGCAGGGTGATCAGGGCAGACTTTTGGAGAGGTGGAGGCGGGGACTCTGGCTGGAAGGCTTCATGGGTGGCTGGAGCAGGGTTAGGGCTGGTCTGTATTCTCAGCCCCTGATCAAGTTCTTGCTGGTGACCCAGATTCGCCTGACTTGGGTTTAAATGTCACCCATTTTCAGTGATGACACTGAATCTCAGGAGTTGTCTAAAGAAGGCCTGTAAACTACTGTAGGGTTACTTGCTCTATTTTTTTTTTCCCTGAGTGTGTGAATCTACAATTGTGCCTGGTTTTTATGGGAGAAAGAAAGAACTTTAATTTATCTAAGTATAGATTTAAAACATGACATGTTGACCGTGGGAAAAGTATGTGGATGAAAACCAAATTACCCCAAATCCTACCACACACAGGTAAGTGCTCATAACATTTTGACATACATGATATTACATTTTGGACTTAGTCTGTATCCTAATTTTTCACTGAAAGAATGTGAACAATTTTACAGGTAACAACATTTTCTTAAAAACAAAATAAATAATGATTGAGAATATTGTATTTTTAAAATTTATTTTTAATTTAAGGATAATTGCTTTACAGAATTTTGCTCTATTCTGTCAAACCTCAACATGAATCAGCCACATGTATACATATATCCCCTCCCTTTTGAACCTCCCTCCTGTCTCCCTCCCAATCCCACCCCTCTAGGTTGATACAGAGCCCCTGTTTGAGTTTCCTGAGCCATACAGCAAATTCCCATTGGTTATCTATTTTACATACGGTAATGGAAGTTTCCATGTTACTCCTTCCATACATCTCATCCTCTCTTCCCTTCTCCCCAGGTCCATAAGTCTATTCTCTATGTCCGTTTCTCCATTGCTGCCCTGTAAATCGATTTTTCGGTACCATTTTTCTAGATTCTGTATGTGTTCAGTTCAGTTCAGACGCTCAGTCATGCCCGACTCTGCGACCCCATGAATCAGCACGACAGGCTTCCCTGTCCATCACCAACTCTCAGAGTTCACTCAAACTCATGTCCTTCGAGTCGGTGATGCCATCCAGACATCTCATCCTCTGTTGTTCCCTTCTCCTCCTGCCCCTAATCCCTCCAAGCATCAGGGTCTTTTCAAATGAGTCAACTCTTTGCATGAGGTGGCCAAAGTATTGGAGTTTCAGCTTTAGCATCAGTCCTTCCAATGGACACCCAGGACTTATCTCCTTTAGAATGGACTGGTTGGATCTCTTTGCAGTCCAAGGGACTCTAAAGAGTCTTCTCCAACACCACAGTTCAAAAGCATCAATTCTTCAGCACTCAGCTTTCTTCACTGTTCAACTCTCACATCCATACATGACCACTGGAAAAACCATAGCCTTGACTAGACAGACCTTAGCCGGCAAAGTAATGTCTCTGCTTTTGAATATGCTATCTAGGTTGGTCATTACTTTTCTTCCAAGGAGTAAGCATCTTTTAATTTCATGGCTGCAATCACCATCTGCAGTGATTTTGGAGCCCCCCAAAATAAAGTCTGACACTGTTTCCACTGTTTCCCCATCTATTTTCCATGAAGGGATGGGACCAGATGCCATGATCTTCGTTTTCTGAATGTTGAGCTTTAAGCCAAACTTTTTACTCTCCTCTTTCACTTTCATCAAGAAACTTTTTAGTTCCTCGTCATTTTCTGCCATAAGGGTGGTGTCATCTGTCTATCTGAGGTTACTGATATTTCTCCCGGCAATCTTGATTGCAGCTTGTGCTCTTCCAGCCCAGCGTTTCTCATGATGTACTCTGCATAGAAGTTAAATAAGCAAAATATGATATTTATCTTTCTCTTTCTGACTCACTTCACTCTGTATAATAGGTTCTAGGTTCATCCACCTCATTAGAACTGACTCAAAAGTGATCCTTTTTATGGCTGAGTAATACTCCATTATGTACATGTGCCACAATTTCTTTATCCATTCATCTGTCAATGTATATCTAGGTTGTTTCCATGTTCTAGCTATTGCACATAGTTCTGCAATGAACAATGAGGTACATGTGTCTTTTTCAATCCTGATTTCCTCAGAGTATATACCTAGGAGTGGGATTGCTGGGTCATGGTGATTTTATTCCTAGTTTTATAAGGAATCTCCATACTGTCTTCCATAGTAGCTGTATCAATTTACATTCCCACCAACAGTGCAAGAGTGTTCCCTTTTCTCCACACCCTCTTGAGCATTTTTGATGCTGGCCTTTTTGATGACTGGCCTTTTAGGCTTTTTGGTGATGGCCATTCTGACCCGTGTGAGGTGATATCTCATTGTAATTTTGATTTGCATTTCTCTAATAATGAGCGATGTTGAGCATCTTTTCATGTGTTTGTTAGCCATCTGTATGTCTTCTTTGGAGAAATGTCTGTTTAGGTCTTTTCCCCACTTTTTCATTGGGTTGTTTGTTTTTCTGGTATTGAGTTATGTGAGCTGCTTCTATATTTTGGAAATTAATCCTTTGTCAGTTGCTTCATTTGCTATTATTTTCTCCCATTCTGAGGGTTGTCTTTTTACCTTCCTTATATTTTCCTTTGCTGTGCAAAGCTTTTAAGTTTAATCGGGTCCCACTTGTTTACTTTTGTTTTTATTTACATTACTTTAGAAAGTGGGTCATAGAGGATCTTGCTTTGATTTATGTCATCAAGTGTTCTGCCTATGTTTTCCTCTAAGAATTTTATCCCTTCTGATCTTACATTTAGGTCTTTAATCCATTTTGAGTTTATCTTTGTGCATGGTGTTAGGAGGTGTTCTAATCTCATTCTTTTCAATGTAGATCTCCAGTTTTCCCAGCACCATTTATTGAAGAAGCTGTCTTTGCCCCAATGTATATTCTTGCCTCCTTTGTAAAAAATAAGGTACTCATAGGTGCATAGGTTTATTTCTGGGCTTTCTATCTTGTTCCATTGGCCAGTATTCTGTTTTTGTGCTAGTACCATACTGTCTTGATGACTGTAGCTTTGTAGTATAATCTTAAGTGAGGAAGGTTGATTCCTCCAGCTCCATTTCTCTTTTTCAAGATTGCTTTGGCTATTTGGGGTTTTTTGTGTTTCCATATGAATGGTGAAATCTTTTGTTCTAGTTCTGTGAAAAATGCCATTCGTAGTTTGATAGGGATCACACTGAAACTGTAGACTGCATTTGGTAGTATAATTTTTTCAACAATATTGATTCTTCCCACCCAGGAGCATGGAATATCTCTCCATTTGTTTATGTAGTCTTTTATTTCTTTCATTAGTGTCTTATCATTTTCTGTGTAGAGTTCTTTTGTCTCCTTAGATAAGTTTATTCCTAGATATTTAATTCTTTTTGTTGCAGTGGTGAATGGGGTTGATTCCTTAATTTCTCTTTCTGATTTTTCATTGTTAGTATATAGAAATGCCAGTGATTTCTGTGTACTCATTTTGTATCTTGAAACTTTGCCAAATTCACTGATAAGCTCTAATAATTTTCTGATACTATCTTTAGGGTTTTCTATGTACAGTATCATGTCATCTGCAAACAGTGAGAGCTTTACTTCTTCTTTTCCCATCTGGATTCCTTTTATTTCTTTTTCTTCTCTGATTACTGTAGCTAGGGCTTCCAGAAGTATGTTGAATAATAGTGGCAAAAGTGGACACACTTGTCTTGTTCCCGATCTTAGAGGGAATGATTTTAGTTTTTCACCATTGAGAATAATGTTTGCTGTAGGCTTATCATATGTTGCCTTTACTATGTTGAGGTAGGTTCTTTCAATGCCCATTTCTTGAAGAACTTTAATCACAACGGGTGCAGTATTTTGTCAAAGGCTTTTCTGCATCTATTGAGATTATCACACAGTTATTATTGAAGGAGGAGACAGAACAGGCTCCATCTTGAAAACAGAACTCCATCTTGGCCCAGACTGTAGACTTTGAGCTATATGCCCAGTATTTATGGAAACGACATACCAGCTGGAAAACCAGAACCCCAACCCCACCCCCCGGATGGAAGAGTCCCAGGGCTCGTACCTAGACTCTCTGTCGCCTAAAAGAATACCCTAATTATCTGTGTAACCGAATAGAATCATAAATTCTATTATGCTTATTGAAGTATGACCATAGGCCTATTGATAATTGTCCAGTGTTAACTACCTAGGCTTAAGGCATATGAATCACAGGTTAACTTTGATCATATCTTTCTTTTCCTTTGTTCAGACTAGTTTCAGAGAATTTGGGGAGGTGGGTTTGAGCACGTACCCTTGAGGTATATAAGGTTTTCACAAAAACTGGTCGGAGTACTTGGCTAAGCGGAGACTCTGCCTTGGGCCCACCAGTGTAATAAACTCCTCTCCACTATCCGCATTGTCCTTCTGAGTGAGTTTGTTTCCTAGAACCCGTGTCTACAACATTTGATGCATTGGCCGGGAAATTTCTCACTTGGACGAGATGAGTCCCATTTGGAACTACTCCGAGGCGTTGTGGCTTGAATCTTCTAGAGGAAAGAAGGTGCCTCGCCCTTCTGGAAGGATTCTGTTTCTCAATGCCCAGACCTTTCACGTTAGCAGGTAGTGGGGAACTAAGCACTCAGGTAAGGAGGAATCCACCCGGCAGGGTGGAAGAGGGGGCCTGATCACCGCCTGGGAGGGACTAGAAGGGGCAAGGACCCACAGGAGCCTGAAATAGGCAGGTGGCAGCGATTGCTTGCTACACAGGTCGCGAGCGTGTTAGGGCTTAGGAAAGAAATTTGTTAAGGTCATTTAGGAGGTGGTATCCACGCCCTCTTGGGGAAAATTATTACCAAGCAATTGCCAGGGTATTTTTAGGAAAAGAAACTTGGTCTTTTTGTGCTCGTATACCCTTGGGGAGGGTATTTTGTGCCTTCCCCAAGGAAGATGTCCCATCTGCTGTGAAATTCTTGGCCCCCTCGGAATTGTCAGGCTAGAAGAAAGGGGATACATAAGTGAGTATGAATTGGCTTTTCTGGAGATGGCCTGGACGTGGGATATTTAACCCATCTCTGCCTTCATCCACACCTGATCAAGCCCTCCAAGGCAGAACAGACTTTAAAAGTTAAGGGAGAAACAGTCTTGGACCACGTGGTGTTCTGTCAGCAGTGCTGACTTGCAGGTGAAGACATGCCAATCCCGCTTCTCCCACTGGACTCTGGCAGGTAAGGCTCTTCTCACCCCAATTAGGAAGGAGGAGAAATGGAAATTTAAGTGTTTCATTGAGTGGAAATATCAGAAATACATAGGGTACTGAGAACTTCATAGACAGAATGAAAAGGAAAAGTAGAAGAAGGTCTGAGAAGGTAAGCAAGATAAGGGGAAGTGAATCTAAGGCAATTGTATTGGAATGCATGATTAAAATTTTGAAGAAGGGATTTGGAGGAGACTATGGGGTGAAGATGATGCCTAACTGCCTCCACATACTCTGTGAGGTCGAATGTCCCCTGTGGGAGTCGGATGGCCACCAGAGAACACCATGAACTGAAAATTAGTGGAAGCAGCCTATACAGTAGTCACAGGAGAGCCAGGATACCCGAATCAATATCCATATATTGACTCATGGCTAGGGTTAGCTCAAGACCCTCCTACTTGGACAAGGTTCTGTATCCAGAAGGGAAAGGGGAAAATATTAATGGCACAAAAATTGTCTGATGATAAAAAAGGAAATTCTACAGGATTTGGAAGGGGGATGACCTGACCCCTCCCCCATACTGGATAATGATGCGCTTGCCTCCCAGTACCACACCAGGACTGGAGGCCACCTTGATGCCTGATCCAGGGCCAGGTGAAGTTCCTGCAGCAGCTGCTGTTCTTCCACCAGCTCTCCCAGAGATCATAGAGCCGCCATTCCAGCAGGCTCTGATCCCAGCAATGGAGACCTCTGGTCAATGCCCCCAGAATTCCACCTCAGCCAGATCTCCTAGATTGTATCCACCTCCCCCAGTGGGTGCTGTTGGGAAGGGGGAAGAAAACACAGGAATTAGACAGAGGCTGCACTCTGCCAAGGAACAGGGGGAAAGAACCCCACTACATATGCCTCTCAGAGAGTTACAACAGCCTCCAGTTCAGGACGCATGTGGGCACTACCATCAGCCCCCTGTCACCTATTATTACCAACCATTTTCCTCTACGGATATATTAACCTGGCAGAGACACACTCCACCATACTCGGGGGAGCCACAAGCCATGATTAGGCTAATGGAGACTATTTTTCAAACCCACCGCCCTAAATGGGATGACATAATCCAACTACTAGTCTCCCTCTTCAGCACTGAGGAAAGACACAGGATCCTAACTGAGGCCAGAAAAATGGTTAAGAGAAATGACACCTGAGGGTACTGCAAACCTGCAGTGGTGGGCAGAACTAGCCACTCCCAATGAGATCCCCAATTGGGACTGTAATACAGAGGAAGGGAGGGGCCACCTGGAGAGATATCAGGGAGCTATTTTACAAGGTCTCAAGAGGGGGGCCCAAAAACCTATGAGTATGGCAAAACCCTCCAAAGTGATGCAAAGGGAAAGTGAATCACCCTTTGAGTTCTACGAAAGACTATGCGAGGCTTGTAGACTTTATATACCAATAGATCCAGAGGCTACTGGGTCTCAGGATGGTGATAAAAGCAGCCTTTGTGTCTCAAGCCTACCCTGAAAATGTCAGATGAGGGGGCACCAAGTGACTCATGAATTTTTATACATCCCTGAATGCCCAGTACCTTTGTTGGGAAGAGACTTACTGTCTAAATTGGGGGCACAAGTGACCTTTCCCCCCACAAAAGACCCACTCTTCAAGTGGGCTCAACCACNCCCTTCTGATCTTACATTTAGGTCTTTAATCCATTTTGAGTTTATCTTTGTGCATGGTGTTAGGAGGTGTTCTAATCTCATTCTTTTCAATGTAGATCTCCAGTTTTCCCAGCACCATTTATTGAAGAAGCTGTCTTTGCCCCAATGTATATTCTTGCCTCCTTTGTAAAAAATAAGGTACTCATAGGTGCATAGGTTTATTTCTGGGCTTTCTATCTTGTTCCATTGGCCAGTATTCTGTTTTTGTGCTAGTACCATACTGTCTTGATGACTGTAGCTTTGTAGTATAATCTTAAGTGAGGAAGGTTGATTCCTCCAGCTCCATTTCTCTTTTTCAAGATTGCTTTGGCTATTTGGGGTTTTTTGTGTTTCCATATGAATGGTGAAATCTTTTGTTCTAGTTCTGTGAAAAATGCCATTCGTAGTTTGATAGGGATCACACTGAAACTGTAGACTGCATTTGGTAGTATAATTTTTTCAACAATATTGATTCTTCCCACCCAGGAGCATGGAATATCTCTCCATTTGTTTATGTAGTCTTTTATTTCTTTCATTAGTGTCTTATCATTTTCTGTGTAGAGTTCTTTTGTCTCCTTAGATAAGTTTATTCCTAGATATTTAATTCTTTTTGTTGCAGTGGTGAATGGGGTTGATTCCTTAATTTCTCTTTCTGATTTTTCATTGTTAGTATATAGAAATGCCAGTGATTTCTGTGTACTCATTTTGTATCTTGAAACTTTGCCAAATTCACTGATAAGCTCTAATAATTTTCTGATACTATCTTTAGGGTTTTCTATGTACAGTATCATGTCATCTGCAAACAGTGAGAGCTTTACTTCTTCTTTTCCCATCTGGATTCCTTTTATTTCTTTTTCTTCTCTGATTACTGTAGCTAGGGCTTCCAGAAGTATGTTGAATAATAGTGGCAAAAGTGGACACACTTGTCTTGTTCCCGATCTTAGAGGGAATGATTTTAGTTTTTCACCATTGAGAATAATGTTTGCTGTAGGCTTATCATATGTTGCCTTTACTATGTTGAGGTAGGTTCTTTCAATGCCCATTTCTTGAAGAACTTTAATCACAACGGGTGCAGTATTTTGTCAAAGGCTTTTCTGCATCTATTGAGATTATCACACAGTTATTATTGAAGGAGGAGACAGAACAGGCTCCATCTTGAAAACAGAACTCCATCTTGGCCCAGACTGTAGACTTTGAGCTATATGCCCAGTATTTATGGAAACGACATACCAGCTGGAAAACCAGAACCCCAACCCCACCCCCCGGATGGAAGAGTCCCAGGGCTCGTACCTAGACTCTCTGTCGCCTAAAAGAATACCCTAATTATCTGTGTAACCGAATAGAATCATAAATTCTATTATGCTTATTGAAGTATGACCATAGGCCTATTGATAATTGTCCAGTGTTAACTACCTAGGCTTAAGGCATATGAATCACAGGTTAACTTTGATCATATCTTTCTTTTCCTTTGTTCAGACTAGTTTCAGAGAATTTGGGGAGGTGGGTTTGAGCACGTACCCTTGAGGTATATAAGGTTTTCACAAAAACTGGTCGGAGTACTTGGCTAAGCGGAGACTCTGCCTTGGGCCCACCAGTGTAATAAACTCCTCTCCACTATCCGCATTGTCCTTCTGAGTGAGTTTGTTTCCTAGAACCCGTGTCTACAACATTTGATGCATTGGCCGGGAAATTTCTCACTTGGACGAGATGAGTCCCATTTGGAACTACTCCGAGGCGTTGTGGCTTGAATCTTCTAGAGGAAAGAAGGTGCCTCGCCCTTCTGGAAGGATTCTGTTTCTCAATGCCCAGACCTTTCACGTTAGCAGGTAGTGGGGAACTAAGCACTCAGGTAAGGAGGAATCCACCCGGCAGGGTGGAAGAGGGGGCCTGATCACCGCCTGGGAGGGACTAGAAGGGGCAAGGACCCACAGGAGCCTGAAATAGGCAGGTGGCAGCGATTGCTTGCTACACAGGTCGCGAGCGTGTTAGGGCTTAGGAAAGAAATTTGTTAAGGTCATTTAGGAGGTGGTATCCACGCCCTCTTGGGGAAAATTATTACCAAGCAATTGCCAGGGTATTTTTAGGAAAAGAAACTTGGTCTTTTTGTGCTCGTATACCCTTGGGGAGGGTATTTTGTGCCTTCCCCAAGGAAGATGTCCCATCTGCTGTGAAATTCTTGGCCCCCTCGGAATTGTCAGGCTAGAAGAAAGGGGATACATAAGTGAGTATGAATTGGCTTTTCTGGAGATGGCCTGGACGTGGGATATTTAACCCATCTCTGCCTTCATCCACACCTGATCAAGCCCTCCAAGGCAGAACAGACTTTAAAAGTTAAGGGAGAAACAGTCTTGGACCACGTGGTGTTCTGTCAGCAGTGCTGACTTGCAGGTGAAGACATGCCAATCCCGCTTCTCCCACTGGACTCTGGCAGGTAAGGCTCTTCTCACCCCAATTAGGAAGGAGGAGAAATGGAAATTTAAGTGTTTCATTGAGTGGAAATATCAGAAATACATAGGGTACTGAGAACTTCATAGACAGAATGAAAAGGAAAAGTAGAAGAAGGTCTGAGAAGGTAAGCAAGATAAGGGGAAGTGAATCTAAGGCAATTGTATTGGAATGCATGATTAAAATTTTGAAGAAGGGATTTGGAGGAGACTATGGGGTGAAGATGATGCCTAACTGCCTCCACATACTCTGTGAGGTCGAATGTCCCCTGTGGGAGTCGGATGGCCACCAGAGAACACCATGAACTGAAAATTAGTGGAAGCAGCCTATACAGTAGTCACAGGAGAGCCAGGATACCCGAATCAATATCCATATATTGACTCATGGCTAGGGTTAGCTCAAGACCCTCCTACTTGGACAAGGTTCTGTATCCAGAAGGGAAAGGGGAAAATATTAATGGCACAAAAATTGTCTGATGATAAAAAAGGAAATTCTACAGGATTTGGAAGGGGGATGACCTGACCCCTCCCCCATACTGGATAATGATGCGCTTGCCTCCCAGTACCACACCAGGACTGGAGGCCACCTTGATGCCTGATCCAGGGCCAGGTGAAGTTCCTGCAGCAGCTGCTGTTCTTCCACCAGCTCTCCCAGAGATCATAGAGCCGCCATTCCAGCAGGCTCTGATCCCAGCAATGGAGACCTCTGGTCAATGCCCCCAGAATTCCACCTCAGCCAGATCTCCTAGATTGTATCCACCTCCCCCAGTGGGTGCTGTTGGGAAGGGGGAAGAAAACACAGGAATTAGACAGAGGCTGCACTCTGCCAAGGAACAGGGGGAAAGAACCCCACTACATATGCCTCTCAGAGAGTTACAACAGCCTCCAGTTCAGGACGCATGTGGGCACTACCATCAGCCCCCTGTCACCTATTATTACCAACCATTTTCCTCTACGGATATATTAACCTGGCAGAGACACACTCCACCATACTCGGGGGAGCCACAAGCCATGATTAGGCTAATGGAGACTATTTTTCAAACCCACCGCCCTAAATGGGATGACATAATCCAACTACTAGTCTCCCTCTTCAGCACTGAGGAAAGACACAGGATCCTAACTGAGGCCAGAAAAATGGTTAAGAGAAATGACACCTGAGGGTACTGCAAACCTGCAGTGGTGGGCAGAACTAGCCACTCCCAATGAGATCCCCAATTGGGACTGTAATACAGAGGAAGGGAGGGGCCACCTGGAGAGATATCAGGGAGCTATTTTACAAGGTCTCAAGAGGGGGGCCCAAAAACCTATGAGTATGGCAAAACCCTCCAAAGTGATGCAAAGGGAAAGTGAATCACCCTTTGAGTTCTACGAAAGACTATGCGAGGCTTGTAGACTTTATATACCAATAGATCCAGAGGCTACTGGGTCTCAGGATGGTGATAAAAGCAGCCTTTGTGTCTCAAGCCTACCCTGAAAATGTCAGATGAGGGGGCACCAAGTGACTCATGAATTTTTATACATCCCTGAATGCCCAGTACCTTTGTTGGGAAGAGACTTACTGTCTAAATTGGGGGCACAAGTGACCTTTCCCCCCACAAAAGACCCACTCTTCAAGTGGGCTCAACCACCTATTTACCCTTCCTCTTAGTAACCCTTCAAGATGAATGGAGGTTACATGATTTCCCGGAAGGGAAACTGGATGGGCTAAACAGTCAAAAGAGAGAGTTAACGCAACAATTCCCTGAGGTCTGGGCAGAAGACAACCTCCTTCCAGGCTTGCAAAACAAGGTAATAGGACTGGTAATAGGACTCAAACCCAGTACCATTACATCAGCACCCACTTTAGGCTTGCCTGACCTTGCTAAGCTGTTTACTCTTTATGTGACTGAGAAAGACAAAGTGGCTATGGGAGTGTTGTCCCAGACTCTGGGGACATGGGACAGACTCGTGGCTTATCTCCCAAAACAGCTGGACAATGTTGCCACTGGGTGGATGTAGGGAAGTTGCCACAGTTGCCTTACTGGTCTGTGAGGCAATCAAGCTGACTTTGGGCCAAGATTTGATCGTAAAAGTCCCACATGAGGTTAACACTCTCCTGTGAGGGGACCTCCATAAATGGCTGTCAACATCCCGGATTACTCAATACCAGGGACTGTTATGTGAGAATCCCCGTGTTACAACTAAGCCTTGTCAGGCCCTGAATCTGGCCACTCTCCTTCCTGTGGGATGAGGTGAGCCCTCACATGATTGCAAGGAAATGTGCCAGCAGACTTGACTTGATAGACCAGCCAATCCCAGACCCAGATTTGGTCCTGTACACCAATGGCACCAGCCTGGTGAAACGAGGACAACAACTGTTGGGATATGCAGTAGTCATGGAAGAAACCATCACTGATACTAGCTCTCTGCCATCACACTAGTCTGCTCAATGGGCTGAGCTATATGCTCTAATCCAGGCCCTCCAGCTGTCAAAGGTAAGATGACAAACATTTACACAGACTCCAGGTATGCTTTTGCCACACTACATGTACACAGGGCTCTGTATAAGGAGAGAGGCCTTTTGATAGCTAGTGGAAAAGATGTTAAAAATAAGGAAGAAATTAAGACCCTATTAGATGCTGCCTGAGGAGAAGGCAATGGCAACCCACTCCAGTACTCTTGCCTGGAAAATCCCATGGACAGAGGAGCCTGGTAGGCTGCAGTCCATGAGGTCATGAAGAGTCAGACACGACTGAGTGATTTAACTGAACTGAACTGAACTGATACCATACCATACCATTGAAACACAGAACTTGTCCACCTACCATGTAAATAAGGTAGATTTACCAGGGCTTGTTGTAGGTTAGTCTTTATGCTGCCATGGGCAGAAGTGAATCCCAGTGTGCAGCGGCCTACCCAGCTGATTGGTAACCAAGGCCACTTCACTGAATGAAGTCTACTCACTGACACTACTGTTACCTGCTGGTCATGGTATGTACATTCTCAGGATGGGCAAAAGCTTTTCCTACCCAGACTGAAAGAGCATCATAGTAGTCCAGTGCCTGCTTAGGGAGATAGTTCCCAGATTTGGATTTCCCACCAGCATTGGATCAGACAATGGCCCAGTTTTTGTAGCTGACTTAGTATAACAAGTAAGCAGAACTTTAAACATTAAGTAGAAATTACATAGAGCATATAGGCCTCAGAGTTCTGGGATGGTGTAAGGAACCAACCAGACACTTAAAGAGACTCTACAAGTGGGTCACAGAGACTGACTGCTCCTGGGTGGACTTGTTTCCAATGGCTCTGCTCAGACTCAGGATGACCCCACAGTCCCATGGCTATTCTCCATATGAAATTGTATATGGGAGGCCCCCTCCCATAATAAAACAGATGTCAACAAATTTGCCTCAGGTAAGGAGAGATGAGATTTCACAGCAGATGGAACAACTGGGTAAGGTAATAAAATCAAGTAACTAAGTTTGTACAAGAAAGGGTGTCATTCCCCCTTGGGGGAACAGATTCACCAATTTGTGCCCAGGGATCAAGTGTGGGTCAAGGACTGAAAACATGACTCCTTGACCCCACATTGGAAGGGCACATATACTGTTGTTCTAATCACCCCTATGGCAGTTAAAGTTTCAGATGTCACTCTCTGGATCTACCACATGAGGATGAAGAGAACATACCACACACACCCAGAAAACACTGAGTGGAGTGAGCAGAGGGACCCCACTGACCCCCGAGAGACTAAGATCATCCTTAAGAAGAAGGAAAAGAAGATCCCAGACGAGCTCCTTCAGGATGAAGCCGCACAATCAACTCCTGCTGCTTGGCCTCATCAACGTGATTTTGAATTTAACTTCTGTTTCAACTCAGGACAATGTTTTCATCTCATGGACACATTCTTACGCAGACTTCCACAACACCTCCAACTGCTGGGTATGTGGGGCCATGCCTCTGTCTGTGATGGATGGACTTCCTTGGTGGGTGTCCCTGCTCTGTCAAGGAGATTTTAAAGCACTCTGCTCTTTTCTGGGACGATAAAAACAGACTTTCCTTTCTTTTGTCCATCATAATCTCTCCCTGTTCTCTTGGTGTAAGACATACCTACAGTCAATAAACTCCGGTCATGGGGTTGCATTTGATGTAAACACTAGTTTCATTAGGAGTAACAAAAGCCTATACCTCATATTTAAAGAACAAAAGGAAAAAAGCTCCCTGACCAGCAAGGGAGGACAGGTCTCTAGGTTTGTTGAACAATTCTACCATGTCTGGGATGACTATTTCTGGATGACCCCAGAAAAGGGTCAATTAATTACTCCCACTGCTATATGCTGGGAACAAAAAGAACAAAGGGTAGGGTTTGGTGACCTTCATTAGACTCAAAAGAACTAAAATATATGTGGTATCTATCCCCCGAAAAATGTAAATGAACATTCGAGGTCACATATCACCCCAAACAGTCCATCCATTGGCCAGGCTCTGATTGGAAATATGACCCTGAAATCCACTGGATGGTGTCCAAGGGAACCCAATGACTTTGTGGGCCTAACCTTTGGCCTTGGTTACCAATCAGCTGGGTAGGCCGCTGCACACTGGGATTCACTTCTGCCCATGGCAGCATAAAGCCTAACCTACAACAAGCCCTGGTAAACCTACCATATTTACGTGCTAGGTGGACAAGGTCTGTGTTTCAATGGTATGGTATGGTATCAGTTCAGTTCAGTTCAGTTGCTCAGTCTTGTCCGACTCTTTGCGACCCCCTGAATTGCAGCACACCAGGCCTCCTTGTCCATCACCAACTCCCGGGGTTCNCCTAACCTACAACAAGCCCTGGTAAACCTACCATATTTACGTGCTAGGTGGACAAGGTCTGTGTTTCAATGGTATGGTATGGTATCAGTTCAGTTCAGTTCAGTTGCTCAGTCTTGTCCGACTCTTTGCGACCCCCTGAATTGCAGCACACCAGGCCTCCTTGTCCATCACCAACTCCCGGGGTTCACTCAAACTCATGTCCATCGAGTCGGTGAGGCCATCCAGCCATCTCATCCTGTCATCCCCTTCTCCTCCAGGCCCCAATCCCTCCCAGCATCAGTCTTTTCCAATGAGTCATCTCTTGTATGGTATGGTATATTGCTGTCTTATTTGTACCTTCTATAGGGACAACAGATATTATGATTAAAGTAGAGGCCTTGAGAGATGGCCCTAAGATGGCGGAGGAATAGGATGGGGAGACCACTTTCTCCCCAACAAATTCATCAAAAGATCATTTGAACACTGAGCAAATACCACAAAACAACTTCTGAACGTTGGCAGAGGACACCAGGCACCCTGAAAGGCAGCCCATTGTCTTCAAAAGGAGGAAGGACAAAATATAAAAGATAAAAAGAGAGACAAAAGAGTTGGGGATGGCGAAGCATCCTGGGGAGGGAGTCTTAAAAGAGAAGTTTCCAAACAACAGGAGACCCTCTCATCAGCGGGTCTCTGGGGAATTTTGGAATCTCCAAAGGGCAACATAACCGGGAGGAAAAAATAAATAAATAAAACCCACAGATTATGGGGTCCAACTACAATCCTAGTAGAGAAGTAGCCCAGACACTTGCCTCCGATACCAGCAAGCAGGGGCTGAACAGGCAGGTGTGGGCTGCACTGTTTAGGGTAAGGACCAAGCCTGAATGCCCAGAGGGCAATCTGAGGGAGCTACCGTGAGACAGCAACCCAAACCGTGGGATAGCAGGGGTGTGGGAGTGGCCGGTAGAGAGAACTTTCCCATGAAAAGCTCTAACCTAAGGCACTGCCAGCCTGACCACAGAACAAAGGACTGAGCAAATATCAAAGGAGAGCTAGCCAGCTGCAGACCAGCCTATACCCTGCCAGAGGCAGGGAGGCAGGCAGGCACCACCCAGAGCCAGAAGGAAAGGGGCAAACTCAGCCCCAGAGACAGCATCCCCCTACCAAACTGCGAGCAGGCTCTCAGTCGCTAACCAAGTTTTCCTGGGATCCTGGACGCTTAACATTGGCCAGGAGGGTCGCAGCCAGAGATCAGCTCCCCAGAAGAGACACAAGGTACACCTGAGACTCAGCTGCACACCCAGGAAACTGAGCGGCTGGGATGGGGAGCACCACACCTGGGGAGTGTGAGCTCGCCAAGCATCTGGTCGCCTAAGCTGCTCGGACCTGGGAAGGGGACAAAACGCAGGCTCAACTGAGTCTGTGCTTTTGTGGAGTACCCGAGGCATCTGAATGCAGATTTCCAAAGAATAGCAAGAAGAGATAAGAAAGCCTTCTTCAGCGATCAAAGCAAAGAAATAGAGGAAAACAACAGAATGGGGAAGACTAGAGATCTCTTCAAGAAAATTAGAGATACCAAGGGAATATTTCATGCAAAGATGNAGAAAGTGAAGAGGAACTGAAAAGCCTCTTGATGAAAGTGAAAGAGGAGAGTGAAAAAGTTGGCATAAACTTCAACATTCAGAAAACAAAGATAGTGGCATCCGGTCCCATCACTTCATGGCAAATAGATGGGGAAACAATGGAAGCGGTGTCAGACTTTATTTTTAGAGAGCTCCAAAATCACTGCAGATGGTGATTGCAGCCATGAAATTAAAAGACGATTACTCCTTGGAAGAAAGTTATGGCCAACCTAGATAGTATATTCAAAAGCAGAGACATTACTTTGCCGACTAAGGTCCGTCTAGTCGAGGCTATGGTTTTCCAGTAGTCATGTAGGGATGTGAGAGTTGGACTGTGAAGAAGGCTGAGTGCTGAAGAATTGATGCTTTTGAGCTGTCATGTTGGAGAAGACTCTTGAGAGTCCCTTGGTCTGAAAGGAGATCCAACCAGTCCATTCTGAAGGAGATCAGCCCTGGGATTTCTTTGGAAGGAATGATGCTAAAGCTGAAACTCCAGTACTTTGGCCACTTCATGCGAAGGGTTGACTCATTGGAAAAGACTGTGATGCTCGGAGGGTTGGGGGCAGGAGGAGAAAGGGACGACAGAGGAGGAAATGGCTGGATGGCATCACTGACTCGATGGACGTGAATCTGAGTGAACTCCGGAGTTGGTGATGGACAGGGAGGCCTGGTGTGCTGCGATTCATGGGGTCGCAAAGAGTCTGACATGACTGAGCAACTGAACTGCACTGAATTGATATTCCATGGTGCTGCATATTTTTTCTTTACCAACTGGTTCATTTTACAGATCTTTTGCATCCATAAAATTTAGCAAGTTATTTCAGTTTTTAAGAGGGGGTTCAATTCATAGTTGGTTTGCTAATTAAACTCCCTTTCAAATATTTAAAGTACATTTGTTAGTTTAATGTATTTAATTTTCTTTGAAAATACATCAATTATGTGATAAATAAACCTCAAATAATAAGCTTTATAAATCAAATAACAACGTGTAAATATGGCAAAATAAAGTTATCTTAAACTTTCTAATATGGTTTATGAATTTAGCACAATTTTCTCTTATCTATAATCACAAAGCTAATACTCATTATGTATTTTAAAATCGAGGTACCTTCTTGATGGTCCAGTGGTTAAGACTTCACCTTCCAATGCAGGGGCGGGTGTGGTTTCAGACCTTGTTGGGGACCTATGATCCCCATGCCTCTCAGCGAAAAGACCAGGACATAAACAATAGAAATAATATTGTAACAAATTCAACAAAGACTTTAAAAATGGCCCACATCAATATATATATATATATGTATATATACATATTGAAAAAAATGTAATTATAAGGCAAATCTGTTAGTCTGTTTGTCCTTTAATATACCAAATTCTCTTCCTTGTTTTAAGTACAGGAAAACCTTGTTTTATTGTGCTTCATTTTAAGTGAAGCTTGCAGACACTAAGTTTTTTTACAAATTGAAGATTTGTGGTGCTTTCCTCAGATACTGCTAATGTGCTCCATCCTTTCTTCCAAGGAAGCTAAGGACATGTTGGGATTGGCCCTCACTCTCTCCAGCAAACTAGCCCCAAACCTGGCAGCCCCCACCTAGCCCTCGCCTGCACTTTGGTATCTGTCTCTCCATGATGATAAGATCATTGTCCTCGTTAAAGCGCTTGGCCAGTGTCAGAGTTGGGAGCCTCACCTGCAATGTAGGGTTGGTGGACCTGCCCCAGCAGCTGATGCTATGCCAGCAGAGATCCTGCCCCCGCCACCACTGTTGCCCCAGTTTTTTATAAACATATAAGAGAATTTAAGCCTCGTTAATCAGGGGAATACAACATAGACACAATATGATATCCTAGTCACCCATCAGAAAAAGTAAAGTGAAAAAGATGGAAAAACACTCAGAGAAGATGCTGCTACTGATGCTGCTAAGTTGCTTCTGTTCTGCCGTCCCTGGGATTCTCCAGGCAAGAACACTGGAGTGGGTTGCCATTTCCTTCTCCAATGCATGAAAGTGAAAAGTGAAAGGGAAGTCGCTTAGTCGTGTCCAACACTTAGCGACCCCATGGACTGCGGCCCACCAGGTTCCTCCGTCCATGGGACTCTCCAGGCAAGAGTAGGTAAGTGAGGTGCCATTGCCTTCTCTGCAGAGAAGATGAGGATGTGCAAAAGCTGAAATTTTTACATACTGCTGGGGACAGATAGACCATAAGCACTATGGAAAACACCCTGGCCTTCCCTATAAGCTGGCAATTCAACTCCTTGAAAATAAATAAATAAACCAAAACTATGCACTGCAACATGGATGACTCTCACAGACAGAATACAGAGCATGAAACAATCTATGCTGTATAATTCCACTTAAATATAACTGAAGAGTCTTCATAACTATCTACGGTATTTAAGGATTCATGAATAAGCTGAAAAGCGATAATGAAATACAAAGAATAGTTATCACAGGAATCAGGGTAATGGTTATTCTTTGGGGGAAAGATAGTCATAGGAAAAATGAGGGTGACTTCTAGGATCCAAGCAATATTCCACTTCTCAGACTGGCTGGTGGTTACATGCATGTTTGATGATAAACTGTTTAGCAGCACTTTCATGCTATGTGCATGCTCTAGTAAGTGTGCTCTATTTGGTAACTAAGAAAATTAAGGCACTCAGCGCAAGCGGCTGCAATGGCCGAGCGGGCCAGCGCACTCAGCGCTCCAGAGAGGAACTACCACACGTCGGAGGACAGAGACAGCGGCGGAGAGTCCCAGGCTGTGATGGCACAGGAACAGCTGAGAGGAGCCACCCAGCGTCCAAGGTCAGGGTCGGGGGCCGGGAAGAGCCACCCCACGTCGGAGGCCAGGGTCGGGGGCTGGGAAGAGCCACTGATTGATTAGCACTCAGCACGGGTGGCTGCGACGACCGTCACACTCAGCGCGGCCGAGAGGAGTTGCCCCACATCCAAGGTCAGGGGCAACAGCCGAGAGTGCCGGGCTGCAACGGCACAGGAACAGCCAGGAGGAGCCACCCCGCATCTGAGATCAGGGTCGGGGACCGGGAAGATCAACCCGTGTACAAGGAGCAGTGGCTGCGCTGACGCAGGAGGGCCTGGAGGAGCCGTCCCACGTTGAGGGTTGGGAGGGGCAGCAGTGAGGAAACGCCCTTCCTCCAGGGTGGGGAGAGGAGGCTGCACTTTGCTGGGGTAGCCGTGGAGAGATACCCCACGCTCAAGAGAGAAGAAATCCAGCTCCACCCACCAGAACTCCAAAACAAGCCTCCCTAACCAAGAAACCTTGACAAACCACTGATACAACCCCACCTACAGGGAGGAAACTCCATAATAAAGAGAACTCCACAAATTCCCAGAATATAGAAAGACCACAACAAACGCAGCAATATAACCAAGATGAAGAGACAGAGGAATACCCAGGAGGTAAAGGAACAGGAGAAATGCCCACTAAACCAAACAAAAGAGGAAGAGATAGGGAATCTACCTGAGAAAGAATTCAGAATATTGATAGTGAAAATGATCCAAAATCTGGAAATCAAAATGGAATCACAGATAAATAACCTGGAGACAAGGATTGAGAAGATGCAAAAAAGATTTAACAAGGACCTAGAAGAAATAAAAAAGAGTCAATGTATAACGAATAATGCAATAAATGAGATCAGAAACACTCTGGAGGCAACAAAGAGTAGAATAACGGAGGCAGAAGATAGGATTAGTGAAATAGAAGATAGAATGGTAGAAATAAATGAATCAGAGAGGAAAAAAGAAAAACGAATTAAAAGAAATGAGGACAATCTCAGAGACCTCCAGGACAATATGAAATGCTCCAACATTCGAATTATAGGAGTCCCAGAAGAAGAAGACAAAAAGAAAGACCATGAGAAAATACTTGAGGAGATAATAGTTGAAAACTTCCCTAAAATGGGGAAGGAAATAGTCACCCAAGTCCAAGAAAGCCAGAGAGTTCCAAACAGGATAAATCCAAGGCAAAACANGAGACAGAGGAATACCCAGGAGGTAAAGGAACAGGAGAAATGCCCACTAAACCAAACAAAAGAGGAAGAGATAGGGAATCTACCTGAGAAAGAATTCAGAATATTGATAGTGAAAATGATCCAAAATCTGGAAATCAAAATGGAATCACAGATAAATAACCTGGAGACAAGGATTGAGAAGATGCAAAAAAGATTTAACAAGGACCTAGAAGAAATAAAAAAGAGTCAATGTATAACGAATAATGCAATAAATGAGATCAGAAACACTCTGGAGGCAACAAAGAGTAGAATAACGGAGGCAGAAGATAGGATTAGTGAAATAGAAGATAGAATGGTAGAAATAAATGAATCAGAGAGGAAAAAAGAAAAACGAATTAAAAGAAATGAGGACAATCTCAGAGACCTCCAGGACAATATGAAATGCTCCAACATTCGAATTATAGGAGTCCCAGAAGAAGAAGACAAAAAGAAAGACCATGAGAAAATACTTGAGGAGATAATAGTTGAAAACTTCCCTAAAATGGGGAAGGAAATAGTCACCCAAGTCCAAGAAAGCCAGAGAGTTCCAAACAGGATAAATCCAAGGCAAAACACCCCAAGACACATATTAAGAAAATTAAAAATCAAATTTGAAAAATTAAAAAAAAAATAAAATAGAAGCCAAGAGAGAAGAATCTGAAGAGTCTGATGATGACATGGGCCTTGGTCTTTTTTTTTAATTGGAACATAATTGCTTTATAATGTTGCTTTCTGCTGTACAACAATGTGAATCACCTATATGTATATATACATTGCCTTCCTCTTGAGCCTCCTTCTTACCCCCCCACGCCTCCATCCAAGCCCTTTAGGTCATCACAGAGCACTGAGTTGAACTCTCTGTGGTATACAGCAGCTTCCCACTAGGACTTTGGTCTGTTTGATTAAACCTTTCTAGTAACACATTTAATAAAACGTTGAGCTCTTTGCTGGGGGAAAAAAAAAGATTGCGACATTATGTGTCAAGCAAGTCTATCAACGCCATTTTCCAAAAGCATTTGCACACTTAATGTAACACAGAAATAATGTGTCACATTATTTATTTATTTTATTACTATTGTATTTGTTATGGTGATCTGTGACCAGTGATCTTTGATGTTACTACTACCATATTGAAGGTTCACATGATCGTTAGCAATAAATTTTTAGCAATAAATTATTTTAAAATTAAGGTATGTACATTGTTTTTTAGACTTCATGCTACTGCACAGTTAACAGACTACAGCATAGTGTAAATGTAACTTTTATATGCACTGCTGCTGCTGCTGTTGCTGCTAAGTTGCTTCAGTCGTGTCTGACTGTGCGATCCCATAGACAGCAGCCCACCAGCTTCCCCGTCCCTGGGATTCTCCAGGCAAGAACATTGGAGTGGGTTGCCATTTCCTTCTCCAATGCATGAAAGTAAAAAGTGAAAGTGAAGTCACTCAGTCATGTCCGACTCATAGCAACCCCATGGACTGTAGCCTGCCAGGCTCCCCCATCCATGGATTTTCCAGGCAAGAGTACTGGAGTGGGGTGCCATTATGCACTAAGAAACCCAAAAATTCATATGTTTGCTTTACTGCAATACCCACTTTGTTGTAGTGGTTTGGAACCAAAGCTTAAGTATCTCTGAGCTGTGCCTGCACTTAAAATACTAGATAGCTATAGACTATTCCCAAATTTAACTCAAAATAGTAATAACTCAGAGTTTGGTTAATTTTATCATCTCTATACTTAACTCTAAATCCCCTCAGACATTTACCCGTGAAGGATGAAATTATTTCCTCCCAAGTAATTTTCCATTACCCTGTTTGGTAGCTGAGGTTGTATGTAGACTTGACACTTTGGGTGGGATAAGAATATTTATCACAGTAGGCATTGTCAAATGACAGATTAAACAATTTAGTGGTGAGTTTAATTCCCTTTATTCAGGGAAAAGCAATCCAGGGATTGGGGGCATACAGTGCCTCACAAGCAGCAGAACACCTTTCCTGAGGTATTTTGGGTAACGGTGAGTTTTGCAAAGTTTTATAAGTTCCAATGTGGAAAGAAGGCATGGTTGATTAGGATTGTATATCTGACCTTATTTAGAAAGATCAAGGAACAAGGAAATGAGTCCAGAGTCCACAGCTGGCCCAATATATGGAATAGTCTGATTGGATACACCATGTTTCTGGTCACATGAAACATTTACAGAAACACCAAAGTTTGCTGATGTAACACTCCAGACAGGAGTGGCTCCATCTTGAGTCTGGAAGTTTATTTCAACAACGTCTAGGATGAGTTTTCTCACAATGATGGAACACTAGTCTTACTAGAAGTCTCTTTAATGTTCCTGTGCCAGATAAGGGGATCTCACACAAACCACTGACCTTGCATTAGAGTGTATGAGCCCTAATTTTCACATATGATCTAACCCCACAATCCTCATCCACATTGCTTCACTAATTATTTGGATCCAATGAGTCATATCTAGTTATATTCTAGGCTGAATGACTTTTATATTCTTCCTATCTGTTGTGCTACAAGTCTTATAGTATTTAAATGACATCTGTTTGGATTCTGTAAAATCTGTACCTGTCTGATTCAAAGGTCAGAATTCTAACATCATTCTTGTGATAATAGATAGCACTTTTTAAAGGCAAATAAAACAGGATAAGTACAAAGTTTAAAAGTTACTGCAATAAATAATCACTGGCAATTAACCAGGTTTAGTTCAACCATATGAGCTACCCTGATGGCTCAGGTAAAGAATCTGCCTGCCAATACAGAAGATGTGAGTTCGATCCCTGGATCAGGAAGATCACCTGGAGAAGGAGATGGCAACCCACTCCAGTATTTTTTCCTGGGAAATGTCATGGACCGAGGGACCTGGAAAGCTACAGTACATAGGATCACAGAGAGTCAGCAAAACTGAGCAACTAAACAACAAGTTCAACCACAGAGTCCCCCTTTCCTTCTCCCTTCCTCCCATCTTCTGCAAATCACCACAATCATATATTATCACTTCACTTATAAATTTTTGAATGACCAATGTGTGGCTTTATTGCTTCTAGAATAAGACAGTTTTATAGTAAAACTTTTCCATAGTGGGCTAGTGTTTAACTTATGTGCCCCAAATATAAAATGACAATTTTCATAAATTGTCATTTAACAATACAATCACTTCACAGATGCCTTAACAAGTGCTATTTTGAAAATGCTGATTTTTTCCCCTCTCATCACACTATAGCCACTAGAGCAAGTTGAAGAGCAGTCATTGCAGAAAGGAGGGATAACACTTGCTACAAAATTATCTGAATCGCACAAAATCGCTCTACTTCTGCTGAATGGTCTAACTTGGAACCTTCTAAAACTTTCGATATTTGCTACTTAGTGTGTGTCTACCTTCAAGACAAAAATAAATGAACAAGTAGCAAGTGAGTTTTAGTAAATATTAGTACATAAATTCAAAAATAAGCAGTCATGCTTACTTTGACAATTTTTAAATTAAATTCTTGGAATAGTACAAATATATCTGTGATTTTAATATACATACCTATAACACAGTGATATTCTCTGCTAAAACTATTTCTAGTCCTTATGATGAAATTAAATTTTTCTGGGTTTGAAGCAAAGTGCATTGTGAGCAAGAAATAAGAAATATTGGCCTAAAATTAATTGCATAGGAACTTCTTGTTATTTCAGTTTTCTGGAAACTTTTCATCTTAAATATAGAACTTTGGGTAATTTCCCACAAGTTTTCCTTGTCCCTTTAATACATGATCAAATATATATACACACAGATATATATGTACTTGCACGCATCCATATAGACACTTATAAATGTTGAATCCCTAAATGTTTAATTGGCGAGAGGTCAGCTCTGTGTAGGGAGCTGATCTCAGAATTTGGCATTAAAGTTAGAAATAATGTCCCTCTCTAAATGTGGGGTGAGTCATTTTAGAAGTAACCCTACCCAAGAAATGGTGTCACCCTGAAGTGTCATGAGAAACTCCTCAGTTTTATTTGGGCAAGACAGTTTCCCAAGAAGGCAAGATGGACCTGTGATGTGTGTACATTACATGCATGCACTCACACTGCCGCAGGTGTGGTATGGGAGGATTATGACAGAGGGGTGATGGGTAACATGGAGCCTAGGAGAAGATGGCCAAAGAGGAGAGCCATGCCAGATGGTCTGCTGCCCTAACCCAAGAGAGAGGCTGTTCTGGCCCTAAGGGCTACTGCTGATCCTCAGGACCCCAAAGTCCTAATGTGGAGAGAGAAGTTCACTAATCTGTTGGTTTGGTGCTAAATCTGTCCTCTCTATAAACAACTCTCTGATCAATAGTAGGGACTCCAGGTGTTCTTGGTCTCACCCAGAATAATTAAGCCCTATGAAAATACCCTAGATAGCTTTTATACCCAGAAGCAGTCTCTGCTGTAAATGGGGTTCTTGGTTTGTAGATCATTTTCCCACCAGAGTTTGATCTTCTTGAGTAATGGTTGGAATTAGATGTAAGGACCAGCAAAGCTAAAATACAGAATTAGCTGAGGGACCGTTTACCATCAGAGCACACTAGTAAA
Source organism: Neotragus moschatus (assembly GCA_006410615.1). Lineage (NCBI taxonomy): Eukaryota > Metazoa > Chordata > Mammalia > Artiodactyla > Bovidae > Neotragus > Neotragus moschatus. The sequence goes on from SJYA01000745.1 coordinate 25,434, forward strand.
GTTCAGCCTGAGGCAAATGGCCAAGTAACCCTGTTGACTTTTCTTTAGCTTTACTTTGGCTATGAACCTGGTGAATGTAGAATTCAAAATCAGTATATTTTTATCTTTCAGTGGAATAAAACTAATTTTTATGAAAGTGGAAAGAAAAGTTCAGATAGGGAAGAAGTTGGTGCTTGGTGGCAAATGAAAATGGGGAACTGATCAGTTTTATTGAAGCTTTGGGAATAACTGGCTTCTATTCACAGCGGAGACAAAACAAAGATCAGTAACATTTAAAGTTGTATTTATTCCTAACAGAGCATGCTCTTTGAGGTGTAGCCTGTTGTCATGTGAAACACATGCTCCCTGCAGCCAGCTTGTTTAGGACTGAATCTTGGCTCCAACACTTGCCAACTGTGTAACCTTGGGCAAGCAACTTCAGTTCTCTGTGCCTTGTTTTCCTTATCTCTAAAATGAATTGTTGTAAAGATTAAATGAGATGGTGTACACAAAATGATTAAAATTACATCTGACATATAGTAAGACATTTTTATAATCTAATAATTGTGGAGTAGCTTATTTCTCATNAACAACAACAACAAAAAAAACACACACACCTCAACACATCACCTCTAGCTGTCTGAACTTAGGATAAACTCCCCAAAAGAAAGTACTTACCTGGCCTTGCAGGATTGCCCCCTGCCTGTTGCTCTGACTTCATCCCACCACTTATCCCCTGTGTGGCAACTCCCCAGGGCAGTTGTCTTTTTCACTCTTCTCTTTTCAGCACGTGATATGGTGCTATGGATGCTCAAAAATACTTGTTGGACAAAAGAAAAGGAATAAGTGAATGAATAAATAAATAATGATTCCTTGGTCTCTGCTTTGGAGATTAAACACATCCTGTAGAACGCAAGATAACTAAACGTTCATCATTCTCCCCTGCCCCTCCTGCTAACTGTTTCCCCGCCCTGCAGCTGCTTCCTCAAAGAATCTCCAGCTCTCTCCTCTTTACATCGTGCACGCCTGCTGTTGGGAACACCCACAGTTGCACTCTGCACACACACACACAGCTCACTCTGAGTAATCATATTGATTCGGAATTAACGGCCATTCAGACACCGCATTGAAGATGCCATCTGGGATGTGATTGCACTTCAGAGGTAGATCATAGTCTGTGAAGATCTGTCAAAAATGAAGAAATAACTCATCCAAATGGCCATGTTAGAACCTAGCTGCTCTTTGTTGGGAAGCAGAGTCTGGTGATGCAGACTAGAATGGAAAAAAATGAAGTAAGAGAAAGAAGGAGAAAGACCTACTTCTCTCCTCTGTTTTCCAGAGTCAAGAGACATGGGCAGTTTAGGCATGTGCTGCTGCTGCTGCTCAGTTGCTTCAGTCGTGTCCGACTCTGCGCGACCCCATAGATGGCAGCCCACCAGGCTCCCCCGTCCCTGGGACTCTCCAGGCAGGAACACTGGAGTGGGCTGCCATTGCCTTCTCCAATGTGTGAAAGTGAAAAGGGAAAGGGAAGTCGCTCAGTCGTGTCTGACTCAGCATGTGCAGAGGTTGGTAATGGACTTCTTTGGTTAAAGCCATCTAACTGACAACAAATACTTCTCAAGATAATCTCTGGTCCAGAGGGTATGTGCTGAGGCAGTCCTAGGTTTCAAGTCTTTCCTACTTACTGGAGAGTTTGCCAATTTCCCTGGTGTAAATATCCCCACATGTTCTGTTTCTGGCTACCAACAATTCAGTGACTAGCTCCTAAAATGTTTCAGTGTGTAACAGTTGAATCCGGCAAGACAATACAAGATAGTTTCAACAAACTACAAGAAGGAGGCATTCATATCCTAAATCTGCCCTCCTGGGTTGGTGCCAGGCCTTGATTGTGCCTGGAGAAGCAGGAAACACAAACCTCAGGAGATGCCTGCCTCCTCCTCATCCATGTGGAATGCCTGGTGGTACCGCAAGTGCTTCCTGCTTCCACAGCATCCCTTCATCTCCACGCAGACCTGCCCTCTGTGGGCAGCATACCATTGTCCTGCCAGCAGAATCCAGTATTATTCAGCAGGCACTTTTGAATTGAAAATAACATTTGAAAAGGATTATCCCAGGCAAAGTCATCAACTGCTGTGTACTCATTGAACTTAAAACAATGCAAGATTGATTACTTTTGTAGTCTATGCAAATTACAAATGGCATTGATATTAATCCTCAGTATTTGACTTCACCTCCCAGTGCTTCACAATTACTGTTCTTAATTCAAGAAGCTGGACTTTTCTTTTGTAAAATCAAGTTATGTGTGTGTGTGGGCGGGAAAAATAGTCACATCTGAAGTATACTAAAAATCCTAAAAGCTTATTTAAAAAAAAAAAAAGCACTGTATGAAAGGACCTCCGTTCTCTGAGATTTCTGACCTCCCGTGTTGTACTTATAATAAAATGCCATGGCCTTGCGAGATTCTCTTATCTCTAACTGAAGGTTTTACCTCTTCCTGGTACTGAGTTAAATGTAACCCTCTTTCACAGCCTGGCCTAGTGAATTGATCACCTTTGGACCCACTTGAGAGAATCATGGATGGTGTCATTAATTTACCTAGTAGTCTTCCATATGCACAAGCGTTCCTTAACTATGTTAAGATATATGACCTTGTGGTATGAGAGGGAAGGAACCATTTCTAGAATGGTTGGGTGGAGGGTGGCACTGTGAATATTTGCAAGGAACTTGTTGAATACCTAAATAGTATTCTGAGTATTCCATAAATTATCATGGTGCATTATCACAACATTTTAGAAGGACTTAGAAAATGCAAAAACAATTGCAAAACAGTTAAGAAACCTTTCCAGAGTGGCATATCTGGAAATGGACAAGGCAAGACTGGAAGCTGAGTCCTTCCAGTTGCAAAAACCATTGCTTTCTCTGATCCATCACTCTGCCTTATGAACCCATGCCCCAAGAGCTGCCTGGAAGCTTGTCTCATTTCCTCCATCTATTTTGAGTCCAAAGCAAAGGCACCTTCTGTCTCCACCTTGTCTAAAACTTGAACTTGAGATGATGTCATGGGATAGTCAAATTAAATCAGTACAGATTTATCAAGGTCTTACTTCATTGGAAATGCCACGCTGGGTGTAGAATAACTACAGCGTCCTTCCCAGTGGGAAAGCTGACTCCTCTGTACAGAGAGAAGACTGGAAGCCTGATGAAACCGAACCTGATTACACCCAGACCTGAGCTCCTCCCTGCATCCCTTGCACCCTCCTTGCTCTGCTCACCTCAGAACCATCCTGTCTTCTTCTCTCCTCTTCTTCATGTCCCACTCAATTCTCAAGTCATCTGAAGCTCACCTATGCCCTCCTTCTAGATCCATCCATAATCACTGTCATTGCCCCAGCACTGGGTTCTAGTATTCTTCTGTCTCTCTCTTTTTGAAAATATTTACCTGTTGGTTTGGCTGTTTCAGGTTTTAGTTGTGGCAGACGGGATCTTCATTGTGGTATGCAAGTGACCTCTTAGTAGAGGCATATGGGATCTACTTCCCTGAGCAGAAATGGAACCCGGGCCCTCTGCATTGGGAGCATGGAGTCTTAGCCACTAGACCACCAGGGAAGTCCCAGCTTCCAGCGTCTCTTGCCTGGAGTACTGAAACAACTTTTAAGCTGGCTTTCCTCTTTATATCATCCTCTACTTACTTCCAGATTCACCTTGTGTTTATATGTTCAACTTTTATCATGATGTTCCACTACTCCAAATAATTTACAGACAAAAAATTATGAAAGTCATATTTTCTCCAAGCAAAACCGTATTTAGAGGCCTAGAAAATCAAATAGCTGAAAGCAAGTCATCTTTCACTTAGACTTTAGAAGTTTGGGAGGGGGGTACTTTGCCCCTTGAATTCCTCATGTCATGCCCCAGAGCACCCCCAAAGCTTCTCCATGGAACACGAGGGCAGCACAGAGCAATTTGAGATTGCCAGCCTGTAGAATAAATCCCAGCTTACTAGCCCAGTGTTCAAGGCCCTTCACCCCTGCTGTCTGGTAGGCCTAAGAGTCGTCCCATAAGACTTGGAGTCAATACACTCAAGGCACTTAGAGTACTCTCAGCACGTGGTCAGTGCTCAGTAAATGTAGTTTGGTTTACTTGTTATTTCCAATCCTTCACCCATTTATGAACCCTAAGCTTCAGTTTATGTGCGTGTCTATGCCCTGTGTCTTCAATCCTCATCTGCCTCTCCATAGCCGTGTTCTCAAGCTGTTGCCTCAGCCTAAAAATCTCTTCCCCATCAATCTCTGCATGTACAACCAGGTGCCTCTTCCAAGGCTCACTGCCTCTCAGCTTGTCATCTCAGCCAGGAACCATCTCTCTCTCCTCCACTTCAGCACCCTTGTAGGCTTCTACCTGGGCCTCACTTAGAACCCAGGGGCCTCATTAATTGTGTGACTCTCTTCCTTCACAGCCACCCCAAGCAGCATGCTGAACCCAAGCCATTCTTGCCCCGTCACTGTTTCTTTTTCTTATTTTCTAATAATTTTATTTATTTATGCATGCTGTATTGGATCTTCATTGCTGTGTGGACTTTTTCTCTAGTTGTGGCGAGTGGGGGCTGCTCTCTAGTTGCAGTGTGCAGGCTTCTCATTGTGGCAGCTTCTCCTGTTGCAGAGCACAGGCCCTGGGGCAGGCGATCTGCAATAACTGCAGCACGTGGGCTCAGCAGTTTTGGCTCTCAGGCTCTATAACACAGGCTCAGTAGTTGTGGTGCACAGGCTTAGTTGTTCCACAGCATGTGGGATCTTCTTGAACCAGAGATGGAACCCCTGTTTCCTGCATTGGCAGACAGATTTCTTACACTGAGCCACCAGGGAAGTCCGCCCGTCACTGTTTCTAACCACCAGAGTATGTCCTCTGTAGATGTTGAGTAATGAATACAACTCATTTCTGATGTGGTGCTACCTCTTTGGGATTACCTCCTGCTGAGTTTTTGTTGACTGTATAGAGCTCCTCCATCTTTGGCTGCAAAGAATATAATCAATCTGATTTCAGTGTTGCCCGTCTGGTGATGTCCATGTGTAGAGTCTTCTCTTGTGTTGTTGGAAGAGGGTGTTTGCTATGACCAGTGCATTTTCTTGGCAAAACTCTATTAGTCTTTGCCCTGCTTCATTCTGCATTCCAAGGCCAAATTTGCCTGTTACTCCAGGTGTTTCTTGACTTCCTACTTTTGCATTCCAGTCCCCTATAATGAAAAGGACATCTTTTTGGGGTGTTAGTTCTAAAAGGTCTTGTAGGTCTTCATAGAACCGTTCAACTTCAGTTTCTTCAGCATTACTGGTTGGGGCATAGACTGGGATTACTGTGATAGTGAATGGTTTGCCTTGGAAACGAACAGAAATCATTATGTCGTTTTTGAGATTGCATCAAAGTACTGCATTTCAGACTCTTTTGTTGACCATGATGGCTACTCCATTTCTTCTGTGGGATTCCTGCCTTCAGTAGTAGATATAATGGTCATCTGAGTTAAATTCACCCATTCCAGTCCATTTTAGTTCGCTGATTCCTAGAATGTCGACGTTCACTCTTGCCATCTCTTGTTTGACCACTTCCAATTTGCCTTGATTCATGGACCTGACATTCCAGGTTCCTATGCAATATTGCTCTTTACNGTTCTAAAAGGTCTTGTAGGTCTTCATAGAACCGTTCAACTTCAGCTTCTTCAGCATTACTGGTTGGGCATAGATTTGGATTACTGTGATATTGAATGGTTTGCCTTGGAAACGAACAGAGATCACACCAATTCATCTCTCCTCCATCTCCTTGCTGCTGGGTTATAATAATACAGACAGCCATTTCTAACTAATAGTATATTTTGCTACCAATGTTCCTTATGCTAAGATGTCTTCCAAAGTCCATGCAAGATATTTTCAGGAGATTCAGCCATTAAGTCTTGTTCAGAAAGTTCAGGCTAAGCTCTTTGCTTCAAGGATAGTCAAAATGGTGTTGGAGTGATGATGAGAATATGGTCCTCAAGTATTTCTTCACTTGCCCCTTCAACAAGTCTATATGACGGGCTTCAATCAACTAAAAGAAGCAAATGGTAACCCTGGCCAAGAACAGAGCAGGTGATGGCTTGGGAGTAACAAGAGGCAGTCTGAAGTCATGAAGACCTTGGTTCAAGCCACCCAGGTACTGCCTGCTTTCCTTGCCTTCCTACATAATGGGGAAAATGAGAGTTGTATCTCAGAGGGTTTCCAGAGGATTTATTGATGGCTGCATGGCAAATTACACCCTGACCTGGTACAGAGCCAGCATGTACCAGCACATTAGCAGTGAGGAGTTTCTGTTTTCAAGTTTGTCACCTGCCACCTCATCCCCTTGGTTTCTGATTTCTTTTTTCTAAATTCCACAAGGAACTACTGGCTTCCAAAGTCATCACTTAAAGATACAATCCCGAGATAGCCACAGTTCTTTCCTTGCAATCAATTTGTAGAGAGAATAAACTACATGTCAGGGGTACTTATGATAAAAAGTTTGTAAAAACAAAAATGCTGTTTGTTTGCTGTGAGGCCACCTGGTACTGGATATGTCCCAGAATAAAGCACTGCCTGCATCTCTGACTTTCTAATGCTCATCAGGGTCTTCTCTGATGGTGAAATTTAGCACACATGCAGACAGGTGCACAGACGTAAATGTTCTGCTGACCCATAATCCTAAAGCAAACCCTGGCCTGACCACCACTCTGAACATGAAGAGATCTGCCACCCCTCCCAAGGGGAAGTCCTCATCATTCTCCCTCCCCACCCCAAAAAGTAACCACCACCCTTTCCTTCAAATAATCACTACTTCCTTTTCTTATACTTTTACCACCAACATGTGCACTTCGAAACAACAGGTCTTCCCTTTCTTTTTTTTAAGTTTTATTTTTTAATCAGTAGAAAATTGCTTTACAATGTGTTGGTTTCTGATTCCCCATCCCCACCTTTTTAAAAAAAAACAAAAAACATCCAGTGCATTCTTCAGGCTCCTGCATCATTTTATGGTTTTCAGATGTGCCCGTGTTTGCGAGAGCCGCAAGATGCCACATGTTTTTCACTGGGGTGAATTGTTTCGTTGTATGACCATACTTCATTGTATTTATCCAGCTTGCTAACAATAGGCATCAGAGGCACTTCTGGGTTTTGGCAGTCAGGAAAAACAATAAACGCCACATTCTCATACACAGCTCATGGTGTGCTTTTATCTGAGTTTTTCTAGGGGACATACACAGCACTGTACCTACTCAATCGATTCGACTAGACACTGCCAAACCATTTCCAGGAGACCTGAGAATTGATATGGTCAGGATTTTTAATATCTGACTACCTGGTGCATGCTGCCAGAGTATTTTTGATCTTTGTGAATTTAGTATCTTTGAGAAATAAACATATAATACACACGTGCTATTCTTTAGTTTGCAAATAGTCAAATGCACGAATCTAAGGGGACAGTATGGTAAATGTTTATGTTATACTTATGACATCTCATCATTTTCCAGATCTATAATACTGTTATTGCCCAGGAGATTTCTTTGGGTCCTTTCTCATTAAGTGTATGTACGCCTTTACCCCACTATTCTGCCTCTTACTACCAAGGTTCTATTTACTCTACATAAGTAGAACCATGCAGCATACGCTCGTTCATTTTTGTGTGAATCAAGCCCACCATTTTACCTTGCTGTAGACTATTCTCTCATTATGACTGGACTAAACCTTGTACATCTAGGCCTCTTAGAGGACATCTGGGCTGTTTACCCTTGGGGGCCATTGTAAACAGAGCTCCTGTGTACAAGTGCTTCTGGGGCCATTTCTCCTGGGCATATACCTACATGTGGAACTGCTGGCTCAGAGGGTAGGGCTACACAGCCTTTGGAAAGGCTGCACCATCTGCAGTCCCCACAGTACCTCTCCTGTGGCAGTGACAGTTGACAAGGCAAAGCCTACCCACCTCTTTAGAAGGAATTCAGATTGTGTCATGACTGGAGTCTCTTCCAGGTTAGTATCGATCATGGACCCCTCAATCCTCGCAGATGGGATACGGAGAACAGAATAGACGCAGACACACCAGATCTCACCACTGAGTGAAAACCCTTGGCTGGCAGTCACACAGATTTGCAAGGTTTATGTCATCACTTCCCTTTCTGAGAGGTGCCTAGATTGAGTCTAGCTATTCTTGGACTTTGTCCACTGACCTGGTGAGTGGNTTTGCTTTGGCTCCATCCCTTCATTCTTTCTGGAGTTATTTCTCCACTGATCTCCAGTAGCATATTGGGCACCTACTGACCTGGGGAGTTCCTCTTTCAGTATCCTATCATTTTGCCTTTTCATACTGTTCATGGGGTTCTCAAGGCAAGAATAGTGAAGTAGTTTGCCATTGCCTTCTCCAGTGGACCACATTCTGTTAGACGTCTCCACCATGACCCACCCATATTGGGTTGCCCCACGGGCATGGCTTAGTTTCATTGAGTTAGACAAGGCTGTGGTCCTAGTGTGATTAGATTGACTAGTTTTCTGTGAGTATGGTTTCAGTGTGTCTGCTTTCTCATGCTCTCTTGCAACACCAACCATCTTACTTGCATTTCTCTTACCTTGGGCGTGGGGTATCTCTTCACCGCTGCTCCAGCAAAGCACAGCCACTGCTCCTTACCTTGGATGAGGGATATCTCCACACCACTGCCCTTCCTGACCTTCAACGTGGGATGGCTCCTCTAGGCCCTCCTGCACCCGCACAGCCACTGCTCCTTGGGCGCCGGGTTGCTCCTCCCGGCCGCCGCCCCTGGTATCGGGCCCAGGGTTGCTTCTCTCGGTTGCCACCCCTGGGCTGGGGCTTGGGGTGGCCCCTCTCGGCCGTCGCCCCTGACCTCAGACATGAGTGGCTTCTCCTGGCCGTCGCCTCTGACCTCAGATGTGGGGATGCTGGATCATAGAAAAAGCAAGTAAAGGAGAAAAGGAAAGATATAAACATCTGAATGCAGAGTTCCAAAGAATAGCAANACCTACCATCTTACTTGGGTTTCTCTTACCTTGGGTGTGGGGTATCTCTTCATAGCTGCTCCAGCAAAGTGCAGCAGCTGCTCCTTACCTTGGATGAGGGGTATCTCCACACCACCGCCTTTCCTCTAGTTTTCTTTTTTATTGTTGTTATCTTTGTCTGTTTTTGGTGTCAGGGTGATGGTGGCCTCATAGAAGGAATTTGGAAATATTCCTTCCTCTGCAATTTTTTGAAAAAGTTTTAGAAGGATAGGCATTAGCTCTCCTATAAATGGAAAATACCGTATTCTTTAAAACAGCACTACTTGGTAAAAAGTACTCATGGTGTGAATGTTATAGCTTCCCACATTTTATTCACTGTATTCAACACAAATGATGTCTTGGTAAACTTCTTTCTACCAAATTCCTTACTCTCTAGTCATGCATATTAAATCAATACTTGGTCAAATATGGCTGGAAGATGAACATTCCTACAAGGGCAGACTTGTTGCTGAGCAGGGGAGGGTCTAATTATGTGTGTTAATAATTTCGACACCCTGTTCCCAACTGCCCTGACCCTGCTCTTATGCCCTGAGTTCTGTTAGTTGGTACATCTTTAAATTCTTGGTATTCATCTTTGTTTCTCCTAGACAGGTTTCCATAAAGCTGGGCATCCTCTGGTTGGAGGAGACTGATCAGCACTTGAGGGAGAGAACTGGGGCTTGAGTGGCTTCCTATGGTTGGAGGGTGGATTTTCCTAGCGCTAAGTGTAAATTCCAGTTTGGGTGATGGTGGTTAACACAGGCATGTCTGCCTGCCTCTGAAACACTACCCCTTGAAGTAATTCCTCAGATTCCTTCAAGAATGTAGTTTAGTGTTGATGAGAGTGTTTCAAGCCCGGGTCCAAGAAGTCAATACCAGGCTTGTCAACATGTTCCCCTAAACCTGGATTTCAGGTGTATTTTACTGAACCAATCTGCACCCAGACTTTACTCACCTTTTTTTCCCTTTTATTCAATATTCTTTCTCTCATCCCCTCTCACCTTATTATCTCTCTATGTTTTCCTCTCTTTCCCTCTTACTAGCTGTTGAGCATCATCCTGAAGCTGTTTGAGAATCTGAATATGTAATGGGATATTTATAATGTCCAGGAAGACAATGGGGACTATGAAGTTTCTCACACTGACTTCCTGACTATGGATCCATCTTATTTCACTTTTGTCCATCCTTGCTTTCTTCAACTCTGGGGTGCTAGTTTCTTGTCACCAAGCAGTGGGCTGCTCTGTGAAGACTGAGTCAGGAGGGAGGCACATGTTCTGTCCTCCCACTGCCACAGGGTCCAGGGTCTAATCTCCCCAAACCAGCTGGATCATGGTGGTCTCTGTTCCAGCCATTCCCCCTGCAACCTCTCTCCTAAAGTCCTCCATGGGTTGGAAGGAATTTGGCATCACAGCTGGGTCCTCTTTCCTGGGCCCAGCACACTGTTGCCCTCTCACCCTCAATCTTCCCAGGACTCTGGGGTCTGGTGAATGATGCCAGCATCTCCATGTCCACCCCCACTGAATGAGTGGCTGATACTTCATGAAGATTCTGTACATAAACCTAGTAGGGGGTGGTGGAGGTGACCCTGAGTCTGCTGCCCCTGGTGTGGAAGGTGAGGGGGCTGTGTGGTCAATATCTCCAGTGTCATGGGATGGGTGAAACTTGGAAGCTACTTCGTGTCCAAGTACGGCATGGAGACCTTCTCAGACTCCCTCAGGTAACGGCCTGAATAGATGTCCTCTCTGTCCTCCTGCTTCTATGCTTACAGGGCACTGTTTTTCAGGGGTTCCCTATCTCTGGAAACTGTTCCTTCCAAGTCTCTCTCTCTTGTTCTGTGTAGGTCTTTCACTGGGAAGAAGCTTTTTTTCTATTTGGTGTCCAGTTGGGTCTAGGACTAAGGAGTTTGATTGAATATATTACTGCCTGCGTGAGGGCCCACAGTCACACAGTTTTGGAGGCAGAATTGGAACTAAAATGATTTGAGTGTGCAGTCCTTCCGTGTGCTTAACTGCTGCACATATAAGTTCCAGGAGCCCTGTTGGGAGGATGTCCCCATGAAGTAACTAATCAAGGGAGCTACTGCATCACAGCTGTGGGTGAGAGACTCCAGGGGCTGCAGTGAGAGGTCACTTCCAAATGTGTGGGAGTTACGTCCACAGGCAGGGGGATATTCCTAGAGGAGTGATGGCCAGGGCATTACTAGGGGAGGAAAGCAGAGAGAGGATAGGTTTGAAGTGTCTGAGTTCTGAGTGCCTGGTGTCAGACAGGGGAATGCTGATGAGTTGGCATGACCAGGAGGATTCTCAAGAGTCTCTGAGTCCTTCAAGGCTATGGTGTCAGGCCCTCACGTCACTCCATGTCCCCTACTCAGATGCAGGCCTAGAACTTCATGCTTGATCTGAAGACTCCAGATTTTCATATTGTTATTTACACACACACACACACACACACAGAATGCCAGACATATCAGACCAACTCAAATCAAATAATCATTGATTCACTTTATAACTTGAAGGTATGTGTTCAGGACCTTGGGACTAACACTCAGGAATCCTCTTCAGATCATAGAGAGCTTGAGATGTTAAATGTCATGACCCTCCTTGCTGAGCCCACACAGGGGCTGGCGGGAGGGGTGGTGGTGGTGGGGGGAGGCCAATGGCTGCAATGAGATGGATGTCATGGTGGACAGAATGGACTGTGACTCAAGGGTCCCAGTTCAGACAAGGCAGAGAAACAGGTGCATTAAAAGGAAGTGCAATGAACACCAGTGCACATCCTCAGCCTGGACCCTCAGCAGAGCCCTGTTCCTCCTCTTTCCTGGCTGCCTTCCTTGGAGAGGGAAGTGGGTCTGGTCTAATGGATGTGTGCAGGGGCAGGAATCCATGCTATGAACATCCACAATAATGCCATAGGAAGCTGTGGTCATTTTTTACTCAGGCCGTCCTAGCCTGCTGTGAGTTGAATGTGGTCAGTAACTTCCCACTCCCAATCCTTAACTGCAGAAATTCAGCACTGGAAGGCAGTGTTATGGCTCCAGGTAGTGGGACTGCATCCATGTGAAGCTGGAAATTAATTGCATAATTAGCTCTCACTCCAGTCCTACCACCTCCCATTGTTACGGATGCCTTCCCGTCTTCACAGGACCCTTTCTGGGTGGATGGAGGAATTGTGTGTGGCCGACTCTTGACAAGTGCATCTCATGACACCCTTCAGGGCGTCACCAGGGGGCGAGCCTCATCTATCCAATTAACAGGAAGCTCAGACATGTGCTGCCTTAGTGCTCAGTGCAGCTGGCCCTTGTAGGACTTCCTGCAGAGATTTATGTCAGTGAGTCTCCCAGCAGGGTTCACGTCTTGGAGATTTCTTGTTCTGCTCCTTACAGCTCTCAGGTGAGTGAGTGTCACCCAGACTCTTTCTTTCCTCTCTCTTGACTTTCCTGTGGATGTTCCTACCCAGAATGTTGTCTGAAGTTCCTGAAACCCCAGTGAGTCATCACATTACACTCAGATTCACAAAAAAGTAGCAGATGGGGTGAAGGTTGGATTGTGTCTGCTGAATGGCCCCTTGCGAAGTTATGGTGGTGGGATTCGTGGTTATTGAGGGAAAAAAATCTCATTTCTTTCAATAAAGAAACCACAACCTTCTCCCTTAGCAGGGTTAGTGTTTGTATAAGACTTGCATGTCCCCCCAACTTCCTGACAGTTTCCAGGGCACCATCCTACATCCTGGCCTTCTTCAGCCTCACCCTTTGGGGACCCCTGTAGGAGGGTCCTGCTGGTGATCCAGGAAACACGCACAGGCTGGTTTTTGCAGGACTATCCTTTCCATTACTGCTGCCAACTCCTACCTGAGGGACAACTCCTTTCAGGATGACAGTCAGCTCCCTGCAGATGGCCATGACCAGTAAAGGCTAATCTGTCATCTCCTCTGTTGTCTGCTGGGGTGGGTTCCAGGAGCATCTGAGCCTCTGTGTCCTTGGGGAGGCCTCTCCTTCCTCCCAGAGTCCGTTTCTTTCCTTACTTGGAGTTATAGGTGTGATAAATGTGGATGGTGAAGAGATGTCCAGGGCACTGACCCCGGCTCCTTCCTTCCTGTTCCTGTCCTTCTTTCCAGCCCCATGATCCTGGTGGACCACCCCTGTTACTGGATGGTATTCTCCATGCACAGCTGTTCTGAGGTCCAGTCTCAGGTCCTTTCTTTAGTCTCCTGAGGGGTCAGCTCCCTCCTCCTCTCCACTGTCACCCTAATACAAACTGCAATTATTCCTTTCCATCATTGTGATTTATTGATCTCCCTGCTTGCAAGAGTTAGAACTCCGGTTAATGGTTGCCAAGATTCAGATCAGTCTCTTCTCAGTGTCTGATTGGTCAGGATGCTGGGTGTGGTGCTGGCCTGGGCAGGGGCTTAGCACAGAAGGGAGAGGCCAATGGAGCCGGGCACCCAGGGCTGTGGGCAGGGCATCTTCACAGAGTAAAAGGGGAACAACTGTTGGAGCAGCTTTGTGTGAGTCCTTCCAAGACCCGTCCCAGCATCTGGGAGAAGTCTCACCATTGCCTGTGTCCCCTCATCCCCTTCCTGTTTCCTCGTAGTGCCTCAGACACCCCCATTGCTCTTCTGAACACTTTCTGGTCCAGGGAACCAGGTGAGACCTTATTCTCTTTTGCCTTCTCCTTCTAATCCTAGAGAAGCTGAGAGTACTTAGTCTTTTAGGAGGGAATTCTGTGAGCAGAGCCAGAGGAGGAAACCAGGTCAGTGTCTCAGCTGTTTGCCCAAGGTCACACAGCTAGTTGGCAGACAAACTGGGTACTGAAGCCATGTGTTGCATGAATCTAAGTATATCCCTTCAAAAAATATTTAGATCTGGGAAACTCAGGTAACAGACTTGAAAGGGACANGCCAGAGGAGGAAACCAGGTCAGTGTCTCAGCTGTTTGCCCAAGGTCACACAGCTAGTTGGCAGACAAACTGGGTACTGAAGCCATGTGTTGCATGAATCTAAGTATATCCCTTCAAAAAATATTTAGATCTGGGAAACTCAGGTAACAGACTTGAAAGGGACAATGGCAAGAAGATAGTAATGAGCCATGGAACCGTGCCATGTGCGGGTTCCAGTGTGTGGGGGTGGGGGTGGGGAGGGGAGAGGAGGGCAGAGGCAAACAGGGAGGAGTGAGAGGACAGGACAGAGGCGGTTGGGAAACCTATTGCCATCCCTAAGAGACTGTGTCGTAATTATATTGACATCTATCAGAAATGGGTTAAATGTACCAAAAGGCACACATTGGGGTTAGAGTCAGTCATACTCACTGAAGAAGGTGAGCAGAACAATCTTGAGAACTCCAAGCGAGAGAGCTTGGACCCTGGTTTGCCAACAATAATCCTGTGTGTTCTTAATTTCTCCTTTCTGATCACTAGCCAGACTCTATTTCACCCCAGGCTGTGTGTATCTGTCCCGTGAAAGGCCATGTGGCTGTACCTGGCGGTCCTCGTGGTCCTGTACTACCTCCTGCGCTGGTACCGGGAGAGGAAGGTGGTGAGCCACCTCCGGGACAAATTCGTCTTCATCACGGGCTGTGACTCGGGCTTCGGGAACCTGCTGGCCAGGCAACTGGACCTGAGAGGCTTGAGGGTCCTGGCTGCGTGTCTGACAGAGCAGGGGGCCGAGCAGCTGAGGAACCAGACATCAGACAGGCTGCAGACGGTGATCCTGGATGTCACCAAGACAGACAGCGTTGCTGCAGCCACCGAGTGGGTGAAGGAGCGTGTGGGGGACAGAGGTACCAAGCAGATTTCTTGTTTGTTTATTTCTTCTCTCTGTGTGAGGGGACACTGGTTGTCAGCTCCCTGGGGAACATTCCAAGCTGTTTCTGTGACTTGAAGTCCCACCTGCCTTCTTCACCTCACTGAGCTGACCAGCCAAACCTCTGCCACCTCATACCCCCACCTCCTGACCTAGCTTCTATAATTTGGGGGAGAGATTTCCCTGATGAGACTGTGTCCTTGCAGACTACCTGTCTGGTGTCCCCTCCTGTCTTAGCGAAAGTCTGGCTTTCTTACTGTTGTGTGAGCAGGGTAATCAGGGTGGAATTTCTGGAGGAGGTGTGGAGAGGGGGACTCTGGCTGGAAGGCTGCATGGGTGGCTAGGAGCAGGGCTGGAGCTGGGTTGCATTCTCAGCACCTGAACATGGTCTTGCTGGTGACCCATAGCCAGGCTACTAGAGGTTTAATGTCACCCTTTTTCGGTGCTGACACTGAACTCTCAGGAGTTGTCTAAGGAAGGCCTGAAAACTACGATGGGGTCACATTCTCTTTTTTGTTGTTTGTTATTCCCTATGTGTGATGTGTCTCTTTGTGGTACTACAGTTGTACCTGTGTTTTATGGGAGACGGAAAGAACTTTAGTTTATCTAAAGACAGATTTAAAACATGACACGGTGGACAGTGGGAAAAGTATGTGGATGAGAACCAAATCACCCCAAATCCTACCACCCACAGATAAGTGCTGATAACATTTTGACTCATATGATATTACAATTTAGACATAGTCTTTTTCCTAATTTTCCAGTGAAAGACGGTGAACAATTTTACAGGTAACAAAAATGTGTTCAAAAAATTAATAAATAATGATTGAGAATATTATATTCTTTAGAATAGCTCTACTTCATGAAAATTACCTCATGGTATGAATGTCATTGGTTCCCATATTCTATTCATTGCATTGAGCATAAATGATGTCTAGGTAAACTTCTTTCTACCCAATTCCCTAAGCTCTAATCACGGGTATTAATTTGATCTTTGGTCAAATAATGAGGAATATCCATTTCTACAAGGGCAGGCTTGGTGCTGAGCAGTGGAGGGACTAGTTCTGTGTGTTCGTTCTGACACTCTGTTCCCAACTGCCCTGACCCTTCTGTTCTGTCCTGAGTTCTGTTAGTTGATAAGTCTTTAAGTTCTTGATGTGTCTTTGTGTTTCACAGATAGGTTTCTATGAAGCTGGGCAATCTATGATCTGAGGGAACTAGGGCCAGAGTGGCCTCTGGTGGGAGGAATAGGGTAGATTTTTCTGGGAAAATATGTAATTCCGATTTGCGGAAGCATGGCTTCTCCTGAAAACCTACCCACTGAATTCCCAAATTTTTGTGGGAATATAGCTCAATATTGATGCAAGTGCTTCAAGGCCAGGCCCTACAGGTCAATACCGTGCCTCTAACCAGTTCCCCCAAACCTGGGACTTCAGATCTCTTTTCCTCAACCAGTCTGCCTTTAACCTTTCATCATATTTTTATTTTTGTCTTTTATCTGTTTTCTCCTTCCTTCCACTCTTTCCCTCCATTCTCATTATTTCTCTCTGTTTTCCTCTCTTTCCTTCATACTAGCTGTTGAGTACTCAGTCAGAAAATCGGAAAAGTCAGAGGAATATTTATAATGTTTGCAAAAGCAATATGGATTGTGAAAACTCAAAATTTCATTCTCAAATTCCAGACTATAGGCACACTAGATCTCCTGAACCTCAGTACCTGCATTCATCAACTCTGGTTCCTTGTCACCATGCAGTGGGTGGGGTGTGAAGACTGAGTCAGGAGGGAGGCTTGTCTTCTCTCCTCCCACTGTTCACTGGGTCTGGTCTCCCTAAACCCCCAGGAACATGGTAGTCTCTGCTCTAGCTGCTCCCACTGCGGCCTCTCTCCTAAAGTCCTCCCGGGTCAGAAGGTGACTTCACACCATGACAGGGTCCACACTGCTGGACTCAGCACAGTGTTGCCCTCTTGCCTTCACTGTTCCCAGGACTCTGGGGTCTGGTGAATAATGCGGGCATCTCCATACCCACTGCACCCAATGAGTGGCTGACCAAACAGGACTTTATGAAGATTCTGGACGTGAACCTGTTGGGGGTGATTGATGTGACCCTGAGTGTGCTGCCCCTGGTGCGGAAGGCAAGGGGCCGTGTGGTCAATGTTTCAAGCGTCATGGGCCGGGTGGCCCTCTTTGGTGGAGGCTATTGCATGTCCAAGTATGGCGTGGAGGCCTTCTCAGACTCCCTCAGGTAATGGCCTGGGACAGACTGCCCACCTTGGTCCTCCTGCTTCTGTGCTTCTGGGGGAGCCTTTCACAGTGTTCCTTTCATCATTGGCTGGAGCTCTTTTTTCTATAATTGTCTCTCTTACTTTACCAGGCATTCCTTGGGAAGCTCCTTCCTAAGTTCTTAATGTCAGGATGGGCTCCATGACTGTAGAGTTTGAATGAACTTACTTTACCTGGATGATGTCCCACTGTCTGAAAGTGAGGCAGAATTGTCACCAATATAACTGGCTACAGCATGTTCCACATTTATTGCTGCTATAATATTAGGTGGAGGGGACCTTGTAGGCAGTGTAACCTCATGGAAGCAATTAATCAAGGGAACTAGTTAATCATATCAGCAGTAGAGACCCTAACTTTGCTGGACTAAGATAGCTCCAATGTGGGGGAAGGTGTACTCAGGTAAAGAAATGATATTTAGGGAATAGTTAGAACAGTCCAGCTGACAGATGGCCAGGAAATAGATCAGTTATGAGAGGAAAAGAGGAAATTGAGGAGTATGGAGCAGATAAAATATAGTTTGGTGATCAATTGGATGTGAGGGGAATATGAGGAGATTGTACTTAAGCGGTACCTTGGAACATAACTAGTAGGATTCAGAGGTATAGGCACATGTGTAAAAAATATTAGGAAAAATATTCAAACTCTATTCAGAATAACAGCATCATTAGATTTCTCCCTTTGGCTTTCTGTACTTCACAACCTCCCAGCGTTTTCTGCTTATCCCGCTGCAGTTTTTCTTGGCATCTTACTAATTTTTGGTGTGTTTTTGTGTTTATGTTGGAAGACCTCTGAAATCCTTGCCCCTCTGCCTGTTTGCCTTGCAGGAGGGAGCTCTCCTACTTTGGGGTGAAGGTGGTCATGATCGAGCCTGGTTATTTCAACACCCTTGTGACCAGCCCTAAGGCACATTCTCAGAGCCTCCAGGCATCATGGAATCAGGCCAGCCCAGAGATCAAGGAACTCTATGGAGAGAAGTTCCTGGCTAACTGTGAGTGAGCTGTGGACCTTGGGGAGAGAGGTAAACCCTTGTCTGGAAGCCTGGGTCACTCATTAGCACCTCTTTCAGTATTGTGTCCATCCTCCAGGCTCTGAGTTACCCACACAATGGGGGCATGGGCTCTGTCCCCAGGGTTCCATATAATCACCTGGTGATCTAGGGAAAGTCTCCAGGCTTGGTAGACATGGGGACCACTGTTTCCTTGAACCCCTTTTTATTTTGGGAGGAAACTGAAGCCAAAGAGGGAAGACCCTGTGTAATCATGGCAAGCTGGCATTAGAACAGCTGGTTTTCATGTCCTCAGATTTATTGTTTGTAGACACCTGCAGTTTATGTAGTCCTGATATTCTCAGGAAAAGAATTAGAGGTTACTTCGTGTGGAACCATTGCTCCTGCTGTAAGAATTGGGGCACTCATTTGAGAATGTAGGTTGATTCAAGTTAGGTGGTCTAGGGATTCTTAAGAACATTGCTCCATAAGTTGATCCCTAAGTCAGAATGGACGGAGGTGGAAATATATCTGGATTCTTTCTCCTTCTGGACAGTCATGAAATCCATCAACTCGTTGGAGACAACCTGTTCCCTGGATCTGTCCTTGGTGACCAACTGCATGGAGCATGCCCTGACCGCCTGCCACCCCCGCACCCGATACTCACCTGGCTGGGATGCCAAGTTCATCTACCTCCCCATGAGCTACCTGCCTAGCTTCCTGGTGGATCTCATGGTGTATTGGAGTAACCCCCAGCCTGCTAAGGCCCTGTAATCCAAGACTGGGGTGCATTGTAGGGGGGAGTTGCGTACAGAGTGGGGAGAGGATGCTTTGGGGGAGGGAAATAGAGTGGACAGCGGAGTTCTCATGTCACCAAGACACCCATCCCACCTCACTCCCATCTCCTCCCCAGTCTCCTCTTGGAACATTACTTAGGACTCAGGGATATTAGAAAGAAACATGTTTTGCTGTGAGAAACTCAGATCAGTAGCTCTTGTCTGTGTCCTGTTCCTTCATCAGCCTCTCAAGGCTCTGAGCCTTATGGCCCTCCTGCCACCCTGAGGAATCCATACTTAAGGGAAGGGTTGAGTAGCTGGGAGGGTCCAGGCCCCCCTCCATCTTCTGACCCTGTCCACCTCTTCCAGGTGTGCCTTGGCCCTGGCCAGTGTCCCCCTCCCACTGCAATGAACATAGGAGGTAAAAACTCTTCTTCCCTAAAGATACTTGTAGTCAGGGATGTGTGTGAAGGGTGACCACCAGCCTGACGCATCAGCCTAGGTGCTAACTCAGCCAATCTTGGCTGGAAAGTGGTGTCATCATTGGAGGTCCTGACAGAGAACACAGAAACCAATTCTTGTTTTGTCTTGAAATCTTAAATTTCCATTGATTATATTCCCTTAAAATAAAAATTGAGACATTTACCCAGGCCCAGTGATTTTGAACACGGCCTTGGGCAGCAGTGTGTGTGTGTCTATGACAGGAAGAGTCAGGTGACCTCACGGAGGTGTAGGGGTGAGTGGGAACATCCGAGGAGGATTTGAAGAAGAGAGTGAGGTCATCCCTTTGTCTGCAGAAGTAAGGGGCTAATGTGTCTTTCTGGGGATTATTGTGTGACCTGGGGTCCCAGGATTAGCACAAGGATGGACAAACAAGAGAGGTCTGTAAGGGAGAGCCAGGGCCCAAACCCTTCCCTGGAGACATGTAGAATCTCCCTCACTAGAAACCTCCCTGCAGTCCCCCCTGATCTCCTCCTATAGAGTCACTACGCTCCATCCTTTGCCACCTGCCAGGTCCCCCAGCCCAGATCCCCTTCCCTCACCCTCCAATGGAGGTGAGTGGGAGTCACTTCTGGAGCCCAGTCTTATGTTTTCTGCTAATGCTTACTGAGCACCTACTGTGATCAAGGCAGGAAATCCCCTGATGTCCCAGTGCTTCCAGAGACCCTGACTCTCTGTGTGTCCTCTCTTGTCATGATGATCTGACTATGGACTCAGTAGAGAAGGCATTTGTACAAAGTCATACAGATTTCTTGACTGAGTGCAAATTGAAGTGGGAGGTATCTCCCAGTCATCTTAGTTCACCTTCTTGATTATAAAAATTAGGTTATAGAGACCTTGGGGGATTTTATGCCATTGAACAGTATGTTTTAATATTACACACCTTAAAAAAGCCTTGACTTCAGTTTTCCCTGGTGTTCCAGTGGTTAAGAATCTGCCTTGCAATGCAGGGGATGTGAGTTCAATCCCTGGTTGGGGAACTAAGATCCCACATGCTGTGGAGCAACTAAGCCTGAGAGCCACAGCTACTGAAGGCCACATGACACATCTACAGGTCTGTGTTCCCGCTGAAAGACCACACACAATGCAACGAAGATCCTGCATGCTGCAACTAAGACCTGACACAGCCAAATAAATAAATAAATACTTAAAAAAAAAAAAAAGATGTATTGACTTATTGAATCGTTTGGAATGTAACAGAAGTAAACATTTACCGAGTGGAGCTGACATAAGCACAGACAGCTTGAACTATAAGATCTAGATCAGAAGGGACTCCAGTATGAACAGGAGGATAACTGAGTACTCCATGGCAGAGAGTGCTGGAACTCTAGTTCAATTGCAGCCTTTAGGCACTGTCCCCTGCAAAGTCTTGTGGCTGTACCTGGCAGTCCTTGTGGGCCTGCACTACCTCCTGCGCTGGTACTGGGAGAGGCAGGTGGTGAGCCACATCCAGGACAAGTTCATCTTCATTATGGGGTGTGACTCGGGCTTCAAGAACCTGCTGGCCCAGCAACTGGACCTCTGATGCTTGAGGGTCCTGGATGCATGTGAGGGAGCAGGAGCTGAGCAGCTAAGGAACCAGACATCAGACAGGCTGGAGATGGTGATCTTGGGCATCACCAAGACAGAGAGCATGACTGTGACCACCCAGTGGGTGAAGGAGCATGTGGGGGACAGAGATACCACCCACATTTCTTTGTGTTTGTTCATTTACTGGGAAGATCCCCAAGGTGTTTCAATTTTCAAAGCTTTGATATTGCCTAGGAATTGGTACAGGTTGTTTCAAAGCTTGTCTCCTGATGCGCAATTCAGGCCTGTTCTCTAAATTCTCCTATCTGGGGTTTTCAAGTGTCTTTCCCAACCAGCTTGCAGAAAGTGATTATTCATGTTTTGGTTTTTTTTTCTTTTTAGCATTTATTTTTTCATTCATTTCCTTTTTCTTTTCTCTTCTCTAGTTTCCCCTTCATTTCTGTTTCTTACCATTCCTCTCTCCCAGTCTCTGTCTCTCTCTTCTGATATTTGTGAGCATCACTCTATTTTCCCAAACTCTGTCTGTGACCTTAATAAAGGGGCTTATTGCCTACTGATGGGCAGAAAAATGAGTAGGACCATCCCTGCCTTCCAATAGCTCAAAGAATATCCAAACCCTGACAGCCCTGCAGCCACCACACTCTCTTTTCCTCTCCTGAACTCTTTTCCCTTCTACCTCATGGCATATTGTTGACTCAATTAAAAAACTCAGTTGGAAGATGACCTGGCACCATGGCTGAGTCCTCTCTCCTGGGCCCAGCACAGTGTTGCCCTCTTGCCCTCACTCTTCCCAGGACTCTGAGGTCTGGTGAATAATGCCAGCATTCTCACAGCCACCACACCCAATGAGTGGCTGACCAAACAGGGCTTTGTGTAGTTGCTAGAGGTGAACGTCTTGGGGGTGATCAAGGTGACCCTGAGCCTGCTGCCCCTGGTATAGAAGGCAGGGGGCCATGTGGTCAGTGCCTCCAGTATCATGGACCGGTTGAGCCTTTTGGCTGGAGGCTCCTCCACGTTCAAGTACAGCATGGAGGCCTTCTCAGACTCCCTCAGGTATTGGCTTGGCACAGAGACCCTCCCTTATTCCTCTTACTTCTGTGCCTCTGGGTGGGGTCCAACTTTTATTGGGATTTCCTTTCTTCACAGACCTTCCAATCCCTCTCTCTTGCTCTGTGTAGGTCTCTCTTTGGGAAGCACCTGTCTAAGTTTCGGGTGTCAGAATGGGCTCCTGGACTATAGAGTTTGCTTCAACCACTCCCCACCTTTGATGTGGGCCCACATTCAGAAAGTATCTGAGGCATAATTGGAATCTGGACTACTTGGCTGTGGAGCCCATGTTCATAACCCTTGTGATATTCAGCTTCAGGGAGCCCTCGAAGGGGGGGCATAGAACACTTAACTTGAATCAACAGATACTTCTTGGGCACTTCTGTGAGTCCTCGAAAAGTGTACCTGATTCAAGAAGATTTTGTCCTTTACCTAAAGTGTCTGACAGCTGAGAAAGGAAAAAGAGATACAATAATGCCGTTATCATCATTTTTGCTGCTTGTGACTACATTAGTGAAGGTAGGTAGCCTTGGTAGCCAGTGAAATGAAGTGAGGGTTCAGGAGATAAGAGTCTGAACTAAGGACTGAAGAAGTGAACTTGAGACACTGGCAACCGGGCAAAGTAGGGCAGGAAGACTTCAGAATATGAGAATGGTGTCAGCCTATGCCCAGCTCAATGAGTGACTGTGGATGGCCTAAGCTGTGGGATCCACGAGGGACAGATAGGCATGAATGGGCTTGTAGAAAGATGTAGGCCTTGGAAAGGCTGGAGACCATCTTTGTAATGGCAATGGAACCCCACAGAAGAGATTTAATCAGGGTAGTTAAAATAGTCAAATCAGCCTCTAGAGCAAGGGGTGGCTTTGAATGTGGCGGAGCTGAGACCACAGGCAGGGAGGTGTTCCTTAGAGGACAGTTACGATAACCCAATACGATAACTGGACAGATGGCCAGGTTGTTGGTTTGAGCAGGAGAGAGGAGAGAGAGAACTGAGAAGTATGAAGGAGGTGATATGGGCAAACTCTGATAATTGAATACACCGAGGAGATAGCTTATAAGTGGTGCCTTGCACCACTGATGGCAGGATTTAGAGTTGATAAGGGACTTCCCTGGTGGCTCAGCCCATAAAGAATTCACCTGAAATGTAGGAGACCCAGGTTCCATCCTTGGGTTGGAAAGATGCCCTGGAGAAGAGAATGGCAACCCACTCCAGTATTCCTGCCTGGAGAATTCCATGTTCAGAGGAGCCTGGTGGGCTACAGTCCATGCAATCGCAAAGGGTCAGACATGACTGAGGAACTAACACACATACCCGGAGTTGATAAACCCATATAAATAAACTATTTTGAAAATTATTCAAGCTCTATACAAAAACAGTACCATCATCATAAGTTTTCTCTCCCTGGCTGCTATACTTCACAACTCCTCAAACTTTCAAGCTTATCCCACTCTACCCTGAACTGAGATTCTATTGTTTTCTGTTTGTTTCCTGAGGTTCTGAATGCCTTGACTCTCTGCCTCTCGGCCTCAAGCGAGGAACTCTCCTACCACATTTGGGGTAAAGGTGGCTAGGATCAAGCACAGTTATTTCAAGACCAGCATGAATAATCCTGAGGTTCTGGATAGGGGCTTCCAGGAGGCATGAAAGTGAAAGTGAAAGTGAAGTCTCTCAGTCGTGTCTGATTCTTTGCGACCCCGTGGACTGTAGCCCACCAGGCTCCTCTGTCCATGGGGTTCTCCAGGCAAGAATACTGGAGTGGGTTGCCATTTCTTTCTCCAAACCCAGGTCTCCCGCATTGCAGGCAGATGCTTTAACCTCTGAGCCACCAGGGAAGCCACCGGGAGGCATGGGTTTGGGCAATTCCGTAGGTCAAAGAACTCTTTGGGGAGCCATTCCTGGCATCAGGTGAGTGAGCTGTGGACCTTGGGGTGAGAAGCAAACCCTTGTCTGGAAGCCTGGGTCCATCATTAGCACCTCCTGTAGTCTTAGGTCCATCCTCCAGGCCCTGAGTCATCCACACAGTAAGGACATTAGCTCTAAGCTCAGGGTCCCATGTGGTCAATTGGTGACATAAGGAAAGGATTCAGGCTTGGTAGACCGGGGGAACACTGTCTCATCTGAATCCTTTGTTGTTTGAGGAAGAAACTGAATCTAGGGAGGACAGAGACTTGTGGACTCAAGATGAACTGACATTAGAGCAGACGGTTTTCACATGCTTAGATTTCAGCATTTATTGTTGTTTAGTCATCAAGTTGTGTCCAACTCTTTGTGACTCCATGGACTGTAGCCCTCCAGGCTCCTCTGTCCATGGGATTTTCCAGGCAAGAATACTGAAGTGGGTTGTCATTTCTTCTTCCAGGGGATCTTCCCCACCCAGGGATCGAACCCAAGTCTTGTGCATTGGCAGGCAGATTCTTTCCCAGTGAGCCACCAAAGAAGCCCACTCTAGTGTTTATAGAAATATCCAATTTATGTATTGGATATTCTCAGGAATAGAGCCAGAGGTTGCTTAGTGTGGAACAGTTATTCCTGGGGTAAGAGTTTGGGTGCTTCTTAGGGAATTTGAATGATTAATTTGGGGCATGGGTTTACAGGGGAGGGAAGAGCGTGAATTCTTAGAAATTTTCTCCCTGTGTTAGAGCCATGAGTTGGAATGGAGGGATGTGGAAACTTTCCATATATATATATGTATGTATATATATATATACATACAGAAACTTTCTCATCCCGAACAGACATCAAAATAACTGAAAATATTTGGGAAAAATGTAAGCTGAATCTCTGTGCTTGGTCATGAACTGCATGGACACACCCTGACTGCCTGCCACCCACATACCCAGTACTCACCTGACTGGGATGCCAAGCTTGTCTACTTCCTATGAGCTACCTGCCCTGCTTCCTCATGGATGCCATGGTCTACCAGAGCTCCCCAAGGGCCAGGGCCCTATCAAGTCAAGACTGGGGGCCACAGGGGTCTAGTTGGGTGCTGTGTGAGGGATGATGCTTCAAGAGGAAGGAGAGAAGGTGGAAGGAGGGAGCTCTCCATTTCTAAGATCAGGTAGCTCATCCTCCTCCTCATCTCTGCCCCAGGCTTCTCCTGAGGCTCTGGGATATTGGGAAGGAAGGACAAAGTTCTGTGGCTGCGAAACAAGGATCCAATAGCACACATCTGTGCCTTGTTTCTTGGGCAGCATCTCAAAGCTCTCAGCCCCACGGTCCTCTTGCCACCCTGAAGAATCTGCACTGCCTGGAGGGTGTAAGCCACTGGGAAGGGGCTCAGCCCCACGTGCTCTGTCTCTAGTCACCTCCTCAGGCTGTGCCTTGGTTTCCCCATCCCACGGGATGGAAATGGCCTGGAGGAGGTAAAGTGTCCTGTCTCCACTGAAAATACCTGTGCTCAGGAGTCAAGGATGCACAGGGCACCCGGCAGCCTCATCTGAGTAGGAGGGCCAGTCATTAGACAGGGCAGCATTCTCAGCCCTGGGAGAAGAGCTCTCTGTGTTGTCCTGCAGCCCCCCAATCTCCCATTCCACAACCTGCCTTTTCTGATGTTGGAAGTTTGAGACCAGGGAAGCGCTGTGTGTCCCGGCAATCAGCAGACAGGCCTAGGAGATGGTAAGTCAGGCCCAGGCCTCTGTTGGGGCAGTTCCAACTCATTCTTTTTCAGGTTGAGAGACAAACCCCTGGATTTCACCATCTGGGGCTGTCTCAAGAAATGGGACATTCCTGGGCCTGCTCAGCCCTTGAGTGACATTGTCTGACTTCCTTGAGCCAAAACATCCTTGTTCACTCACCAAGGAGGCAGACAGAATTCTGAGATGCCTCTCACATCAATTGTAGGTGGTGTCTTGGGGGAGGTAAGAAGTAAGTGAGGTTTGCCTCCACCTCCCATCTCCCATCTCCATATCCTACAGGCTTTGGGTCTGCTCCCCAGGACTGGGTCCATGAACTGTCACACACACACACACACTCCACCAAATCCCAGCACTCTTGGTATAGAATGCCAAACTCCCTGAAATTTCCCAAGATGACACCTGCTTTATCTGATTCTAGAGCTAACTAACCTTGGTAGAGAGCGCAGCATACCAGCATCCTTGTCCTTCACTCTAGGGGACTTCATGGCCTCATGTCTATGTCAGACCCTCTAGACAGGAAGGTGTAGGCAGTTGGTCCCGGGTCCTTCAGGCTGGTCACCAGGATAGTCCTGAGGAATGATGACCTTAGAGGTTTGTCCAGAGAACCAGTACAGACTCAAGCATCAGTCTGTCCCCATATTTTTGCAATCCTGGGTGAGGGATTACTCACACCTCTGTCTCACTTCCTTGTTTCCTTTGCTTTACTGGCTTCCTTTCTACCTCTCTGTGAGTTCTTTGCCCCATGGCCTGGAATCTCTCCATTCCCTCAAAGACCTGACACAGAGAGTTTTCCAAGTCCCTAACCTGCATCCTCAGTTCTTCCTACATCACCCTTCTCAGAGCCAAGGATCTGGCGCAAGGTCCTTCCTACAACTGCCCAGGGCACCCCTCCTCATCATCTGGCTGAGCCTCGGTCTCAGTGATGCTTCTCTCAGAACTCTCTATTCTCCTGCCTCCCCTCCCTGTGCCCCAAGAGTCTCCTCCTAACTTTTCTTGCCACCTGTGGTTGGACCTGTTATCAGCCTCATGCCCTACAATCATTTTGGCTCCTGGCCTCCCTTCCCTCTGCACTTTCCATTAAGCATTGTGTCAGCTGACTTTATAGTCCTTTGCTTACACTTTATAGTCCCTTGCTTCCCCTGACATCACCCCCGCTTCAGGATCCTCAACTCAGCCTACCAGCTGCCTGGACCTGGAGGTAGAAGAAAATGCCCACTGGGGGCCCTGGCTGGGGAAGTTGATGTGTCCTCGATCCTTGAAGACCTCTGCTTGTCCAGTTGCTGGGAGGGTGCTGGGCTCGCTTGGAGTGAAGTGGGGACTCCTCATTGGTGACTCAAGCATCATCTCCCAAGGGTCCAGGCCCTGAGCCCCTCTGGAGTTTCTGCTTTCTAGGAGTTGGGAGTCTTACATAACCAGCTTCCCATAAGGAGGCCCTGCTGCCTCTGACCTCGAGACAATGGAGGCGCATCCACCCTGGAGCAGACCCTTTATTTCTCATCCTCTCTCATCAGGGGAGACTCACCTAAGAACAGAGAATTCCAAAGAGCTGATACACTGGAACTCATTTCCCTTGGGGTTTAAAGGGCACAAAACCAGTTCTGTTTGTTTTGCATTAACAGATTCGTCTTCATCTTTCTACTCAAAATAACAATTACATTTCTTTACACGCCTGCATTCATAACAAATGATTTTGATCCCTGGGCTGGAGGTGGGGGATTGCCAGGATGGGTCTTCTGGGCTTAGTCTTCCTTGCTCCTTCCCCTGCTCAGGCCACCCAGGTGAGCCACCTTTCAGCACCAGCATCACCACTGTGGTTTGTCCCATCCCTGGCACCTTCGCCCATTAGGGCTGGAGGAGAGAGAGAGGCGGCCACCAGGGCGGTCTGAAGTAAGGAAGCTTCAGGTTGAACTTGAATTTCTTGCCTCTGGCTAATTGGTGTGGTGATGCATCCACCTATACAAATTACAGAGTGGCTCATGCAGGGGCTGTGCATCTGTTGCTGGCAGCTGAAGGGAGGAGAGCTCTTCTCAGCAGGCTCCAGCAGGTTGTGGCTCAGAGGGCACACCTCTCCTGCTGTCCCCTGACCCCAATTCTTCTTGGCTATCACCTCTCATCGCCGGCCCCCCCATACACACCATGGCAGCTATCTCGGACCTCTCCTTTATGTACCGCTGGTTCAAGAACTGCAATCTGGTCCGCAACCTCTCAGAAAAGTACGTCTTCATCACAGGCTGTGACTCGGGCTTCGGGAACCTCCTGGCCAGGCAGCTGGTTGATCGGGGCATGCGGGTGCTGGCTGCTTGCTTCACTGAAGAGGGGGCCCAGAAGCTTCAGCAAGACACTTCCTATCGGCTGCAGATCACCCTATTGGATGTCACCAAGACAGAGAGCATCAAAGCAGCAGCCCAGTGGGTGAGGGACCAAGTGGGTGAACAAGGTGGGACAAATTGCATTCTTTGGTTTTCTCAGTGTTTCCTTTTTCTCTCTGTCTCCCACAGGCATCTGACAGTTAGCAGGGATCCTGTTCAGGTACGGTGGGAGAGAAAGAGACTGAGGCTGTAGCTTAGTGGGATTGGGAACTGCTGCGTGGTTTGGACTGTTCACATGCATGCACGCTAAGTCGTTTCAGTAGTGCCTGATTCTTTGAGACTCTATGGACTGTAGCCCTGTAGATAGGCTCCTCTGTCCATGGAATTCTCCAGACAAGAATACTGGAGTGTGTTGCCACGCCCCTCTCCAGGGGCTCTTCCCTGGAGACTCAAGGATCAAACCCACATCTCTTGTGTCTTCTGCATCAGCAGGGGGGTTCTTTACCACTAGCACCACTGGAGAAGCGCATTGGACTGTCCACATGAAGAGATGATTTTCCAAGGAAGTTTTCTCTCCCAGAAACTCAGAGGGATGGCAGGATTTAGATGGGTAGCTGCACTAGAAGATCAGGGAGGGAACATGTGTTCCGAATGTCCAAACCTTTAAATGTCTCACTGGGACTTCAGTTGTTCTAATTAACAGCTCCTGTAGAAATGTGAGCACGTTTCTTGTTGGGATCAGGCTGGAGGGAGGGGAGAGGGAATATGAGGTTGGATTCCCTGAGTCAGGGCATTTGTTCTCCTTGACTATATCGGGCTAGATTGCAGGGTGAGGAGCGAGACCTGTCCTCTCTCTCATATCATGATGGATACTGGGTTGACCTGAGAGCAAGTGTCTATGTCAGGAGGGCTGTTCTTATTGGGAAAGGAGTCTGTGGGCTAGGGTTAGAGTAGGACTGCCTGGGGACCAGCTCAGGGAGTTTCCCACATACAGGACGTGGGTGTAGGAATGGGAGGAAAGCGTGGCCCAGTTGTAGAAGCAGCAGTCTGGGGGAAGTCCTGCCTCCTGAGAGAACTAAACTGGGGACTGTGCACATGAATCAGAGCAGAGAACTCTTGGGCCCAGGAGGGGCAGACAGTGACTCTTGCTTGCTTTCTCTCTTTAGTATTTACCACTGTTCAATACTAAATGTTTTACTTAGTTTTCCTACTTCTATTTCTTCTGCTAGAATAAAACTGGGGTTGGTGTGTGTGTTGGGAAGGTGTTGTTCCTTTTATTTACTATATATCCTGAGTACTTACTTGTATCTGGCATCTAGTAAGGTGCTCATAAATATTTGTGAAAAGAACTAAGTAATGAATAATTCAGCAAGAGTGAGTTTCTTTCTTCAACATGCTGCCTCCCCCCAGTGCCCTACATTCAGCTTTTGAGTCCCTTGTGTTAATGATTCACCAGGTAATATTAGTTTCCTATGGTTTTCCAGGAAACTCAGTGGTAAGAATCTGCCTGCAATGCAGAGATGCAGAAGGTTCGATCTCTGGGTCAGGAAGATCCCCTGGAGAAAGAAATGGCACCCCACTCCAGTATTCTTGCTGGGATAATCCCAAGGTCAGAGGAGCCTGGACTATAGTTGATGAGGTCACAAAGAGTTGGACATGACCTGAAGCAACTGAGCACACGTAATAAATGCTGTAATAAACACACACAAACTTAGAGGCTTAAGGGAGCACATACTTATTATCTTATAGTTCTGGAAGTCAGAAGTCCAAAATAGGTCTCCCCAGGCTAAAATCAACGTGTTAACAGCACTTTAGGGAAGACTGCTTTCATTGCCTTTTCCAGCTTTAGAGGCTACCTGCACAACTTGGCTCATGACCTCTTCATCATCAAGGCCAGCAAGGTTGGG
The DNA here is from genome assembly GCA_006410615.1 of Neotragus moschatus. Taxonomy (NCBI): domain Eukaryota; kingdom Metazoa; phylum Chordata; class Mammalia; order Artiodactyla; family Bovidae; genus Neotragus; species Neotragus moschatus. The sequence goes on from SJYA01000745.1 coordinate 55,216, forward strand.
CGCAGTCCCTTTCATGCTGCCATCTCTCTGGTTCTCTGTCTTCTGGCTCCCTCTTCCATTTAGAAGGACCTTTGTGATTATATTGGGCTCAGCAGGCTAGTCCAGAATATATTCCCCATTTTAAGGTCAGTTAAGTTAAATCTCATCTGCTACTTTAATTACTCTTTTCCATGTAATCCACCTTACACAGCTTCCCAGAATTAGTACAAGATCTAAACAGCACTGGGAAATGGGGGGAAGGGGTCCTCATACACTTTCTTGTTGCCCCTTAGAGTCTCTGGACATGACAAGTTGACCTGACCCTGAAGTTGTTCACAGAGTTATGAAAGTTCTCTAGACCTCTTTGCAGAGAAAAAAAAAAACATTTAATGCTGTCCTGGTTTACCAGCAGGCAGAGCTTTTTACCAGAACCGCTCAGGTTTTACAGTCTTTGGGTCTCAGGGGCTCATGTCTTTCACTGCAAGACAAGAGTCTCCTCTAGCTGGGAGGTTCTGAGTCCTGCCAGCCAGGGGTCTCCTGTGGTCTCTATTTGGAGGAAAGTAGAAAGAAAGGGTGGGGACACAGCTTATGTGGGAATCCCTGCCCTAGAGGAAGGGGTGAACCAGGATTGGTGTGTGCATCCAGACCTGCCCATGTGTGTGGAAGACTGTCTTGAGGCTACATAGCCCAAGAGGGGTAGTGAGACAGGGGGAGGGGGAGGGAAGGAACCCCAAGCCCCTCCCTAGGTGGAATTTTACTTGGAACCTCAGTATGTAAAACAAATGAAAACTGAGGTTCTGCTGCATCTCCCTTCCTTAGCATGTTATGGGATTCAGTCTGAAAGCTCTCAGGATTGCAAACCACAGGCTAGAAATGACTGTCCTAATCCAGCCAGCAGTGAACCTGAGGCCCAGGGAAAGGAAGTGAATTCAAGGCTGGAGTTAGAACCAGTACTAGAACTTGAAGCTCTTCAAGTCTGGCCCTTTCAGAGCTAAATGATAATACCTAGCATTATTTCTCTCCATTTATATTAATACCAACTCATTTAAATATTTCAAAGAGAGCTCTTTTCATATTTTTCCAAAATTATTTAAATGTTTTATATGTTTGTCTATAAATCTTTTTTCTTTTCTGGCTTGTGAACTCCTAGAAAAATAAGACCCTGTTTTGTTCATTTTGTGCCTCTAGCACCTTCCTCTATAACTGACAGATGCATGAAATGAATGAATGTGTGAATGGATGAATGAATGGAGCAATTTTGGTAATGTGTGAAGTAGAATTGGTTTGTTATACTCAGATGAATAGAGAGGGGAAAGTATGATGGGGGAAAAAATTGAAACATTAATTCACTGGTATGAAAATGAGATCTCTTTTTCCCTGAACTAATAGCTTAGATCCTATTAAGACTGGATCATCGCTGGTACAGGGCACAGCTAAGCTGGTAGACTGTGTGCATCAGCAAAAGTGCCCCTCTAGGTATATGTTCCTCTGGGCTGTCATAGCTCCCCACCCCACACCCCCAGTCTGGCTGTCCTGTGCTTTATGAACATGCTTAACCATCCTCAGCAGCCCAGAGCTGGCGGGTAGTGGACCCTGGTGATATTCCAGAGACATTGCTGATTTCTGTCTGGTTCTCTCTCCCTCCATTTTACCCCCAGGCCTCTGGGCACTGGTGAACAATGCTGGTGTGGGCCTGCCCAGTGGTCCCAATGAATGGCTGACCAAGGAGGACTTTGTGAAGGTGATCAACGTGAACCTGGTGGGACTGATTGAAGTGACCCTCCATATGCTGCCCATGGTCAAGAAAGCCCGGGGCAGGGTTGTCAACATGTCCAGCTGTGGGGGCCGTGTGGCTGTCATTGGTGGAGGCTACTGCGTCTCCAAGTTTGGTGTTGAGGCTTTCTCTGACAGCATCAGGTGATTGGGCCCAAATGCCAAACCACTCGGGGTGGGAGTTCCGGGGGGTTTCACCCCAGGAAAAGAGAGCTGGGTTGGGGCAGTTATGGAGGGAAGATGTTATAACAGTAGCAAGAAGACTAGCTCACCAGGGGCCTTCCCCAGGGACCTAGAAAAAAAGGTATGAAAAGATTTGGGGTGGTGATGGGCAGCCTTCCCTTGGACTGCTTTGGGCCTGTGTGAGTAGGAGGGAGAGTCCCCCAAAGAGACAGAGAGGCATGGAGGCAGATGCACTGTGCGCGACCTTCTAAGGATAATGCAAGCCTTGTATAGACCCTGCATTTCTTTGCCACCTGGGTGTTGGGGGTGGGGCCGAGTGGGAGGGACCTGGTGGGAGCAAGGCGTGGTCTAGATTCTTCCAGACTAGGCTGGCCTAATGTGAATTGCCCAGAGGCAGGCTTGGGAAAGGACTTATTTGCATGAAAGCAGCGCTGGGCCTGGGGCAGGAGTTGGGGTCGCACCCCCAGGTTCCTGATCTCCCTGGGAGATCAGCTCCTCTGGAGGTGTCAGAGGTGATTTTCTCTGACGACCCTTGGTCATTGTGGGGTCCCAGACCGAGTCCAAGCTCTTCTTTCCCAGGCGTGAGCTCCACTACTTCGGGGTGAAAGTCAGCATCATCGAGCCGGGGAACTACCGGACAGCCATTCTGGGCAAGGAGGGCCTGGAGAAGCGCATGCGCAAGCTGTGGGAGCGTCTGCCTCCGGAAACCCGCGAGAGCTATGGAGAGGAGTACTTCCGGATCTGTGAGCTCCCCAGAAGGGAAAGGGGTCTCTGAGAGGGGTGCAGAGGTCTTGGGAGTCACCGACCCGATTTCATTTTCCAGATATTGGGATGGAGGCTCAGAGAGGTTATGAGCCTCAGGCCACACCGCTGGCCGCAGAGCTGGGGTTTGAGAACTGCTGGGAGTACCAGATCGATAGCTGATAGCTGCAGAGAGATGGGGTTGTTAGGAGAGATCCCACCTCGGCCTCTCCCCGCGGTGCCCGCCCACCATCACCACCCCACCCCCTACCCCTGCACCAAACATCCCTATGCTGGTGAATCAGGTGCTGGTGAATCTGTCCTGGGTACAGAGAAGTTATTAAAAGTACAGATGCTTGGGCCAGATTGCCTGGGTTTGAATCCCGGCTCTGCCACTTCCCAGCTAGAAGATTTGGGGAATGCCACCTAGTCATCGTAAGCCTCGATTTTCTCACTTAGAGAATGGAGTTAATGATAGTGCCCACCTCCCAAGGCTTCTGTGAGGACTGATATCTATGAAGTATCCCACACGCATTAAGTGCTTGTTAGGTCAGTAAAGAGAAAACGCACCCAGTATTTACAAGGAAGGCACTCTAGGCAGCTCTGTTTCTCCCTCTCTTCTCCCTCTCTTCTCTGTTTCTCCCTCTCTTCTCCCTCTCTCTCCTTCAAAGAGAGCTCTCAGGTCTCTTTGGAGAATGGGAGAAGGGCCCTCACAGCTATTGGTTATTATGGCCAACCAAATAGCCTCCTGGCTTATGAATCCCAGGATCAGGCCAGGTATCTTGGAGTGATTTGTGTGTGTGCACACGTGTGTGCACCTTCCCAGTCTTTGCAACCCCATGGGCTGGAACTGGTTAGGCTCCTATGTCCATGGAATGTTCCAGGCAAGAATCCTGGAACAGGTTGCCATTTTTTTCTCCAGGGAATCTTAGACCCAAGGATTGAATCCGTATCTCTTGCATTTCCTGCATTGGCAGGTAGATTCTTTACCACTAGCACCATTAGCCACACCCAAAATAGAACTATATTGGAAATGGCAGTTAATTGCAATCTAACCTAGGCACATTCCTGAGAAGCAGCACAGAATCCCTGGAATAGGCATATGAACAGGACACAGTGTTCTGGTCCTCACGGGCCTGGAACTGAGCCACAGCCTGGCTTGGTTAGCATGCTTAGAACAACATAGCCACCTGCCAAGTTTCTTTATCTCAGCTCTGCTGGGGAAGCCAGCCAAAATTGCCGTTTTAGTCCCCTTTCTTCCTAGGGAGGGCAGGACTGTTGGGTCCATACTAAGTTCCAAAGCCTCATCTCTGCTATTTTATAGACTTTGCGTGTGTGCCAAGTTGCTTCAGTCATGTCTGACTCTTTGCAACCCTATGGACTATAACCTGCCAGGCTCCTCTGTCCATGGGTCTCTCCAGGCAAGAGTACTGGAGTGGATTGCCATGCCCTCCTCAAGGGGATCTTCCCGACCCAGGGCTCAACCAGTCTTCCCGACCAGTCTCTTACGTCTCCTGCATTGGCAGCCTGGTTCTTTACCATTAGCACCACCTGGGAAGCCCCTTTATAGACTATTTTGCTTAATTCTCACAATAGCATAAACGTTTCCTGGATGTCTGAATGCAAAGCTCATGTTCTTTCTCACTTTCCAGGAGACTGACAGGGGCTAAAGGGTACCTCTGTCTCCCTTCCAATCTGTGTTGCTGAGCACAAAGCAGGAGCACAGTAAATATTTGAGAGAACCAGGAAAAAATGTGCCATAGACTATTTCCAGGTCTCAGATAGCTTCTTCCACCCCGCTGCTTCTGTGGGTCCTCCCTTCTTTCAGAACCTGGTTCCAAAGCCATCTCATCCCACCAGCCTACCTCCCCTGATAACAGCATAGCCTTCCCTGCCTCTGAGGGAGCCATGACCCTGAGCTTCTTGGATGAAGCCTTTGACACTCACCTGCCCGCCTGGGCCCTGTTTGTGATGGACTCTGTGTCAGACCCATAGACAGAGCACAGAGCGTTGGATTCCTAGGACATTATCTCACCATAGACCTTCTGGCTTTAAATCACCATGGCTCTTTTGGAGGACTCCATTTGGGCTTAGCTCAGATTGTAAAGAATCTGTCTGCAATGCAGGCGAACCCATTGTTCCAGTTTAATCCCTGTATTGGGAAGATCCTCTGGAGAAGGGAATCGCAACCCACTCCAATATTCTTGCCTAGAGAGTGGAGTGGCAAAGCTGAGGGACTTTCACATTCAAAATGTAGTTTGCCTCTTTTCACTGCAGTTTTCTCCCTAGGAAAGAGAAAGGGAGTTCCTTGGAGTGGGGGTGGGGGATGAAGTATACTTGAACAACTCTGTTCTGCCCTTATCAACCACCCACCAGCATCCTGCATGGAAGGGGTGACCTCTCTGCTTCTTGGACTATGCCCAAAATCAAGACAGCTTTTGCTCTCTCTTTGTTTTCAAGTTCTAAGTCCTTGTCATGAATCCTGGTTCTCAGGCATCACTTCCTCCGAAGTTCTTGGGGCACTCAGTGAAGTAAGCCCAATTGAGCTGTTCCTATCTCAGCAGGGGTGAGAGTGCAGATCAGGGGTAAGCTTATCATGTGACTTGTCTCCTGTATCTGTTGTTAGCATGGTGGACTTGGACCACCTCCACATCCATGTGCAGCAGGCTAACAGAATGGCCCTCATATTCGTCAGTGCCTTAGCTCATCAGAGCCCCATAATGACCTTATGACCAAAGCAAAGGCAGTTTTACTATTTTTTAATAACATCTTTCTTTTTCCCCTGCAGGCTTTTGTAGAAAATTTGGAAACTCCAGGAAGTTTTCATAGGAGGAAAAAAAAAAAAAAACCCTCTAGTGACTAGGAATTTCACCAGACCATGTTTTTCCTTATTTCCTTCCAATTTTTCTGTGCACTTATATTCACCCATTTTCTTTCCTCTTCTTCTCTACTGTCTACCCTATTAGTCATCTTTATTATTTTCTAGGGCAGGGTATTATCATCCCCATTTTACAAGTGATAACAGTTTAAGCTCAAGGTCACACAACTAAAAAGTGGCAGAATTGGGCACAGTTCTCATTGCTGCTGCTAAATCACGTCAGTCGTGTCCAACTCTGTGTGACTCCACAGACGGAAGCCCACCAGGCTCCTCTGTCCCTGAGATTCTCCAGGCAAGAACACTGGAGTGGGTTGCCATTTCCTTCTCCAATGCATGGAAGTGAAAAGTGAAAGTGAAGTCCCTCAGTTGTGTCCGACTCTTAGGGACCCCATGGACTGTAGCCTACCATGCTCCTCCGTCCATGGGATTTCCACTGGAGTGTGGTGCCATTGCCTTCTCTGTCTTCTCATTGCCAGTCTAACACAGTAGTAGGAATTCAATTCATAAGTACTGAACTGGGGAAGGGAAATAAGATTATTTATAGTTTGTTTAAGGAACAGCCTAGAGCTTGTGAGATCTGCCTGAAATGTTAGATCTGTAATCTGATGGAAAAGGAGCTTGGATGGAATTCAGAAGACATGATCTTTAATAAAGAATAATAGAACCTTTGGTTTTTTTCCCTGTCTTGTACCCTCAAACAGATACTGACAACTTAAAGAGCACAATGCAGTTAGCCGAGCCAAGGATCAGCGAAGTCACCAACAGCATGGAGCACGCCATTGTTTCCCGGAGCCCTCGCATCCGTTACAACCCTGGCCTGGATGCCAAACTCCTGTACCTCCCCTTGGCTAAGTTTCCCACCCCTGTGACAGATTTCATCCTGAGCCGGTACCTTCCAAGGCCAGCAGACAGTGTCTAAGCTGGGGAAGCTCAGGGGGTGATCAGTGGAGTGTAGGGGAGGGGGTGAGAGAAGCCACTATCAGGTCACAAGAAGAGGGATCAGATGTTCTGGGGGCATTTTGCTTAGCTGACACCCTGCCTACTGCTGGCAAATTTACGGGTAACTTCTAACAGAAGATAGATGCCTCTTCTCATTCACTGAGGCCCACAGAAACTTGAGGTGGCCTTTGCAGGTTCAAAGAGCTATATAGCATGAGGACTCCCTGGTGGTTAAAACTGCACTTTCAATGCAGTGGGTGCAGGTTTGATCCCTGGTCAGGGAACTAAGGTCCCACATGCCACACAATGTGGCCAAAAAGTAAAATTTTTTTAAAAATTGCTTAAAGACCTATAGCATGGTTCCAAGAACATCTATTTCCCAGTCAGGATATGACTTTTCTTGACCTGGAAGAGTCAGGGAAAGGAAAACTAGCTCCTGCCGAATCATAAGCCTCCCTCAATTATCACCACCACTGGGAAACTTTGTGGGATACTGTAGCCAACAGGAAAACCCAACCACTTTCCTCTTGTGTCTCTGAATATGCATTAGCCTTATTCACATAGCCCTTTATTTAGAGTACGTATTAGGACAGACTCAAAGTACAAGATTATATCACATAAAATTTATCATAGTATTTTCTCTCTCTTTTATGGATTTCTGTATCCATAGGTGATTGGGACTCACATAAAATAACATTTATTTAATTACCATGGATTAATTCTTCAAATATTTATTGAGGGCCTGCTATAGACTAGCACTGTGTAGGAGCTGGAAGGATACAGTTCAGTTCAGTTGCTCAGTCGTGTCCGACTCTTTGCGACTCCATGAACTGCAGCCCACGGGACCTCCCTGTTCATCACCAACTTCCCTGTCCATCACCAAGGAAGGATACAAATATTAAATCATGATCTTGGTTTTTCACTATTTTAAGGTTTGGTTTTTTTCTGTTTTAGCATAGCATCTAGTAGTAGAGATAGACAATACAGAAATCAGTAAGTCAAATTTTTGGACCTGTAAGGAACCCCTAGGTGAAAGTCACTCAGTTGTGTCCAACTCTTTGAGACCCCATGGACTATTCAGTCCATGGAATTCTCCAGGCCAGAATACTGGAGTAGGTTGCCTTTCCCTTCTCCAGGGGAACTTGGACTATTCCAACCCAGGGATCGAAACCAGGTCTCACACAGGCAGACTCTTTACCAGCTGAGCCATAACGGAAGCCCAAAGATACTGGAGTGGGTAGCCTATCCCTTCTCTAGCGGATCTTCCCAACCCAGGAATCGAACCAGTGTCTCCTGCATTGCAGGTGGGGAATCTCCCACATTGCAGGCAGATTCTTTACCAGCTGAGCCACAAGGGAAGCCCAAGGATGCTGGAGTGGGTAGCCAATTCCTTCTCCAGCAGATCTTCCCAACCCAAGAATCGAACCAAGGTCTCCTGCATTGCAGGCAGATTCTTTGCCAACTAATCTATCAGGGAAGCCCCAAGGAACCCTCAATTCAGTTACTCAGTCATGTCCGACTCTTTGGGACCCCATGAACTGCAACACGCCAGGCCTCCCTGTCCGTCACCAACTTCCGGAGTTTACTCAAACTCCTGTTAGTGATGCCATCTAACCATCTCATCCTCTGTCGTCCCCTTCCTCTCCTGCCTTCAATCTTTCCCAGTATCAAGGTCTTTTCCAATGAGTCAGTTCTTTGCATCAGGTGGCCAAAGTACTGGAGTTTCAGCTTCAGCATCAGTCTTTCCAATGAATATCAGGACTGATTTCCTTTAGAATGGACTGGTTGGATCTCCTTGCAGTCCAAGGGACTCTCTAGAGTCTTCTCCAGCACCACAGTTCAAAAGCATCAATTCTTTGGCACTCAGCTTTCTTTATAGTCCAACTGTCACATCCATTCATGATCACTGGAAAAACCATAGCTTTGACTGGATGGACCTTAGTTGGCAAAGTAATATCTCTGCTCTTTAATATACTGTCTAGGTTGCTCATAATTTTTCTTCCAAGGAGCAAGCATCTTTTAATTTCATGGCTGCAGTCACCATCTGCAGTAATTTTGGAGCCCCCCAAAATAAACTCTGCCACTGTTTCCATTGTTTCCCATCTATTTGCCATGAAGTGATGGGAAACATGATCTTAGTTTTCTGAATGAGTTTTAGCCAACTTTTTCACCCTCCTCTTTCGCTTTCATCAAGAGGCTCTTCAACTCCTCTTCACTTTCTGCCATAAGGGTGATGTCATCTGCATATCTGAGGTTATTGATATTTCTCCTGGCAACCTTGACTTCAGCTTGTGCTTCACCCAGCCCAGCATTTCTCATCATGAACTCCACATAAGTTAAACAGAGTGACATTTTACAGCTTTAACATACTCCTTTCCTGATTTGGATCCAGTCTGTTGTTCCATGTCCACTTCCTGACCTGCATATAGATTTCTCAGGAAGCAGGTCAGGTGGTCTGGTATTCCCATCTCTTTATGAATATTCCAGTTTGTTGTGATCCACGCAGTCAAAGGCTTTGGCAGAGTCAATAAAGCAGAAATAGATGTTTTTCTGGAACTCTCTNGGATTCTCCAGGCAAGAACATTGGAGTGGGTTGCCATTTCCTTCTCCAATGCATGAAAGTAAAAAGTGAAAGTGAAGTCACTCAGTCATGTCCGACTCATAGCAACCCCATGGACTGTAGCCTGCCAGGCTCCCCCATCCATGGATTTTCCAGGCAAGAGTACTGGAGTGGGGTGCCATTATGCACTAAGAAACCCAAAAATTCATATGTTTGCTTTACTGCAATACCCACTTTGTTGTAGTGGTTTGGAACCAAAGCTTAAGTATCTCTGAGCTGTGCCTGCACTTAAAATACTAGATAGCTATAGACTATTCCCAAATTTAACTCAAAATAGTAATAACTCAGAGTTTGGTTAATTTTATCATCTCTATACTTAACTCTAAATCCCCTCAGACATTTACCCGTGAAGGATGAAATTATTTCCTCCCAAGTAATTTTCCATTACCCTGTTTGGTAGCTGAGGTTGTATGTAGACTTGACACTTTGGGTGGGATAAGAATATTTATCACAGTAGGCATTGTCAAATGACAGATTAAACAATTTAGTGGTGAGTTTAATTCCCTTTATTCAGGGAAAAGCAATCCAGGGATTGGGGGCATACAGTGCCTCACAAGCAGCAGAACACCTTTCCTGAGGTATTTTGGGTAACGGTGAGTTTTGCAAAGTTTTATAAGTTCCAATGTGGAAAGAAGGCATGGTTGATTAGGATTGTATATCTGACCTTATTTAGAAAGATCAAGGAACAAGGAAATGAGTCCAGAGTCCACAGCTGGCCCAATATATGGAATAGTCTGATTGGATACACCATGTTTCTGGTCACATGAAACATTTACAGAAACACCAAAGTTTGCTGATGTAACACTCCAGACAGGAGTGGCTCCATCTTGAGTCTGGAAGTTTATTTCAACAACGTCTAGGATGAGTTTTCTCACAATGATGGAACACTAGTCTTACTAGAAGTCTCTTTAATGTTCCTGTGCCAGATAAGGGGATCTCACACAAACCACTGACCTTGCATTAGAGTGTATGAGCCCTAATTTTCACATATGATCTAACCCCACAATCCTCATCCACATTGCTTCACTAATTATTTGGATCCAATGAGTCATATCTAGTTATATTCTAGGCTGAATGACTTTTATATTCTTCCTATCTGTTGTGCTACAAGTCTTATAGTATTTAAATGACATCTGTTTGGATTCTGTAAAATCTGTACCTGTCTGATTCAAAGGTCAGAATTCTAACATCATTCTTGTGATAATAGATAGCACTTTTTAAAGGCAAATAAAACAGGATAAGTACAAAGTTTAAAAGTTACTGCAATAAATAATCACTGGCAATTAACCAGGTTTAGTTCAACCATATGAGCTACCCTGATGGCTCAGGTAAAGAATCTGCCTGCCAATACAGAAGATGTGAGTTCGATCCCTGGATCAGGAAGATCACCTGGAGAAGGAGATGGCAACCCACTCCAGTATTTTTTCCTGGGAAATGTCATGGACCGAGGGACCTGGAAAGCTACAGTACATAGGATCACAGAGAGTCAGCAAAACTGAGCAACTAAACAACAAGTTCAACCACAGAGTCCCCCTTTCCTTCTCCCTTCCTCCCATCTTCTGCAAATCACCACAATCATATATTATCACTTCACTTATAAATTTTTGAATGACCAATGTGTGGCTTTATTGCTTCTAGAATAAGACAGTTTTATAGTAAAACTTTTCCATAGTGGGCTAGTGTTTAACTTATGTGCCCCAAATATAAAATGACAATTTTCATAAATTGTCATTTAACAATACAATCACTTCACAGATGCCTTAACAAGTGCTATTTTGAAAATGCTGATTTTTTCCCCTCTCATCACACTATAGCCACTAGAGCAAGTTGAAGAGCAGTCATTGCAGAAAGGAGGGATAACACTTGCTACAAAATTATCTGAATCGCACAAAATCGCTCTACTTCTGCTGAATGGTCTAACTTGGAACCTTCTAAAACTTTCGATATTTGCTACTTAGTGTGTGTCTACCTTCAAGACAAAAATAAATGAACAAGTAGCAAGTGAGTTTTAGTAAATATTAGTACATAAATTCAAAAATAAGCAGTCATGCTTACTTTGACAATTTTTAAATTAAATTCTTGGAATAGTACAAATATATCTGTGATTTTAATATACATACCTATAACACAGTGATATTCTCTGCTAAAACTATTTCTAGTCCTTATGATGAAATTAAATTTTTCTGGGTTTGAAGCAAAGTGCATTGTGAGCAAGAAATAAGAAATATTGGCCTAAAATTAATTGCATAGGAACTTCTTGTTATTTCAGTTTTCTGGAAACTTTTCATCTTAAATATAGAACTTTGGGTAATTTCCCACAAGTTTTCCTTGTCCCTTTAATACATGATCAAATATATATACACACAGATATATATGTACTTGCACGCATCCATATAGACACTTATAAATGTTGAATCCCTAAATGTTTAATTGGCGAGAGGTCAGCTCTGTGTAGGGAGCTGATCTCAGAATTTGGCATTAAAGTTAGAAATAATGTCCCTCTCTAAATGTGGGGTGAGTCATTTTAGAAGTAACCCTACCCAAGAAATGGTGTCACCCTGAAGTGTCATGAGAAACTCCTCAGTTTTATTTGGGCAAGACAGTTTCCCAAGAAGGCAAGATGGACCTGTGATGTGTGTACATTACATGCATGCACTCACACTGCCGCAGGTGTGGTATGGGAGGATTATGACAGAGGGGTGATGGGTAACATGGAGCCTAGGAGAAGATGGCCAAAGAGGAGAGCCATGCCAGATGGTCTGCTGCCCTAACCCAAGAGAGAGGCTGTTCTGGCCCTAAGGGCTACTGCTGATCCTCAGGACCCCAAAGTCCTAATGTGGAGAGAGAAGTTCACTAATCTGTTGGTTTGGTGCTAAATCTGTCCTCTCTATAAACAACTCTCTGATCAATAGTAGGGACTCCAGGTGTTCTTGGTCTCACCCAGAATAATTAAGCCCTATGAAAATACCCTAGATAGCTTTTATACCCAGAAGCAGTCTCTGCTGTAAATGGGGTTCTTGGTTTGTAGATCATTTTCCCACCAGAGTTTGATCTTCTTGAGTAATGGTTGGAATTAGATGTAAGGACCAGCAAAGCTAAAATACAGAATTAGCTGAGGGACCGTTTACCATCAGAGCACACTAGTAAAGTTCAGCCTGAGGCAAATGGCCAAGTAACCCTGTTGACTTTTCTTTAGCTTTACTTTGGCTATGAACCTGGTGAATGTAGAATTCAAAATCAGTATATTTTTATCTTTCAGTGGAATAAAACTAATTTTTATGAAAGTGGAAAGAAAAGTTCAGATAGGGAAGAAGTTGGTGCTTGGTGGCAAATGAAAATGGGGAACTGATCAGTTTTATTGAAGCTTTGGGAATAACTGGCTTCTATTCACAGCGGAGACAAAACAAAGATCAGTAACATTTAAAGTTGTATTTATTCCTAACAGAGCATGCTCTTTGAGGTGTAGCCTGTTGTCATGTGAAACACATGCTCCCTGCAGCCAGCTTGTTTAGGACTGAATCTTGGCTCCAACACTTGCCAACTGTGTAACCTTGGGCAAGCAACTTCAGTTCTCTGTGCCTTGTTTTCCTTATCTCTAAAATGAATTGTTGTAAAGATTAAATGAGATGGTGTACACAAAATGATTAAAATTACATCTGACATATAGTAAGACATTTTTATAATCTAATAATTGTGGAGTAGCTTATTTCTCATGAATACCCTGTTGAACCTTCCTCCCAGCCACCCTTTTAGGTTGTCACAGAGGACTGGTAGAGCTCTCTATATTATACAGCAACTTCCCACCATCTACTTTACGTAAGGTAATGTGTATGTTTCAATGCTACACTCTCAATTCATCACACCCTCTTCTTCCCCTACTGGGGCACAGACTTTTGATCCCGATCACACAGGATTTATTTCTATTAAACAGGAAATGCTTACATAGTACCTGTTAGGTGCCAGACACTGGTCTATGTGCCTTACAAAGACGAAGAATTGATGCTTTTAAATTGCGGTGCTGAAGAAGACTCTTGAGAGTCCCTTGGACTACAAGGAAATCAAACCAGTCAGTACTAAAGGAAATTAATCATTGGAAGGACTGAAGTTGAAGCTCCAATATTTTGGCCACCTGATGCAAAGAGTTTACTCACTGGGGGGAAAAAAAACCTGATCCTGAGAAAGATCAGGGAAGAGGGTGGTAGAGGATGAGATGGTTAGATAGCAACACCAACTCAGTGAACATGAATTTGAGCAACTCTGGGAGACAGAGGAGGACAGAGGAGCTTGGCATGCTGTAGTCCATGGGTCACAAAGAGTTGAACATGACTTAGGGACTGAACAACAACAGAAGTTGATGTTCTGAACAGGTCCATTCCACAGATGAGGAGCCAAGTGGGAGGAGAACAGGGTTTCAGTCAGACTCCAGAGACATGTGGGATGCTGCCCATCCCTGTCTTCAGACAGTATTGCAACTGCAGAGAAAGTAGACTAAAGAAGCTGGAGCCCAGCACCAACAAATAGTTCTGGTGCAAAACATTTTCTTACCTGTTTGCCTTTTTTTTTTTTTTTTCTTCATCAAGTTGGGATAAGAAAAGTTATGGCTTTGACATGAATTGGGCTTAAAGGGTGCAGAATTTAATTTTCTTATTAAAAGCATAAAGCTGGGAGAAAAAAACACCAGGCCTGGTCATCAGGCCGCTGCCCTGCCCAGCTTTGTAGCAAAGCTGTTAAGTGACCCTCAGTTGGCACAACAAATGTCCTTCTACTCAGTGTCTTTAGAGCCAATATAATGAGGCAATGCAGTTCAGAAGCAAAGAAAAGTTTAATTCTTTGGTTGACAAGAGAGAGGTATAGACCCTTACTGTAGAGTGAATTCTCCTCTATAAGCCATGAGCAAAACTGCTTTATAGGGTTCTCAGCAGTCAGTAGTCATGTGCGGATGTGAGAGTTGGACCATAAAGAAGGCTGAGCACTTCAAACTGTGGTGCTGAAGAAGACTCTTGAGAGTCCCTTGGACTACAAGGAGATCAAACCAATCAATGCTAAAGGAAATCAACCCTGAATATTCATTGGAAGGACTGATGCTTAAACTGAAGCTCCAATAATATGGCCACCTGAAGCAAAGAGCCAACTCACTGGAAAAGACCCTGATGCTGGGAAAGATTGAGGGCAGGAGAAGGGAGCGACAGAGGATGTGATGGTTGGCTGGCATCACTGAATCCATGGACATAAGTTTGAGCAAACTCCAGAAGATAGTGAAGGACAGGGAAGCCTGGCGCAATGCAGTCCATGGGGTCACAAAGAGTCAGACATGATTTAGCAACTGAACAAGAACAACAGCAGCAGGGAGTGGGTGGAGTTTCCATAGAGCAGTGCAGCTGCGCTGAGGCTCTAGATCACAGTGCTGGGGGCAGCATCTCTGCACAGAGCCCACTGCTGCCATCTTGATTTGCAGGGTCCTTTGCAGCTCTTCTCCACGTGGTCCACAGAGCTGAAGTGTCAGTCACAGCCATTCCACACAAATAACTTGGGTCTGAAGTGCCTGCTGCAAGGCCTCTGCAATTGACACCATATGAGCAGGTGAAACAAGACAGACTCAAAGAAAAAGAAAAAAGAAAAGGCTAGACTTTATTACCCAGATTCTTTTTTACTTTCACAGGAATTGTTAATAGGCTTTACCAGTGACAAAACAGTGAAGATAAGTGCTTACTCTCAGTTACATCAGCCAAAGTAAGGGCTGCAAGCACTTACTATACTTGACATTTTGTGCTGGTAGTGAATATATAGGGTTTCTATGGTAACTCAGTGGCAAGAATCCCCCTACCAATGCAGGAGATGCAGGTTCAATTCCTAGGTTGGAAGGATCCCTTGGAGGAGGAATTGGCAACCCACTCCAGTATCCTTGCCTGGGAAATCCCACAGACAGAAAAGCCTGATGCACTACCGTATAGGGGGTCACAAAGAGTCAGATGCAATTGAGCATGCAGTGAGTATATAGGAATTAAATTTGGTTAATTCCTGATTAGCCTGTAGTGTGCTTCATTTTATTACTGGCCTTGGCAGAGTTTCTTCTCCGTTTATAACTTTTGCAGCCACAGAGATTAAGTTTAGTAAGTTCAGTGTTGGTTTGTTAATAAGAAATGGAAGCAGAGAACTTCTCCAGGTAATGAAAATTCCATACTCCTTTTACCTCTGTTAGAGTAAGTCTAACCTGTAACAGAATTAAAGGACAGGGACTACATATCTTTGTCTTAATCTTCTTAGCACCTAACACAATACCTGGCATGCACATGCTTGTTCCATTCAATTGAATCTTGGAGTGAAACAGAAATGTGCTAGGTTAAATGCTCTGCTCATAGGAAATACACTGAATCTTAGCTGAAATTCTGACAGCAATTATCTTTGGGTAGTGAGATTCTTGTTCTTTTTTATTTCCTTCCTTATCCTTTTTCTATTTTCCAAAACCACTGCTATAGACTACAACAGATGACTGCTTATAGGAAAGAGTTCCCTTCTCCTTATCTCATTCGTTTCTAATATGTGGGGTTTATTTTTACAAAATTGGTAATTTTACAAAAATTTTATGGGCACAGATAGTCAAATAGTTCTACGGAGAGCAAATGAAGACACTCTTTAGATTCTTTTAGTCAGTTATTGTGGTACTTACTTCTACATATCTAAACAACATGCTTATGGTGTTTTTTATTTTTGAATTTCCCATTGGTTACTCTGTGGGGTGATGAGACTAACCTATTTCACCACTCTTACCCCATTGCCAGGTACATTCCAATCACCCCAATCCTGCAGAAATTTGGCCAGATTGATGTTCAGTGTTGGCATTATTGCTAACGTGGTAAATATTTTTGATTCTGTGAACGTTTTATTTTCTCTAGAGTTAATAATTATCTTTATTGGCTTAGTTTTTGATGTTTTACCACTAAATTGACCTTCTTCCCTTCATCCTCCCTACCCCATCATTTTATAAACCATTTCTCAGTACATTCAAATATCTTAGATATTCTCTAATTTCATCTTCTAGAGCCTCTGGGCTTGCTCCAATCTGGGCTGACTTCTTGAGGCCTGCTGCACAGCTTGGGATTCCTCTTCACTGACATCCTAGGACTGCCTTTGTCTTTTTTCAGTGTTGGACCCACTGTTGCCTGGATCTTTATGCCTTCCTCTTTTTTGATTAATTCTCTCATTTTAGAGTATCTTTCTAACAAAGGGTCTATGGGAGATAACACTTTTTAGAATTTCCATATCTGAAAATACCTTTACTTCATGTTCATCTTTAATTAATACTGGCTGGATATAGAACCCCAGAATGGAAATTCCTTTCTTCCTGAAAGTTTAAGGCATAACTCCCTTCTCTTATAGCTTCTATCATTACTATAAAGGAACCTTATGCCACTCTGACTCCTGATCCTTTACAACAATCATGTTTCCCTCTCTGGAAGTCTATAGGATCTTCTATCTTTACTGCTCCTGACTTTCACTCTAATATGTCCCAGTGCCAGAGCCAGGGTCTGCTTTCACTCATTGTGCTTGGTGCTCCCCATCAATCTGGAAATTCATGTCCTTTATTTCTAGAAATCTTATTAATTTTTTCCTTGAAAGTTGTATACATCACTATTTGTGTGCCCTCTTTCTAGAATTTCAAGTATTTGGAAGTTATATTTCTATGATTTTCTTTTCTGCATTCCATTTCTTTGCCTTAGCCCATCCACTGAGTTTTCCTTTTTGCTATTATAATTTCCAAGAGCTCTTTTTTGTTCTCTGATTGTCCCTTTTTTAATAGTATCCTCTTCTTGTTTCACGCATGTAATGTTTCTCTTATCTCTGTGAAGATCTTGAGAATGTTTTATGTATGTTTTCCCATTTGCATTTCATGCTTCCTTCAGGTGGCTTTATTCTCTCAGCTCATTTTGGTCTTTACCTTTCATACTTAATGTTTTCTTCTAAAGTCTGTTGATCCTTAGCTATTTGCTCACATTTGAATGGAGAATTAAAGAACTGCAAATTGGTGGGGCTTGTCGCTATTTCGCTCTGATTGGATTGTTTGAGTAAATACCTGATATCAGTGTCCTGGGCTGGTTTTTTTTCCCTTCTCTCTTGGATTTCTCATATTCCCTAGAGAAGCTTCTCCAGTCTCTCACCTGGAGAGTATCTCTGGCTGCCACCACTTTGGTTGCCAAATGCAGGAAGAAAGTTGGGCCCATGGTTTCAGTGCTCATTTTGGACATTTCATTCCATCCCATTTTTCAGGACAATATCCATGCCCTCAACTCTGCCAAATGCCCAACCCCATTCTCATCTAGATACTCTTTGTTGTGTCTTTATAATGACTACACCACTTCCTCCCAGGTGTGCGAGGGACAGTTGCTAGGCAACTCATTTGGGAGGGGATCCAATGGTCTGTTTCTTAAACAGGCTTCCAAACAATTCTTTTCTCTGCTTCTTCTCTACCCCTAAATCTATTCATGTTGCTGCAAATGGCATTATTTTATTCTTTTTATGACTGAGTAATATTCCATGTATAAAGCACACCTTCTTTATCCGTTCATCAGTAATTGGACATTTAGGTTTCTTCCATGTCTTGGCTATTGAAAATAGTGCTGCAACGAACACTGGGGTGCATGTATCTTTCCAAATTATAGTTTTCTCTGGATATATGCCCAAAAGTAGGATTGCAGGATCATACAGTAGCTATATTTTTAGTTTTTTAAGAAACTACCATACTGTTCTCCATGGGCTTCCCAGGTGGCTCAGTGGTAAAGAATTCACCTGCCAATGCAGGAGACACAAGAGATGTAGGTTTCGTCCCTGGGCCAGGAAGATCCCCTGGAAAAGGGAATGGCAACCCACTCCAGTACTCTTGCTAGGAAAACCCTATAGACACAGGAGCCTGGCAGACTATAGTCCATGACATCGCAAAGAGTTGGACACAGCTGAGCATACTCTTCTCCACAGTGGCTATAGCAATTTATATCTCACCAACAGTATAGGAGGGTTCCTTATTCTCCACACGCTCTCTAGCATTTATTTGTAGATGGCCATTCTGACTGGTGTGAGGTGATACTTCACTCTAGTTTGCAGTTTTGAGTTGTATTTCTCTAATAATTAGCAAAAGTGTGAAAGTGTTAGTCACTCAGTCATGTCCGATTATTTGCGACCTCATAGGCTGTATGGCCTCTGTCCATGGAATTCTCCAGGCAAGGATATTGAAGTGGATAGTCATTCTCTTCTCCAAGAGATCTTCCCAATCCAGGGATCAAACCTGGGTCTCCCACATTGCAGGCAAATTCTTTACCATCTGAGCTACCAGGAAGTGTTTTTCCAGTAATCATGTACAGATTTGAGAGTTGGATCATAAAGAAGACTGAGTGCTAAAAAATTGATGCTTTTGAACTGTGGTGCTGGAGAGGACTCTTGAGAGTCACTTGACAGCAAGGAGATCCAACCAGTCCATCCTAAAGGAAATCAACCCTGAATACTCATTGAAAGGACTGATGCTGAAGCTCCAATACTTTGATCATCTGATGCAAAGAACCAACTCTTTGGAAAAGACCTTGATGCTAGGAAAGATTGAGAGCAGGAGAGGAAGGGGGCAACAGAGGATGAGATGGTTGGATGGAATCATTGACTCAGTGGACATGAGTTTGAGCAAACTCTAGCAGGAGATAGCGAAAGACAGGGAAGCCTGGCATGCTGCAGTCCATGGGGTCACAAAGAGTTGGACATGACTTAACAACTGAACAACAATATTTCATGTGTCTTTGGGCCATGTGTATGTTTCCTTTTTCTTTTTGTGGAGGACGTGTCATGTGGCATGTCGGATCTTAGCTCCCCAAAAAGGGATTGAACCTGTGACCCCTGCAGTTGAAATGTGGAGTCCTAAACCCTGGAACAACCAAGGAATTCCCATCTATATGTCTTCTTTGGAGAAATGTCTATTTAGATTTAGATCTTCTGCCTATTTTTTGATTGGGTTGTCTGCTTTTTAAATATTGAGCTATATGAGCTGTTGGTCTGTTTTGGAGGTTAATCTCTTGCCAGTTGTTTGCAAATATTTTCTTCCATTTCTGTAAGTTGTCTTTTTGTTTTGTTTATGGTTTCTTTGCTGTGTAAAAGATTTTAAGTTTAATTAGATCTCGTTTCTTTACTTTGTTTTTATTTCCATTTCTCTAGAATGTGGATCCAAAAACATACTTTTTATGTGTTTTATGTCAAAGAGTGGTTTGTCTATGTTTTCCTCTAGGAGTTTTATAGTATCCATTTTTACATTTAAATCTTTAATGTATTTTGAGGGGGTTTTTTGTGTGTGGTGTTAGGGAATGTTCTAATTTCATTCTTTTACATGTAGCTGTCCAGTTTTTCTGGAAATCTGCTTTGAAAGTGTCACAACACCTACCCTGAGCATGCTGAAAAGTCAAGAGAAGCCACTTATCACACAATCCAGAACCATGCTATTTAAAATAGTTCCAGTAGCCCAATATCACCTGGGAATTTATTTTAAAATGCAAAAACTCAGCTTCCACCCCTGCCAAATTTACTGAATCAGAATCCACATTTTAACAAGATCTCCAGATAATTCATGGCCAAATGAAAAATCAAGAAGCACTAATCCATAGCAATAGCCCTTAATATTCCATTCAGCAGTATTATATTAAGTTTGGAGATGAGGATCTTTCAAATCAATTCATACAGCTATCCTTAAGGGTATGGCCTACAAGAAAAAACAGTGGTTAAAAATACAAATTAAGTGGCGATCCAGAACAGATCCTGGGACTTCAAGTTCTGAAAGTAGTTATGGCATTTTTCAGAGTAAAGACTCAAAAGAATGCCAAATACAGACACAGTTTACTTCACTGGAAAAACATATAAAGTGATGCATTTCTTATGCATCTAATTGGGAACCAGATTCTCAAAGGAATTAATTTATTCTTATTATAAATGCCTGATAAATATGTGATATTGACAAAGATTACAACAGTCACTTAACCTTTTGCCAACCCTTTGCCAAGTTTTGACTTTGAAGAACTAAAAAGAAATACCTACTGCCTTGAAAATAAAGCCATCTGTTCACTCCAATCCAGGTCCTTTACAGATCCAAGATATTAAACCTCCAGAAGAAAAGCTCACAGACTGAAATTTGGTCACTTGGCTCAAGGCGTGAGGAGTATGCTCCATGAAATCTCATTAGGACTGAAATAATGTGGCTATTAGCTTTATGTCACTTGGGATTATCAAATTATAGCTACAGACTGAGTGCACTGACCTTAAATGAACAAGCCTAACACCAGCAGGCCAAAGGCTAATAAGATAAGGAGATAAGGAAACTGGCCAGGTTTGCAGAATCAGTTAATGCCATGAGAGCAAAGTTCATAGGAGAGCCAACTGACTCAGGTGAATTATTGCAAACCATAGCTGCAACAGAAAGTAGAAATAAGCATTTGTGTAGTCTGCCTTGAAAATGCATATAAGGAAAGTGAGTGAGCAGAAGTGTAATCGCACAATTACAGGGACCTTGTCAGTGCCTGGTCCTGCTGAATCAGCTCGATGTATCCTGGGCTGAGCTCAGCAAGAGAAACTTTTACTTGTGAGGTTACATAGACAGAAAAAGAACCATGCCATTCGTAAAAGCATGCTCAGACTGGTGTTGGCGCCACGCGTTAAGTCAAAAAAATGATTCAGAAGTGCAGCTGAGTAAATGAGGTGAAAGTGAGCACAAGGCAGTTTTCAAGGATGTCAGAAGTATTGGATCAGGTGTGAGGAGCAGATTAGAGAATGGTACAGAACAAGACCAGGAACGAATTCCTTTGACTCCTGCATTTCCTGCAATAGCTACTTCAAAGACCTCCATGGGTCAGATGTTATCTCTGAAGATTCCAACTGGACAACTTCTGGTGTAGGAGAGAATGTTCTTTTAGATAGGATTTCTAATTTGGATAAACAGAAGTTTGCTAAACATAGTGTTATCTGAGTGGAGTAATAATCACTGTAAACTAACACCTGAAGCTCAGTGAAACTATAATTCAGAGATACTCTCTCAAAAAGGAATCTTTTCCTCTCTTGGGAAACAAAAAATGAGTTGAGTCCTCACTTTAATGAAGTATAGGATAGGATAAGGTATCAGAGTGGGTTTTATTTTAACCAGCTATATGTCTATCTTCCCTGGTGGCTTAGATGGTAAAGAATCTGCCTCCCATGTGGAAGACCTGGGTTCAATCCCTGGGTGGGGAAGATCACTTGGAGAAGGGAATGCAACCCATTCCAATATTCTTGCCTGAAAAATCATATGGACAGAAGAACCTGGAGGGCTACAGTCCATGGAGTCACAAAGAGAAAGAAATGGCTGAGAAACTAGCACTGACACACATACACACCTATCTTCCAGAGAAAGATACTATGATTGTTACCAGGGACAGATCAAAGAGTGTTAGGATTTTGTGTCTTTGTGTTATGGGGAGAGAATGAGACTATGTTCATTTGTATAAAAGAAAGTTATGTCTTGCCATTAAAGGCATAAATTTGTTTTGTTTTTGTATGGAAGTTCAATATGATTAGAAGAGTTGGGTGGATGCTGAGTAGTCAAAGGAAGGGAACATGCTGGTTACGAAGCTGTTTGTTCTAAGCTTCTCCCCTGCTTTACTCTGTTTTATGCTGCTGTACCTTGGACCCTGCAAGCTTCTCTAGCAGGTCGCCCTGTTAGGATCTTCTAGTAGAGGTTCTACAAGGAGCCTAGAAGGCTGGGTGGTGAGCAATTTACAGCCTCCTGTTTGCTTTCTGTTCCTATCATTGTCCCCCTAGTAACTGGTCCTCCGTGTCATATCAGCACTTGGTTTCAGTAGCAATACTTGACTGCAATCCATATTCATTGGAAGGACTGATGCTGAAGCTCCTATACTTTGGCCACCTGATTCAAAGAGCCAACTCATTAGAAAAGACCATGATGCTGGGAAAGATTAAAGGCAGGAGGAGAAGGGGACAACAGAGGATAAGATGATTGAATGGCATCACCAATTCAATGGACATGAGTTTAATCAAGCTCTGGGAGATGGTGAAGGACAGGGAAGCCTGACATGCAGCAATCCATGGGGTCGCAAAAAGTTGGACATGACTGAGCGACTGAGCAACAGCAACAGCTTGACTGCAACTTGCAGATCTTTCCTCTACTCCCCAAACTGGCATCATTATGCCTCTTCAGAGATACCAACACCACCCTGCTGACACCTCCTCCCCATAGGTGTGAGGCTCGGCTCTGCAGAGACTTCTTCCAAGCTCCAAGGGCACTGGCACCTTTCAGCCAGGGCCTCATCCTCAGGGATCTGAGTTTGAACTCCTTGAAAGTCTCTCTTTGGAGCACAGAAATTCAAATAATCCCCCAACCTTTTATTTCCCAGGGCTAGGAGTGGCAGTTACTTCTTACAGTTCTACCACCAGAAAACGTCTATGTTCCCTCTTTGTCTTTTCAGTCCTCTCAATCACAGATTAACGATGTTTTATGTTAAGTTCTCCCTTAAAATAGCTGGTGTGTTTTATGTTTTTATGTACTTAGGCCCTGATGGATACTCATACCCCTAGCTATTCTGACATACTCCTATACCATTTTAGGAGATGAAGCCGTCTTCCCAGTTGAAAATCACTGCTGTAACTTGGGCACCTATTATGTCCCAGTTTGTCTGGAACTATACTGATTTATGCCTGTTGTCCTGACATAATTATTAATAGTGTAATGGAATAATAGTTCTCCTAAATATTAAGAGCCACTTGTGGGACTGTTTTATATCCTTCAAATATATTGTAGAGCAAGAAAATCAGAAGCATTGCTATAAAGGTGCAGTATTCAAAACAGTATGACACTGGTATAAAAACAGACACATAGATCAATGGAATAGAATTGAGAGCTCAGAAATAAATTCAACTAATGTTTGACAAGGAAACCAAGAATACTCAAAGGGAAAAGGAAAGTCTCTTCAGTAAAGATGATGATGATAAGAAAACTAGATATTTACATGCAAAAGACTGAAATTGACTCTCTTACCCCATTCACAAAAGTTAATTTGAAATGGATCAAAAACTTAAAATTCAAGACCTGAAACTGTAAAATGCCTGGAAAAAAATATAGCAGAAAAGCTGCTTGACATTGGTTTTGGCAACAATTTTTAGACTATGATACAAAAATAAACAGATGCAAAAGCAAAAATAAACAAGCTCCTTGATATTCTTTTGGCAATGATTTCTTGGGATATGATACCAAAAGAAACAAATGCAAAACCAAAAATAAACATTAAACTGAAACGTTAAACTAACAACTTCTACACACCAGAAGACTCAGTGAACAAAATAAAAAGGCATCCTACAGAATGAGGGAAAATATTTGAAAACCATATATCTGATAAGAGGTTAATATCCAAAAATATAAGAAACTCATACAACTCNTTGAGAGCTCAGAAATAAATTCAACTAATGTTTGACAAGGAAACCAAGAATACTCAAAGGGAAAAGGAAAGTCTCTTCAGTAAAGATGATGATGATAAGAAAACTAGATATTTACATGCAAAAGACTGAAATTGACTCTCTTACCCCATTCACAAAAGTTAATTTGAAATGGATCAAAAACTTAAATTCAAGACCTGAAACTGTAAAATGCCTGGAAAAAAATATAGCAGAAAAGCTGCTTGACATTGGTTTTGGCAACAATTTTTAGACTATGATACAAAAATAAACAGATGCAAAAGCAAAAATAAACAAGCTCCTTGATATTCTTTTGGCAATGATTTCTTGGGATATGATACCAAAAGAAACAAATGCAAAACCAAAAATAAACATTAAACTGAAACGTTAAACTAACAACTTCTACACACCAGAAGACTCAGTGAACAAAATAAAAAGGCATCCTACAGAATGAGGGAAAATATTTGAAAACCATATATCTGATAAGAGGTTAATATCCAAAAATATAAGAAACTCATACAACTCAATAACAAAACCAAAACAAAACAACACAATTTAAAAATGGACAGAAGACTCAAATAGACATTTTTCAAAAGAAGATATATGAATGGTCAACAGGTGCATGAATAGATGTCCAACATCGCTACTCATCAGAGAAATTCAAATCAAAACTACAGTGTACACATCTATTAGAATGGTTACATGAGGTTCGTGACATTGTACAGAGGACGGGGATCAAGATCATCCCCATGGGAAAGAAATGCAAAAAAGCAAAATGGCTGTCTGGGGAAGCCTTACAAATAGCTGTGAA
>SJYA01000746.1:0-101810 GCA_006410615.1 Neotragus moschatus
TGTTCTTCATTGTTTTATGTTAAAGTATATCTGTTTTTTGTAAATATTATATAAACACAAACTATTTTCTAATATAACAAATGTTTTCAATTCTTTATAAATTATGAATACTTATATTAATGTGGAATGTCATATTTTATATAAGTTTTCCCTTAAAATCACGAAAAATTTTTCAGTTTTCACAAACTAATACCTTCACTTGGTACTTTTAACTTTTCTAAAGTGTCCATTGAGGACATTTTAGCATTAAAATGGGCATTATAGGTCATCAAACACTGTAACAAACACTAGCATTGGAGTCAGATATAAATAGATTTGCACCAGGAAATTACCTCTTACTAGCATTTTGGAGAACTTGGCAGTGGCCATAGGACTGGAAAAGGTCAGCTTTAATTCCAATCCCAAAGAAAGGCAATGCCAAAGAATGCTCAAACTACCATACAATTGCACTTATCTCATGCTAGTAAAGTCATGCTCAAAATTCTCCAAGCCAGGCTTCAACAATACATGAACTGTGAACTTCCAGATGTTCAAGCTGGTTTTAGAAAAGGCAGAGGAATCAGAGATCAAATTGCCAACATGGAAAAAGCAAGAGAGTTCCATAAAAATTTCTATTTCTGTTTTATTGACTATGCCAAAGCCTTTGGCTGTGTGGATCACAACAAACTGGAAAATTCTGAAAGAGATGGGAATACCACATCACCTGACCTGCCTTTTGAAAATCTGCATGCAGGTCAGAAAGCAACAGTTAGAACTGGACATGGAACAATAGACTGGTTCCAAGTAGGAAAAGGAGTACGTCAAGGCTGTATATTGTCACCCTATTTGTTTAACTTATATGCAGAGTACATCATGAGAAATGCTGGGCTGGATGAAGAACAAGCTGGAATCAAGATTGCTGGGAGAAATATCAATAACCTCANAAAGGAGTACGTCAAGGCTGTATATTGTCACCCTATTTGTTTAACTTCTATGCAGAGTACATCATGAGAAATGCTGGGCTGGATGAAGAACAAGCTGGAATCAAGATTGCTGGGAGAAATATCAATAACCTCAGATATGCAGATGACACCACCCTTATGGCAGAAAGCAAAAAACTAAAGAGCTTCTTGATGAAAGTGAAAGTGGAAAATGAAAAAGTTGGCTTAAAGCTCAACATTCAGAAAACTAAGATCATGGCATCCAGTCCCATCATTTCATGGCAAATAGATGGGGAAACAGTGGAAACAATGTCAGACTTTGTTTTTGGGGGCTCCAAAATCACTGCAGACGGTGACTGCAGCCATGAAATTAAAAAATGCTTACTCCTTGGAAGAAAAGTTATGACCAAAATAGACAGCATATTAAAAAGCAGAGACATTACTTGGCCAACAAGTCTGTCTAGTCAAGGCTATGGTTTTTCCAGTGGTCACGCATGGATGTGAGAGTTGGACTATAAAGAAAGCTGAGCACCAAAGAATTCACGCTTTTGAACTATGGTGTTGGAGAAGACTCTTGAGAGTCCCTCAGACTGCAAGGAGATCCAATCACTCCATCCTAAAGGAAATCAGTCCTAGGTGTTCATTGGAAGGACAGATATTGAAGCTGAAACTCCACTTTGGTCACCTGATATGAAGAGCTGACTCATTTGAAAAGACTCTGATGTTGGGAAAGATTTGGGAAGGAGGAGAAGGGTATGACAGATGATGAGATGGTTGGATGGCATCACCAACTCAATGGACATGAGCTTGGGTAAACTCCGAGAGTTGGTGATGGACAGGGAGGCCTGGCATGATGCAGTCCATGGAGTCACAAAGAGTTGGACACTACTGAGCAACTGAATTGAACTGAACTGAATGATAAAATTTTACTGACCTTTTGAGACTGCCCTGATTGTTAAACAGATATGATCGACTCTCTTACTTTCCCATGGAGTGATGTACAATGAAAAAAAATATTTCCTGGGATTTATGCACTATCTTGAGTAAGACGCAATATTCTTATATGCCCTTTCCTTTTTATTCTCAGTGTCCCCAATGTTATTTAGTTCATGAAATAATTGTTGATTGAGATAATCCATGCACAGTGCCCAGTAGATGGTGAGTGAAAGCCACTACTCCTCCTTATTTCTCTCCTTCATTTTCTTTTTCCTCTTCCTCCTTTTCTTTTTGCTCCATGTGTATGTGTGTGCTATGTCGCTTCAATCCTGTCTCTTTGTGACCCAATGGAGTGTAGCCCACCAGGCTCATCTGTCCATCAGATTTTCCAGGCAAGAATACTAAAGTAGGTTGCCTTGCCCTCCTCCAGGGGTTCTTCCCAACCCGGGGATCAAACTTCCGTTTCTTACTTCTCCTGTATTGGCAGATGTGCTATTTACCAGTAGCGCCACCTGGGAATCCTTACAGCTATTGTGTTCTTTCTTGTATTCTGTATAAAGCTGGCAGATAACCTGTTCAGTGTTGTGTGGAGAAATATTGAGGGCAGAGTTCAGATCTTCAATTGTGAACATGAGGCAATAGGTATTCTACATTTCTCACTCAGCTGTTATTGATTAATTACTTGGGTAGTAGTTTCTTTTGTAAGTAAAGAATTTATGTCATTTATTTTTCATCCATTCCAAGGAGTAAAGAATTTTCAATTGAAAAATTAACTTGTTTGTCATATGAGTCATTTCACTTATTGTTTGCAATCTATCCCACAAGAAACCTACAGATGTGTTTTTCTAAATTTTGGTGAAAATTATTTGGTGTTATTTCTATGAAGACAGTAAGAAACATCAGCATCACACTATGACAGATAGATGATAAATTATCTATGATTAATAGGCATCTCTATAGAAAAGGGCTGCTGCTGCTGCTGCTAAGTTGCTTCAGTCGTGTCCGACTCTATGCGACCCCAGAAATGGCAGCCCATCAGACTCCTCCATCTCTGGGATTCTCCAGGCAAGAACACTGGATTGGGTTGCCATTTCCTTCTCCAATGCATGAAAGTGAAAAGTGAACGTGAAGTCGCTCATTCATGTCCGACCGTCAGCGACCCCATAGACTGCACCCCACCAGGCTCCTCCGTCCATGGAGCTATCTAGAATCAAAGGGAGAAATAATTAGCTCATAATTAGGTACCCTATTGGATAGTATGATAAAGGAATTGGCCCTCTGAACTAACCTGAGAAAATTCTGAAGCTGTCAGTGTTTCATGGTGGCATCCTAACTCAGACCATAGTTCCAGATCCCCAAACTGTCTTCCCTTTCTAGTCACTGATTTTTACCTTCTATGATCCCAGATGTTAAGTGAATGTTCTGGTAAACCACTTTTGTTCAGGTGTATTTTCTGTTTGGTATATTTCAAAAAATATTTGTATTTATCATTAGCTCACTATAATTTTATCACTGATGGCAACATTGTTGGAAATTTGGCAACAATAATACAATAAGTGTATTATAATTACATGCTGGTATAAATCTATATTGATTCATAAGCGTGATATCATATGAAGGTCACTTTTCTTTGTTCCTACTGTTCTAAGGAGTACCTGTGAATTCTTTCAAAACATATTGAGAACCTCTTATATGTTTGGTTCTACTGTAGCTACTGAGAAGCAATAGAGTAAGCAGATAACTGACCCACCTATAATGATATGTGCAATAAATATTTCCAGTGAGTGCAATCCTTTCGAATTTAATTTTTCTAAAGCTAAAATCTATTAGAAATACTGATTTTCTTTTTAGATATATCCAGATTAATGTATTGCCATCTCTGAGTTTTAAAACCAAGGAACTAGAATGGCGAATGAAGAAAGAAACTGAAATTACCAGAGAACTTATTCCAGTGGAAGGTAGTCATGACTTTATTTAGCTGTGTAATCATAATAATCCCCAAGATGAAATTGAAAGTATAAATGATCTCAAACACATGCACGGATGCCCTTCTCTTGAGGACATACATATGCACAGGCAGTTTTTGCAGAGGATAGTACTCTCTGAGTTTCCAGCTGACTCTCATTAAGGTTCTATTCCATTTAGACCTATGAAGAAAGGTCTTATGTCTTAAAGCTGAAGTAAAAAAAAATCATTTATTTAAATATCTGAGAAATATAAGTTGATCCTTAGAAGATTTTGAAAATGTAATTGCTGATGTCTCTCAGCAAGGATAGATTTTACACAGTGAATAAAATGAATGTTTTGTTGTCTCAGACTCATGGATATGCAGGAGCATTCTGATTGGATAAATAGAGAGTCATTCCTGACTGAAGCTCAAACATGACTAATGAATCTAATGTGCACTGAATTTTGAAAAAATGCCTGACAGAGGCAGAAGTGGGAATCAGGTCCTTGGAGAGAATAGGATGCTGCAATTTTATTAGACACATTCCAAGAGTAAAAAATTAATGTCCTGATGAAAACATATTTCTGGATACTCTTCAACCCATAGATGACAAAGTATTAAGAAACACAACAAAGTAGCTTTATGTCTATGTTTTCAATGGAAAATATTTACACAAGTATATAATATATATATGAAAGTTATATACTTATGGTCAATTTCTAAGCCAAAAACTGTAAATATTTACATGGCAAAATATATATTTTTATTATAATTTTTCTGTATTGTACCTCTTTTGGATAAATCATTATTTAATAAAGCTTCTCATATTTAGCTATTATAAAAGTACATATTATGCTTTGTATAAAAGTCCTTTATTTCCTTAGTTTATTTTATCAGAAAAGGAATTTCTGAGGCAAAGGCCTTGTATCTTATACATTTATTTTGTTTATTTATTTTTTTGTTGTTTATTTATTTATTTATTTACTTTACAATATTGAGAATAAGGCCTTACATTTTAGAATTTTGAAGCGTATTGTCACATTTGGCTTCCAATTTGTAATATCACTTACATAATACAAAAGTGTCTGGGTCTCTCTTTCACACTGTTGGGATTATGGGTTCTGAAGGAATTCCACCCTTATTTTTTTGCTTGGGTTCTAAATCAACTAGGATTAGGCAAGTAAATGGAGATGAAAATACCAGTTTTATATAGAGGTATTGAAAACATAGCTTTGAATATCCCATAAGAAAATCTTGAGTTATATCTCTAGGTAGCCAGTGCTGCAAATTCACATCTACCCCACCACCTGGGACAGATCCTTTTGCTAAATGACTTCAAAGAGTCTGAAATCTGTCTGTAGACAGACAGTGCATGACAGGAAATGGAATAGGGTGGATCTAATATAGCATATCCTTGTTCAAAATCCACCCATCATGCCAAGAATAGGTAGGAGGCAAGTCAGGAGTTGGCAGAACTAAAAGACTGAGAAAAATGTCCAAATCTTAGAAATAAAGCCTGACAGTGATTGCTTGTCTTTGCAATCTGATTGTAAATAGGCTCATCCAAAAATTATTTAAAATACAGTGAAATACTGGTGCACGGGGATGATCCAGAGAGTTGATGTGGAATGGGAGGTGGGGGGGTGGGTTTCAAGATTGGGAACTCATGTACACCTGAGATGAAAAAATAAAAATTAAAAAAAAAAAAAAGAATAGCTTTACCTGGTTGAACAAACCTTTCTATCCTTACATTCTTTTTTCTTTTTGACATTTTTGCTGTTAAGCTCAATTGATCAGTCAGTCATGCACCAGTATTTATGGCATACCTGCTATGGAAAAGACATTTCTGTTAGTAACTTAAAGATTTAAATGTAAAAAAAAATAAAATAAAATAAAATAAAATACAGTGAAATATGTTGGTGTTTGACTTTGCTATATATTCCAGACACTGTGAAGTACAATTTTATTATGTGATGTTAACCAATCCAATATGTATTAGGTATTTTCAGTTTTTAATAGATATTGAGCAGTAGTCTTTTGATCATATATTCATTCCTTGATTTCTCCTCTGGAACAGCAGGCTTACCATCTTACTTGCCTTACTATTTAAATAAAAGAAAATATTTTGTATGTGTTTATTGAATAATTGTGTGACTCATATTTTTTTAACTTTAGGAAAATTATTTCATAATAAAACATCCATTTGCAAAGAATATAAAGAGTAGGGACTATGCATTTCTTCCTAATATTTACCACATTCCTATCCTAATATCTTCTATTAATCAGATATGCTTACTCTTAAACCTTTGGTTAACAACACTTATCATAATATCCCTCAAGTGAGAAAATCAGTTCTCTTTAAAACAGAACAAATTCTATCTTTACAGTTCTATTTTCCCATTATCATTCTTTTGAATATTTTTCTGGGTTTATGGCAAACATCTTAGAATTTAGTCAAAATCAGGGTATGAAATAAATTATCAAGGCTACTCTAAACCTGTAATTTAAAATTTATTAATGCTTCCTAATATTTTCCAATATCATGTTTAGATATGTTATCCAATGCAAGACATCTAAGATCAAGTAGGATCATTACTTTACCGACAGATGTCTGTATAGTCAAAGCTATTTTTTTTCCAGTAGTTTTGTATGGATGTGAGAGCTGGACAATAAAAAAAGCTGAGTGCCAAAGAATTGATGCCTTTGAACTGTGATGCTAGAGAAGACTCTGAAGAGTCCCTGGGACTGCAAGGAGATCAAGCCAGTCAATCCTAGAGGAAATCAAACCTTAATATTTATTGGAAGAAGTGATACTGAAACTTAGGTTCCAATACTTAGGCCACCTGATGTGAAGAGCTGACTCACTGGAAATGACCTTGATGATGGGGAAGATTGAAGGCAGGAGGAGAAGGGGACAACAGAAGATAAGACGGTTGGACAGCATCACCAACACAATGGACATTAGTTTGAGCAAACTCCAGGAAATAGTAAAGGACAGGAAAGCCTGGCATGCTACAGTCCATGGTGTTGCAAAGAGTTGGACATGACTGAGTGACTGACTGAACAACAGCAAAGATCAAATGACAATATGGGTACTCTAGTAATAAAAGACCATAACTTAAAGATAAGTCAAATTTGGATGTTTAAAAATTTTCACAGGGTATAAGTTCTTACGCTATATAGGTATAGAGTTCTTAGACTGTAGTCCTAATGTGCCCTTTTGTGAAACAAACTTCTCTAAAGTGTTAGTCACTAAGTCATGTCTGAGTCTTTGAACCCCATAAACTGTAGCCCACCAGGCTCCTCTGCCCATAGGACTCTCCAGGCAAGAATACTGGAATGGGTTGCCATGACCTCTTCCAAGGGATCTTCCAGATCCAGGGATTGAATCTTGGTCTGCTGCATTGCAGGCAGATTCTTTTTCATCTATATTTCTATGGAAGTGCTAATTTTTCTAATCCTAAATGTGTTAACAGTGTAAAGATGATTACAAATTCATCCTCCCCTGTTTATAATTTTTTCAGCATCTGTTACTGGAAGATGTGGTTGATATACAAAAATATACATGTTTAACGTATTCAATTTAATGAGTTTGTACTTATGCTACATCAATGAGACTATCACCATGATCAAGGTAGAGGACAATCCATCAAAACTTTATTTTCAAGTAAAGGATAGTTAATGTTTGTGCAGAATTTGGATTTGTTTTTTACAAAACCTAAAGCTCAACATTCAGAAAACTAAGATCATGCAATCCAGTCCCAACACTTCATGGCAAATAAACAAGAAAACAGTGGAAACAGTGGCTGAATTTATCTTGAGGTGCTCCAAAATCACTGCAGATGGAGACTGCAACCATGATATTAAAAGATGCTTACTCCTTGGAAGGAAAGTTATGACCAAGCTAGACAGCATATTAAAAAGCAGACATTACTTTGCCAACAAAGGTCCATCTAGTCAAGGCTATAGTTTTTCCAGTAGTCATGTATGGATGTAAAGTTGGACTATAAGGAAAGCTGAGCACCTAAGAATTGATGCTTTTGAACTGTGGTGTTGGAGAAGACTCTTGAGAGTCCCTCAGACTGCAAGGAGATACAACCAGTCCATCCAAAAGGAGATCAGTCCTAGTTGTACATTAGAAGGACTGATGTTGAAGCTGAAACTCAAATACTTTGGCCACCTGATGCAAAGAGCTGTCTTATTTGAAAAGACTCTGATGTTGGTAAAGATTGAGGGCAGGAGGAGAAGGGTATGACAGAGGATGAGACGGTTGGATGGCATCACCAACTCAATGGACATGAGTTTGGGTAAACTCCAGGATTTGGTGATGAACAGGGAGGCCAGGCGTGCTGCAGTCCATGTTGTTGCAAAGAGTCGGACACGGCTGAGTGACTGAACTGAACTGAAGCCTAATGCAATATTTTCTATATTGGATTCCTTCAAGAGTTTTAAAAATGTGAGTCTAACGCCTACTTTTAAAGATTCTAAAGTAATAATAAAGCAGGTAATTTGTTATATCACACTATTCTTCATTCTAAGCTAAAGCAAATTTACTAAAAAACTTCAATCTTTTTAACAGTTATGCTGGAAAATATTAATTTTTCAGAAATATTTGTTTTTCTTAAAATTCTCTATATACTTAAACCCTGTAAGCTGTTTTCACTATTTCAGGCACTGTGTATTCGACCTTCCAATTTCCTCCTTATATTAATATCCATTTTTTGTTACTTTTGGCATAATCAAGAATATGCCTCATTATGTTTCTTAGCTATAAAGAACAATTTTTTATTTTAGGTTTGATATACTGGTGATAAATTCACTTTGATTTTTTTTCTGGAAATTTCTGTTTCACTTTTTAAAATTTGATATATAACACATTACAATGAGGGCACATCACCAGGCCTTCCTGTTTCCCATAGCACTGATAAGAATCTCTTGTATACAGTTTTTTTTTTTTTAATGTATACATATGTTACTTGTGATAATATACCTAAGATTTTAATTGCTGATCATGCAGTGTATTTTACAAAGTGCAGGTACCAGTTACACTCCTGTGAAGAGTGTATAAGAATTCCAGTTTTTTGCCATCTCATTTAAGACTCTTTGTGGGTACTTACATGTCTGTTTGCAGTCATATGTTATTTTCATATACTTACTTTCCAAATATATATTTATTTGGCCAGACAATGCATGAGGCATGCAGGATCTTAGTTCCCTGACCAGGGATTGAACCCTTGGCCCTCAGCAATGAAATTACAGAGTCTGAACCACTGGACCACCAGGGAAGTCCCAAAATATTTATTTATGTGAGGTACATGTTGAAGATATTTTGCTCATTTTCTTTGCTTTTCAAATCAGTTTTATTTGGATATAGATTATATACAATGAAATGAATCCATTTTAACTGTAAAATCAGAGAAATTTTGAAAAATATAGCCATCCAAGTAATTACCACACTACAAGATATATAATGCCTCCCAAATCCCCAAAGCATTCCCTCATCTTGCTTCCAGACAGTATATAGCTCACTTTGATCTCACTTAATCATTGACCTGCTTTTTGTCACTACAGGTTTCTTTTTTCCCTTTCTAGAGTGTTAAATTTAGGGAACATAGCATGTACTGTTTTGTGTCTGATATCATTCACTCAGCATAATGTTTTTTAAATTTTCTATTTTATTTGTTTTAGCAGTTTATACCTTTGCACAGTTGAGTGTTTTTTTAATTGTATGAATAAACTAAAATATGTTTCTCTTTTTTTTTTTAATTTTTTTACTTTATTATATTGGCTTTGCCATACATCAACATGAGTGAATTATGTTTTTTTTTTTTTTTTAAACAAGTATTTGACATATCTGCAATTTTGAGCTCTATGAGTCAAGTGGCTACAAAACAAAATCACATATATCATTTTGGTAGATGTCGATTTCCATTTTTCTTAGCTAAATAGGAAAGTAATAGCTGAGACATGGGGTAACTATGTTTAACTTTTTAAGAACCTGCCAGAATATTTTCCCAAGCAGTTGTATTACTTCATATACGCCCACCAGCACTGAATGATAGTTCCAGGTGCTCTCTGTCCTTGTGACTTGCATTGTCAGCCTATATCCTTACTGTGGCTATTAGAGTGAATGTTAGACTCATTTCAATTTACATATTCTAATGATAATGATTTTGAGCTTCTTTCCAAGTTCCTATTGACTATTCATATAATTCCTTTCTGAAGTGTCTACTAAGTTTTCTTGTCATTTTTATCTGATAATTATCATTTACCTGGTAATTATAATTTATCTGGTAACTATAGTGCTGCTTAAACTCATTCAAAAAACTAAGAGCATGGCATCCGGTCCCATCACTTCAGGCAAATAGATGGGGAAACCATAGAAACAGTGACAGATTTATTTTCTTGGGCTCCAAAATCACTGTGGTTGGTGATTATAGCCATGAAATTAAAAGATGCTTGCTTCTTGGAAGAAAAGCTATGGCAAATCTAGACAGTGTGCTAAAAAGCAGAGACATTGCTTTGCCAACAAATGTCTGGATAGTCAAAGCTATGGTTTTTCTAGTAGTTATGTGACACTAGCGTTGCATCATAAAGCTGAAGAATTGATGCTTTTGAACTGTGGTGCTGGAGAAGACTCTTGAGAGTCCCTTGGACTGCAAGGAGGTCAAACCAGTCAATCCTAAAGGAAATAAACCCTGAAAATTCACTGAAAGTATTGATGCTGAAGCTGAAGCTCCAACACTTTGGCCACCTGATGCAAAGAGCTGATTTGAAAAAGGCCCTGATCCTGGGAAGGATTGAAGGCAGGAGGAGAAGGGGGCTATGGAGGATGAGGTGGTTGGATGGCATCGTTGACTCAATGGACATGGGTTTGAGTCAACTCCAGGAGATGGTAAAGGACAGGGAAGCCTGGCATGCTACAGTCTATGGGGCCACAGAGCTGGACAAAACTGAGTGACTGAACAAAAACAACAATGATTATCATTAAGCTTTGATAGCAAATTGTTAAGGATGTTTGCATATGTCATCATAAGGAGTGTTGATCTACAATTTTATTCTTGTAATTTCTTGGCCTGGTATTTGTATCAAGTTTATATGGATTTCATAAAGATTGAAAAGTGTTATCTTTTGTGTGTTCTGTAACAATTTTCATGGAATGTATTATTTATCTTTTTGATAGTATTCATCCACATGATTTTGAGTCAACATGATTTTGGAGTTTTCTTTGTGAAAAGAATTTTAGATATTAATTCAATTTCTGAAACAGAAAAAAAGGTACTAAAAGATTCTCTATTTATTTTTGAGTTAGGTTTGTCATATTTATCTTTCAAGTAACTTTTATATTTCATCTAAGATATTAACAATATTGGTTTAACATTGCCAATAATCATCTATTAATATGTTAACATCTGGAAGCTCAACAGACTGACCATAGCTAGACATATTTTGGTGATGATTTTACCATGTATAACAGTATGGAGTCAATGTGCATTTGAAGGTAATAAATAGTGTATATCAATTATAATTCTAAAAAAGGAAAGACTTCTCTATGCCAATAATATATAATACCTGGGAATATAATTTAAAAGAAGTAAAAAGAATGACTTAAACATGGTAGGTCTGGTTAAAGAATTAAAAGTCATATATTTTGTTCCTCATAGAGCAATGTTCAATAGTTAGTTCTTCAGTATATGAATAGAAGGGAAAATTAATGATTAAGTGGCTCTGAAGTCAACCTAATTGGTCTACAAGCTAAAAAAATATGAAATTCTCTGTTAAATTTGTGCAAATGAGATAGATGTCCACCTTTGGAGCTGGCTTATTGACAGATACATTTTACCTTCTTAAGAGAAATGCAATTTTTTTGAGTGAGTCATTAAAGGCTTGTTTAACTTGCTTATTCCTCAGAGTATATATAAAAGGATTCAACATTGGTGATATGGAAGAAATAAGCAGTGATACACCTTTGTTAATATTTGCCTCCTCTTTTGCAGATGGTTTGATATAGATAAAGATACAACTGCCATAAGAGATGGAAAGTACAATCATGTGGGAAGAACATGTAGAAAAAGCTTTTTTTCTTTGTTGAAGAGAAGGGAATTTGAGAATTGTCCGTATGATGTAAATGTAGGAGAGAACCACACAAAGAAGAGTGATGATGAGGATCAGTACGGAACAGGCTATAACCATCTTCTCAATTAACCATGTGTCTGAGCATGAGATCTTCAGGAGAGGTGATACATCACAGGCAAAATGATCAATGATGTTTGAGTCACAGAATTCCAGATGAAAATCTAAGCTGAGTGGTGGGAGGATAGTCATAAGTGCTGCCATCCAGCAGCAGATGACCATTGTTTTGCACNGTTTACTCTGGGTATGTCCCCAGAAGTAGGATTGCTGATTCATACATTAGTTCTATTTTTAGTTTTTTTAGAAACCTTCATATTGTTTTTTAGTGACTGCATCAACTTACATTTCCATCAACAAGGTAGGAATGTTCTCTTCTCTTCACACCCTCTTCAGCATTTATTATTTGTAGATATTTTGATATGGCCATTCTGACTAGTATGACGTGGTACTTTATTGTAGTTTTGATTTGTATTTCTATAGTAACCAGCGATTTTCAACATCTTGTCATGTGCCTTTTAGCCAACTGTATGTCTTCTTTGGATTAATATCTATTTAGATCTTCTGCCTATTTTTATTGGGTTGTTTATTTCTTAGATATTGAGCTGTGTGAGCTATTTATATGTTTTTAGAAATTAATCCCTTGTTGGTCACATCATTTGCAAATATTTCCCCCCATTCTACTGATTTTCTTTTCCTTGTATTTATTGTTTCCTTTGCTGTGCAAATCTTATAAGTTTGTCTGGGTCCCATTTGTTTATTTCTGTTTTAATTTCCACTATCATTACAATTTCCATTCAATTACCATTTAATTTCCATTCCCATCAAGTGGGCCTGCTGCCTAGGTCCACCAGGGCTGACCCAGTGCCTGTGCCTGTAGGTGTGTGCCTGGAACTTGGGTCCACTGGGGCAGGTCTGACATCTGAATCCATTGTGGCAGTCCTGGTACCCAGGTGCCCAAGGATGATCTGGTGCAGGATGGAGCATGAGCCTGAGTCTGCAAGAGCTGGTGGGATGCTGTGTTGAGCCTGATGCCTGGGGATGGACCTGCTTTGGAGCCTGTGGGGACTAGCCTGGTGTTGGGGGCCACTAAGGTAGTCTGGGACCTGTGTCTCTGGAAGCATGCCTGGTCTTATACTGTGGTATTTGTTCTGGAGCCTGGGTACATAGGGGTGGACCTTCAGCCTAAATCTGTGGGGGGCATTCCTGGAGAATGGAAACATAAGGGCAAGTCTGTATCTTGGACCCACATGGGCTGGTGGTGCTGGAGCAGACATTGGCCTAAATCTTTGGGCCATGGGCNGGGGGTGGACTTCAGCCTAAATCTGTTGGGGGCATTCCTGGAGAATGGAAACATAAGGGCAAGTCTGTATCTTGGACCTACATGGGCTGGTGGTGCTGGAGCAGGCATTGGCCTAAAGCTTTGGGCCATGGGCCCAGCCTGGCATAGGAGGTACCTGTGTGATCCTGATGCTGGGGTCCACAGTGAGGTCAATTTCTCAGTGCTATCTGTAATGCTGTCTCCCAGACTACAGCCCTCATTATTCTCCAAATGAAACATAACTCACAACTCTCACGTGTCCGTTATTTTTTCGATTGACAATACTCTTTTCAATAAGTGGTACTGGACTTCAGCATTAAGCTCATCCATGAAATCTAACAGATGGTGAGCCCATCACCTCTGGTGGTGATGGGCTTTCCCTCTAAAAGCCAGTCTGGAAAGCTTGAAAGTAGTCCTCATTTCTTCAAATGAACATACATCAACAAAGGCCACATACAAAATTACAAACAATTAGGGAAACAACACCAAAAAAAAAAAAGTGCTAGTGAGCAATCCTAACCAAATGGACCTTCTCCATATTCAGCTTTCCTAGTCTTCTTTCTTTCAAGCTACAATGTTGCCACCATTTCACTTCTTTCACCTCCATTTTAAAAGGATGTTCCTTTTCAACACAATAAAATCTCAGTAGCTCAAATATTAATTGCTTATTATCATTGTTTTGATGGATTATCTGATGGCTCAGCAATAAAGAATATGCCTGCAATTTAGGTTCGATCCCTGGTTGGGGAAAATCTCGTGGAGGAAGAAATGGCAGCCTACTCTTGTATTCTTGCTTGGAGAATCCCATGGACAGAGAAGCTTGGCAGTCTACAGTCCATGGGGTTGCAAAGAGTTAGATATGACTGAGCACTCACTGCATGTGTGACAATTAAAATTCCACATATAAAGAAATTAGAGCAACTTTTGGCTCCGACTGCTATACTTTCTGAATTTTAGATCTTGATGTCCTGAACTTGTTCTTATATAGCTTTTACACTGAAAGTGAAAGAAAGTGAAGTCACTCAGTCATGTCTGACTCTTTGTGACCCTACAGACTGCAGCCTACCAGGCTCCATCCATCCACTGGATTTTCCAGGCAAGAGTACTAGAGTAGGTTGCCATTTCCCTTCTCCAGAGGACCTTCCCAATCCAGGGATCCAACCCAGGTCTACACACATTATAGGCAGATGCTTTACCATCTGAGCCACCAGGGAAGCCTAATCTAAATTAAGTAATTAAAATTATTTGTCTCTTTTGCAATTGCATATAATATAATAATTATATTCAACTTATTAGCCACACATTTCTAAGTGTCACATAATTACTCTGGTTTCAATAATGACTAGTTTAGTGTCTTTGTACAGATTTATTTTATTTTATTTTTCTTGTGCAGATTTATTTTGATATTTCTTACAGTGACTTTAGTACCTAAGAGCTCTCTGTTGTATGTTTCATGAGGTCATGTTGATGATTTATGTTTCAAAGTTTCAGGGAGGTGAAACCCCATTTTTACCTCATGTTCCTTCTTATCAAAACATAAATTCCTAAATATGCTGCAATAGGACAGATCATGCTATGTAAAGTCTATTACATAAATTCTGAAATGTTTAGACAACAATGTTTTTCTTTGACATCAATAAAGAAATTTAACAGAGATAATTAGGCATATTGATAATTTCAGTTCAGTTCACGTCAGTCACTCAGTCGTGTCCGACTCTTTGCAGCCCCGTGAACCGCAGCATACCAGGCCTCCTTGTCCATCACCAACTCCCGGAGTTTACCCAAATTCATGTCCATTGAGTGAGTGGTGCCATCTAACAATCTCATCCTTTGTCATCCCTTTCTCCTCCTGCCCTCAATCTTTCCCAACATCAGAGTCTTTTCAAACGAGTCAACTCTTCACATCAGGTGGCCAATGTACTGGAGTTTCAGCTTAGGCATCAGTCCTTCCAATAAACACTTAGGACTGATTTCCTTTAGGATTGACTGGTTGGATCTCCCTGCAGTCCAAGGGACTCTTAAGAGTCTTCTCCAACACCACAGTTCAAATGCATTAATTCTTCTGTGCTCGGCTTTCTTTATAGTCCAACTTTCACAACCATACATAACTTAAGAGTGTATTATTGCAGGTAAAGATCTCTCCTACTAGCTGGTGTGTATACTTTCAATTACAGTGACTTTCACTTACTTTCACTTATTTTTCAATTACAATGTATTTTCCCAACCCTGCCCACCAAAACCACTTTGCTGCTTGATAGGTTATGTACTGCAGCAGATTAAATATGACTTGAAATTAAAATCCAGACTCCACTATTTACTACCTGTAATATACTGGTTAATTTACTCAGTCTTCTGTCTACATTTTTTTTTGTCATTTTTTTTTAAATTTAAATTTCTTTATTTTAATTGGAGGCTAATTACTTTACAATATTGTATTGGTTTTGCCATACATCAGCATGAATCCACCATGGAGGTGAAAAGACAGCCTTCAAAATGGGAGAAAATAATAACGAATGAAGCAACCGACAAACAACTACATTTTAGTATAATCGAAATATTTATAGGATTGGTAAAGGCAGAATTATGCCAATAGAAATAATTTAAAAGAATATTGGCAATTTCAATCCCTACCTTACATTTAAAAATAAAATTTCTGAGGTTTTCATTTAATATCAGGCACAATTTTTCAAATTTTTAGAACAGTGGTTTTTTTTTTTTTTTTTTTTTGCTTTTTTACTTCTCAGCCAGTAAAAGTAATTGTTTACTTTCAATGAAAATAATGAAAAAGTGAATGTATTATCAGGAAAGGTTTTCTTTCTTTCTTCATTTCTTCCTTCTNTTTTTTTTTTTTTTTGGCTTTTTTACTTCTCAGCCAGTAAAAGTAATTGTTTACTTTCAATGAAAATAATGAAAAAGTGAATGTATTATCAGGAAAGGTTTTCTTTCTTTCTTCATTTCTTCCTTCTTTCCTTTTTTTTGTAATTGACAAGCCCACCTGTTACTTGCTTCAAATTCTAAGTTGTAAAATTTAGCAATATTATCTTCAACTGTCTCTTGACCACAATTCTAATATTTACTTGCTTTTATAACTTTCTATTTCTGTTGTTTAGGATACTTCTGATATCTTTTAAAATCATTCTGTTGCCCTTGCATTAGTGTGCAGTTGTATTATGAGCATTTAAAATTTCACATTCTAAATCAAACATACATCTATTCTAATTTTGTAACTCATAATAAGTGATGTCACTTTTAAATTTGTTTTAGATTAGATGCATCCCTTTCATGTGAATAGAAACTATATAGCTAAAGCATCTTATTGGTGATTGTGAAGATGCTTCCATTTTTTAGAATTCAGATCATTCCAAAACTCTCATTGATATAGTCATTTCCTGTTTGCTGTTTCATTATTTTAATTAGCCTGGAATACCTGTTTGGACAAATTTATTTTTAATACATGTTTATTGCTGTTGATTTGTTTTATTTGATTATTAGTATTTTAGAGTGCTATTAGTAAAATTAATATTATTATTACATAAAGTATCTTCTATATAATTTATGTACATTAAATATTATTACTTTCCTAATTCTCTTAGATCATTAAAGAAAAGACTAGGTCAGAAGTGGAGACAAGTTTAATTGTGTGGAAGTATATTTTATAGTTTCACAATAAAAGAAAACACCATGTATGAGTTTGGTTTGACAAAAATTTGATTACGGTGAGATTAGGAAGCAGTATTAAATGACTTTGAGAAGGATAAAATGATGAAATTATAGACACAAAGCAATGAAATAATTAGAAGATGTAGTTAAATATTTAGAAGGGTTCCATTCTACTCTGATGAAAACTTGGATTCTTTTGAGAGGAATGTAACCCTCTTTATGGAGTTATTGAAAGCTTGCTTCACTTGCTTACTCATCAGGGTGTAAATGAAGGGGTTCAACAAAGGGGCCACAGCAGTGGTGGGCACTGAGATACCTTTATTTATGGCCACCTCTTCCTTTGCTGAGGGTTTGACATAGATGAAGATACAGCTTCCATAGGTGATGGAAACTACAATCATGTGGGATGAGCAGGTAGAAAAGGCATTTTTCCTGTGTTGGACTGAGGGAAACCTCAGAATTGTCCTAATGATGTATGTATAGGACAGAAATACACACACTAGGGTGGTAATGAGGGCAAATACAGCCACAAGGATAACTATTTGTTCTATTACCCACATATCTGAGCACAAGATCTTTAGGAGGTGACCAGCATCGCAGCTAAAATGATCAATGACTGGAAATATTCCAGCTGGAGCCTAAGAGGTAGGATGATGATCATCAAACATCATGAAACCCAACAGCTGAGAACTAAGNGTAATAGTCTTTTGGGGTATAAATCCCATGGATTTGAAAGGTGTGTTTCTGGGTATTCTTGAATTAAACTGCATAGGTGCCAACTTATCAGTGTAAAAATATAGCCCTGGTTATGACCTGAATTTTACAAAGGACTATTGGATAATTCATACTGTGTCTGCTGCAAGTTTCCATATTACAAACTAAAACAAGTTTAAGCACGTTATACAGGAAAATAACAGCACATATTTCTTACTCTTATCACTCGAAAGAGAAAGTAGTTCTCCTAGCTCCCTTATGGTACTTATTCATTTGACAATTTTTCCTGGTTTCAGCTGGCAGCTCCCTACTCTGTTTGCCTGTGTGTGATAAGGGAGATGCCTCTCTGCACTGGTCTCACAGGATCTTCACCCTGCATTTTCTGTCTGGTCATCTTTGGAGGGTCTTCAATACTGCATCTTCCATTTTCATATCAGATAGAGGCTTTCACTAGAGACTCTTATTTTAAACTTTGGAAACACTTTCCTTCGGACTCTGTCATGAGGCAAGGAGGACCTGAAGTAAGGGAGGAGAACAAAAGGAATTCCTTTGGATTCTGGAAGAACTATGACAGTTCTAAGCAGGGAGCTGGCTTTCCTACTCCAACATTAAGGATATTTACAGTCTTCTG
Source organism: Neotragus moschatus (assembly GCA_006410615.1). Taxonomy (NCBI): domain Eukaryota; kingdom Metazoa; phylum Chordata; class Mammalia; order Artiodactyla; family Bovidae; genus Neotragus; species Neotragus moschatus. Next base: position 18,261 of record SJYA01000746.1, read on the forward strand.
CTCAATCTTCTGGAGGTTCCTTGGGATCATCTGAGTGAATAAAGTAAATAATCCTCAGTAACTTCAGTTCTGACATCACTAACAAATCTTTTGCTTAATGAACTTTGACAAAGCAAGAAAAACAGGAGGCAGCAGGGACGCTGTCTTTTGAGAGAGTAGATGGAACAATAGCATCACACAGGGGACAGGTTCCCATTTTACTAATAGAAAAACAAACAGACAAACAGATTTAGTCCCCTACTACATTTCCTAAAAATATGAGTTTTTTAATAATTAACCTATTTTGCTTTCATTTGGGATTTTCCATAACCTTTTATGAACTTTTTGATCAATCTAATCTAATCTAGTTTTATTTACTATTAGGATTTATGTTATTGGAGATTATATTATAGGATTTGGCTATTATAGTGTCAAGAAATATTCAAAATTTTGGTCTAGGACATAGAAGAGGTTAAAACAGGGCATTTGATTAAAATTTATAAAAGTTATGATTTTATATGTAGAACTTCATGTGAGAATGAATCATACTGAGAAAGTGCTATTATGTAACTACACACGGATTTANTTGGAGATTATATTATAGGATTTGGCTATTATAGTGTCAAGAAATATTCAAAATTTTGGTCTAGGACATAGAAGAGGTTAAAACAGGGCATTTGATTAAAATTTATAAAAGTTATGATTTTATATGTAGAACTTCATGTGAGAATGAATCATACTGAGAAAGTGCTATTATGTAACTACACACGGATTTAGTCCTAGGTATTTTATTATTCTATTTTTATCCACTTTACTATTCTTTTTTTTTTTTTTTTTTTTTGCTAATATATATATGTGTTATATCTAACCAGTATTTTTGCAATTAGTAAAGGCCATGATCTTAATAAATATATCTTATAACAAGTTATATTTTTGCTCTAAGATTCTTCAAAAACATGTAACGACATTAGGAATAAATTATAGTTTCTTTGTATGGGTTTGCCAGTGGAATTTAGCTTACTATAGAGTTGTATTATTGCACAGCTTTAAAGAGAAAATTTATTTTTTATGAAATCTATCATGCATGAAAAACAGTGTACAGTCATAGAGGTATCCACTCTACAGGTTAAGAAACAGAACATCCCCTGTAGCTTAGAAACCTCCTGTTTGTCCTCTGTAATCACATCCTTCTCAACTGCTGCCTGTTGAATTAATGGACCACTTAGTTACTGTTTGCACTCTTCTTCAACCTGCTTTGTGCTGGAGGAGGCTGACCCATGAGGACTAGGCACAAGCTCCTTTTTCCAGTGGACTTGATGTTGTTTAAACATTGACAGCCCCTTGTAATATCGTTGTCAAGTCTTATATCAAGATTATACTGCTTTCATTTTTTGAAATTTGTACATACTCTTTCAGTTATGCCTGGAAAGCTCTGTGTAGAACTGGTATTATTAATTTTTTTTGTATACATTTGCTAAATACTTTTTAGAAACCATTAGATTCTGGATTTTTTAATGAGTTTAATAACTATACAAGTATTCAAATTTTATTTTTTTCTGTACCAGTTATAATATATTTTATAGAAAAACAGTATTTACAAACTTATTGGAAAAATTATAATTATTCCACTTTCATGTCTATATTTATGTGCAGTGATGTGCTATTTCTCAATACAATGCTTGGATTTCTCTTTTTTTTTTTCCTAAACACTCAAAAAAGACTTAATTATCTCAGTAATCCACTTATTTTCTTTTGCCTTGCTGTCCTTCATTTTCTGCTTATTCTCTATTTTCTTTTTCTATAATTTCTGCTTTATTCTTTACCACTTTTTTCTTTGAAGTTTAGTTAAGTTTAATGTGTTGCCTATTTCCTTTGCATTAATGCTTAGATAATTGGTTTCAAGATTGTATTAATTTTTTTTCTAATGGGATTTGGACTCCAAATATGCTGCTAGTCACCACTTTTTATGTATCTTACAAATTTGATACTTAATAACTTCATATGACACAGGAGCCTGGCAGGCTAGACCATGGTGTCTGTAAACAGTTGGATAGCAATCATTTCCTTTGTCTCTAGTTCTTCCATTGTTTGTTGCTGTTTAGTCACTAAGTAGTGTCCAACTCCTTTTGACTCCATGGACTATAGCCTGTCAGATTCCTCTGTCCATAGGATTTCCCAGGCAAGAATACTGGGGTGGGTCTCCATTTCCTTCTCCAGGGGATTGTCCAGACCCAGGGATCAAACGTGTGTCTCTTGCGTCTCCTGTATTGGCAGGTGAATTCTTTACCACTGCGCCACCTGGAAACCTCTTGGGATGTGCATCAGTTGCTAACGCTGGCAGTTTCAGACATGCATGTGGAAAGAATGGTTTGCAAGAGCAATCTCCGTATCTGGTGTCATCACTGGGATAATCATCTCAGGTAATTTTCATAGCAAAGATGGTGCTTTTGCTTTTCCTGTTTCCATGTTTCTCTAGTTAACATTGTTTGACACATAAATTTTGATATTTGCTTGTATATCAGATGTTCCTATATTCCATAAATTTGTTCCAAGTTTTTTTAAAGAAAAAATTAAGGCAGTGGATATATATATATATATTCTTATATATTCACATAAATAAATAAAAGCATATACAAGTAAATATATATACAATGTAAGTATATGTGTATGTTGTTGTTTAGTTGCTAAGTCGTATTTGACTCTTTGTGACTCCATGAACACAACATGAAGCCCACCAGGCTTCCCTGTCCTGTGCTGTCTCACTAAGTTTACTCAAAATCCTGTCACTGAGACAGAGATGCCATTCAAGCATCTCATCCTTTGTCACCCCCTTCACCTCCTGCCCTCACTTTTCCCCAACATCAGGGTCTTTTCCAAAGAGTTGGCTCTTTGTATCAGAAGGTTAAATTATTGGAGCTTCAGCTTTAGCACCAGTCTTTTCAATGAATATTCAGGGTTGATTTCCTTTAAGATTAACTGGTTTGATCTCCTTGCTTTCCAAAGGACTCTCAAGTGTCTTTTCCAGTACCAAGGTTCAAAAGCACATATTCTTTGGTACTCAGCCTTCATCATGGTCCAGCTCTCACATCCAAACATGACTGCTGGAAAAATAATAGTTTTGACTGTACAGACCTTTGTTGGCAAACTGATATCTCTGCTTTTTAATACACTGTCTAGATTTGTCACAGTTTTCCTTCTAAGAAATAAGCATCTTTTCATTTTGTGGCCTCAGTCATCATCCACATTGAGTAGGTACAATCAGTTTATACTTTTATATGATTTAATACACTTAAATGATCCTTTTATACATTTATAGCTAAAAAGACTAATGCCATATGCTGTTTGAATAAATTAGGTTGTGATAAATATCATCACAATGAATATTATTGGAAGTACCTACATTAATAGAAGACTAGCTTCAGCCATTTCCTTATGTTATATCATAGGGAAATGCTATGGATCATTCCGTAATGATTTTGTGCTTATATACATATATAGAGAATTGAATTTTAAGAATACTGGATCCAAAACACCATAAACAATTATATTTCTGAGAATCAATAAAAGAAGACAGAAGAGATAAGAGAATTATTTATTGTTTCTCTGGTAAAAGTTTCTGTGTGTTTCAGTTATAAATTTTCATGAAATCAATGGTTTGGAGGACAGTATTTTTCTCATAGTATCCTTAAATGCTTGTTTCACCTGCTGGTTCTGTAAAGTATAAATAAATGGGTTCAGCATAGAAGCCAAAGAGGCAGCAAGTATAGCAACTCCCTTTGTCAAAGCAATCCTTTCCTTCGCTGAGATTTTCACATACATGAAGATGCAGCTTCCATAGAGGGACTGAGACAACAATCATATTGGAGAAGCAGGTTGAAAAAGCCTTTTTCATTTGTTGAGCAGAGGAGATTCTAAGAATTGATCTGAGGATATAGAAGTAGGAGAGAATTACCAGAATCAAGGTGGGCATGAGCGTCAGCACAGCTAAAACAAAACTCAAGAGCTCTAGTGTGCTGGTGTCTGTGCAGGAGAGTTCCAATAAAGGAAGGGAATCACATGTGAAGTCGTAAATGACATTAGAGTCACAGAAATCCAGCTGCAGCCCCAAGGTCAGTGGTGGAAATCACTAAGAACCCAGCCAGCTAAGAGCTGCCTACAAGCTGGTAGCAGATTTTGTTATTCATGATGGTTGTATAATGCAGAGGTTTTCAGATAGCCATGTAATGATCATAGGACATAGATGCCAGAAGTAAAAACTCTGTTGAACTGAATAGAATCAAGAGAAATAGCTGAGCTACACAAGTGTTATAGGAGATAGATATGTCTCCAGTTAGAATGCTCATCAAAAATCTAGGATTACAGACAGAAGTAAATGAGATTTCTAAGANCAGATAGCCATGTAATGATCATAGGACATAGATGCCAGAAGTAAAAACTCTGTTGAACTGAATAGAATCAAGAGAAATAGCTGAGCTACACAAGTGTTATAGGAGATAGATATGTCTCCAGTTAGAATGCTCATCAAAAATCTAGGATTACAGACAGAAGTAAATGAGATTTCTAAGAAGGAGAAATTCTTGAGGAAAAAGTACATGGGAGTCTTCAGATGGGAATCCAGCAGTATAAGAATGATGATAGTCAGATTTCCAAAAACACGCAGCACATATGTGAGAAATAAAAACAAGAAAATCACAGCTTGCATTTCTACATTATCAGTCAGACCCAGTAGGATTAAATCTGTCACTGATGATCTGTTTCTCATTTCTGACTGGTGATTGTTGTCAAATCTGTGGCATAATCAAGACAGACAACAGTAAATGGGTTAGACAAGCATAAATATTAACATCTACTTTTTAAAGTAATAATTGTCTTCACCAAAAGTATGTACATTCTTCATTTCTTCCAGTTTCATTATTCATCTTAGATTTGTTTCTTTTGTTTAGTATAAGTCTTATTATTCTGCATAATGTCCTTTGATTTCTTGCTACATGTTCACTCTACTTTCACTTACCATAATTGCTACTTGGGAAATCTAGTGATTGAACATGAGCTTTTCTCATGCTTCACTGTTGAGCTAACATGGAGAGAACTTTACTCTTTTGTTATTTAAGCTTTTTAGGATTAAAAAGTACTAACTGATGATGGAAATAATTGGTTAACCCAAATCTAATTAATATAGGTCAGTTACATTCTGAATGCTCTCTGAGAAAATAGCCAATCGTACACTTACTTGTTCATATATTTCCCATTTCTTCTAAAAATTAGAGTATAAATCATTATAATGTTGTATTCAGAACATTTATGTATATTAAAATGATTTATATAAATAACATAAAATATTTTATAACCAAATACTTATATCATTTTCACATATATTAATGAGACCTCTGAACCTCTAAATTTCTTTTTGCATTAGTTAACATGAAAATTTAACTTCATGTTTTTACTTATTGGTTCCAGGCATGCGTGTGTTAAGTCACTTCAGTCATGTCTGACTCTTCACAACCCTATGGACTGTAGGCCACCTGGCTCCTCTATCCATGGGATTACCCAGATAAGAATACTGGAGTGAGTTGCCATGCTCTCCTCCAGGGGATCTTCACAACCCAGGGATCAAACTCACATCTNTTTAGAATGAATTTGCTTTTCAATACTTGAGCAAAGTCACTAAAATTAGAAGCACATCAGATTTCACTTTTACATTTATTTATTCCTTCCTACTTCTGAGTATGAAATCCAAGACACATTTATATAAAGAATATATATGTAATGTATATCAAAACTATTTTTTATGGGGTCACAAAGAGTTGGACAGCATTGAGTGACTAAGCACACACATACATAGCTATTCTTTACAGGTGAGCACATTAAGTGGAGTTTATCCCACTGTGACCAAATTCAGTGTTATCACACACACATACGGTGAGCTATCTGGAGAATGGCCACCTAATGTCAACAGTAGAAATAATATCTGAGCGGTGGGATTTTGGATCATTTTAATTGTGTGGTTTTGTGTGCCTTTTTTCCATCAATACAGAACTATCAATCCCCCCGCCCCCCAAAAAAGAAATATGCATTAGTGTAATATCTTCTTAATGAACATATTATATAAGTAAAATCTATTCAATAACTTTTTTTACAATCAATAATAACATTTTAGTACTAGAGGTCTAATCAATAAAAGTTATTAAAATACATCACAATGGCAATGTCAAATATAACATGAATAAAAATATCACAACGTGTATCTTTCCACTTCAAAAAACTTGTTTTGCCTTCATGTGATCTTACTTTTAAGAAAATCTACTTGAAGTGTATATTTATTTTGAAATATTTACCTTCATTGGTAAGTGTTCTTTTAACAAACTATCATACACATTGTTGATACATCTTTAAACACATTCTAGTTTTGGAAATTTGCCCTTGGTACTTAGTAATATATTATTAGTTCCCTTGTCACAAAGTAATATTTAAGCATTCAAAGTGAGCATATGCATTTGTATCAGTTACATAGTTAAATACCATTTTGGTGTTCAGTTGCTCAGTTGTGTTGTCTCTGTGACTCCAGTGACTGCAGCATGCCAGGTTTCCCTGTCCTTCATCATCTCCTGGAGCTTGCTCAAACTCCATAATCAGCCAAATTATTACTTTGGAGCATTATGAATGATCAAAGATTTCTAAAATTAAATCATATATTAGAATAAGTCACACACATAGATTTTTATATAATTGTTCTATTTCATTTTGAATGTAGATTCTACAAATGAAATTACTTTTCCTCCTTAAAATTTTCATACGTATTCCTATACAACTGTTTGTGTTTATCTCATATGTTTATAAGAATGGCTATTTTACCATAAGCTCAGTGCTACAAGATAGTTTAAACTAATATCAATGTTGTAAAGAAAAAAATGCCTGGGTGTTTGTTTCTAAATGGATATTCTATTTTGGTAATATATTATTGATTTCATAATTTTAATTAAAGTCATTTACCCTTCAGTGTGATGCTTACCCAAGCCATGTCTTCATGATGAAATTTCAGTATAAGATATAAGGCCCCATGTACTTGGTAGAAGTGGCTTATTCATACTGATAGAGCTCATTATTGTAAAATAGAATTTTATGGTAATATGAAAATCTGAAAAAATGGTAAAAAGAGGTACACAAAAAAGAGAAATATCACAGACATTTAGTTCTAAGGGGTAAACAGAAATAAAGCACTAAGTAAGGGAAGAGAAAAGAAACAAATGTAGTTCTTCAATAAAAATCAAGACACTGAGAAGTTAGATAAATTTGTGCCCATCACTGATTAGTCAGAGCTGGTTTTAGAGGAGCAGGAGCCTCATCATATATCTGCTTGTCTGGTTTAAAGCAAACCATAGCAGCGAAAAAAAAAAAAAAAAAAAAAAAAAGCAATGACATTCATTTTCTGTACCAATCTGTTCTCTAAAGTACTGTTTGATTAGTATATACTTGCTAAGAATGTGTCTACCTGTACATGAAAATTTAAGCACTGAAAACTTTTTTTAAAAATTAATTTATTTTTATTTATNAAAAAAAAAAAAAAAAGAAAAAAGCAATGACATTCATTTTCTGTACCAATCTGTTCTCTAAAGTACTGTTTGATTAGTATATACTTGCTAAGAATGTGTCTACCTGTACATGAAAATTTAAGCACTGAAAACTTTTTTTAAAAATTAATTTATTTTTATTTATTTTTGACTGTGCTGGGTCTTTGTTTTTGAGTGTGGGCTTTTTTCTAGTTGGGGCAAGCGGGGAATACTCTTTGTTGCAGTGTCCCGGCTTCTTACTGCAGTGTTGTCTCTTGTTGCAGAGCATGGGCCTTAGGCGTGTGAGTTTCAGTAGTTACTGCCCCTGGGCTCAGTAGTTGTGTCACAAGGGCTTAGTGGCCCTAAAGCAAGTGGGATCTTCCTGAACCAGGGATCAAACCTGTGTCTTCTGCATTGACAGGTAGATTTTTAAACAATGGAACACCAGGGAAGTCCCTGAAACCTTTTTAAAGGCAATTCATTCACAATGGGTTTTACTACATAATCTTTTGACTCTGATTGGTAAGATTGCAAGTCTGATGAAGCATGACACTTGGACAAGGCAAAGGGCCAATTCTTTGCTTTCTTAAATCTATATGGTCTATGCTAACCTTTTAAGAGTATCTGTAAGTGGCTATTACCTTAGGAAGTGCTTCTATCTCTGGAGGTAGATATGTTTTCCATACAACCAAACTGGCAAAATGAAATTGGCTGAAATAAAATTGAGTGGTTACTCCAAAACTACTTCCTTCTCATTGTCAAGCAAGATTTTCTGCCGTCTCCACCTACATCTCAATTGACAATGTGACCCAGACTATGTGACTGAAATTAATCACTATAACAATAATAATAATAAATGTAAAACAAACTAAAAAATAAAAATAAATTAAAATAAATAAATGTTAATGTTATTACACCATTACTCAATTACTAGCAGTTTTAGATGCTTAAACTATGTGTAACATAACAAATCTATGATTAAACAGAATTATTGACTTTCCTTTGCATGTGAAAATTTTGCAACCAAGAGAACTCAAGCTACAAATGGCAAAACTAGAGGCAAATCTAGACAACTTAATTCTAGCATATATATATTTAAGCAGCATCCTATGGCTATGAAACATAGTTCATGGTCAGGGATCAAAGAGATGATTCTTTAATCGACATCTACTCAGAGGGGTATCAATAAGCTTCTTCCAAATGATACTTCTATTGAACTGAGTGGCAGGGAGTCTTGCTTTTTATCATGAAGTGAAAAGGATGAACTGAAATCTACAAGGAACTATACTATCTATTATGTGATGAAGATCAATTTATTCTGGAAGAATGAAACAAAATTAAACCAAATGAAGATAGATTAAAATCTTTAACAGAGGAAAAGGGAAGCATTTGAGAGAAATTATGAGCAACAAATAGTCATGGAATAAGTGAATCTATCTTTCCAGTTAAGCAGAATTTTCTGGGATCCTACAAATCTTCCTGAGTTTTTTGTTCTATATCTTATTTCCCTTTTAACTTGATTTTACTTTTAATGTTTATTTGGCAAGCAATATAATCCCATATAATATATTGGTCAAATCTTATCAAAGTTTATTAGAGATACCAATAGAGAAAAAATAGTATTAGCTAGTAGTTGTATGTGTGAAGTAAGATTCTCATAATGGCAAATATTTCCAAGCCAAATACTGCCATCTCTGTATATAATTACCTTCTAAAAATCTGTTTACATGATATTGCAATTTCTTTAAGTATTAGCTCTATAAAAGTTCTGTATTCAAGAAATTTTTATTAAATAAATAGTTTCTACATTATTTTTCTTGTCTAAATTCTCATACAGTGAATTGCGAAAAACAAACATAAATGTAGAAAAGTATTTTTCCATTATTAATACATTGTCCTGATGACAAATACATAGAATATTTTAAAAGTTTTATGTAGAACGTAAGTAAATTATGTTAAATTTCGTGCTCAAAATATTATTTTTCCACATTGCCTAATTCCTATATGTTATTTCTACACATTTATGACTGAGTTTCCTCTGTTTCACTTGATGAAAACCATTAAAAGTATAGTATATATATATATACAGTAAATATATATATATATATAGACATATATATGATTGTATACACATAGAACACATATATCGGAGAAGGTGATGGCACCCCACTCCAGTACTCTTCCCTAGAAAATCCCGTGAACAGAGGAGCCTGGTAGGCTGTGGTCCATGGGGTCGCGAAGAGTCGGACACGACTGAGCGACTTCCTTTTCACTTTTCACTTTCATGAATTGGAGAAGGAAATGGCAACCCACACCAATGTTCTTGCCTGGAGAATCCCAGGGACGGGGAAGCCTGGTGGGCTCCGTCTATGGGGCAACTGAAGTGACTTAGCAGCAGAATACATATATACATATTTTCATGCTTCTAGAGACATGAGTATGTACTTTTGAATTTAGACATATATGAATTAATAGTAATTTTATTCTGCTCAAGTATTTTAGGTGGTGTTTAATGTCGTGCATATTATTTGAAATTAATAAATGGAGCTTCTCAAATAGCACTAGTGATAAAAAACTTGCCTGCCAATACAGGAGTTTTAAGAGATGTGGGTTCAAACCCTGGGTCAGGAAGATCCCCTGGAGGAGGGCATGGCAACCCTCCCCAGTATTCTTTCTGGAGAATCACATGGACAGAGAAGGCTGGTGGGCTACAGTTTGCTGGGACTCAGAATTGGTCGTGAGTAAAGCGACTTCGCACTCACACACATGTTAATATATGAAGGGCCTTTAGTTCTAAATTTAAGTTTATGATATGAAATTGCATAAGAACATTCCAAAATGATACTATACTAAAGTTCATACAAGGAAGATTTACAATATTAAATTCAAAATGGCCTAAACAATACTGTTTCTGTAAAGAAATAGAATAAGGTAGAATATATGTTAGAAAAGATATTGTTCATTGGTTCTCTAGTTAAAATTGTATTTGTTTAGTTAAAACTTAAGTCAGGTCAATGTTTTGAGAACAGCATCTTTCTCACAACATCCTTAACAGCTTGTTTCACTTGCTGGTTCCGTAAGGTAGAAATAAACGGATTGAGCATAGGAGCCACAGAGGTATTGAGCATTGCTACTCCCTTTGTCAAAGCAACCCCTTCCTTTGCTGAGGTTTTCACATACATGAAGATGCAACTTCCATAAGAGATTGAGACAACGATCATATGGGAGGAGCAGGTTGAAAAGGCCTTTTTTCTTTGTTGAGCACAAGGGATTCTCAGAATTGTTCTGAGGATGTAGGAATAGGAGAGGATTACTAACATCAAGGTGGACATGAGCGTCAGCACAGCTAAAACAAAGCTCATGAGTTCTAGTGTGCTGGTGTCTGTGCAGGAGATTTGCAGTAAAGGAGCAGAATCACAGGTGAAGTGATCAATGATATTGGAGTCACAGAAATCCAGCTGCAGCCCTATGGTCAGTGGAGGAAAGATCACCAAGAATCCAGCCAGCCAAGAGCCGCCTACAAGCTGGTAGCAGATCTTGTTACTCATGATGGTTGTATAATGCAGAGGTTTGCAGATAGCCACATAACGATCATAGGACATAGATGCCAGGAGAAAAAACTCTGTTGAACCAAGAAGGATAAAGAAAAAGAGCTGAGCTGCACAAGCATTATAGGAAATAGATTTGTCTCCAGTTAGAATGCTCATCAAAAATCTAGGATTACAGACAGAAGTAAATGAGATTTCTAAGAAGGAGAAATTCCTGAGGAAAAAATACATGGGCGTCTTCAGATGGGAATCCAGCAGTGTAAGAATGATGATAGTCAGATTTCCACTAATACTCAGCACATATGTGAGAAATAAAAAGAAAAAAATCACAGCTTGTATTTTGGGATCATCAGTCAGACCTAGAAGGATGAACTCTGTCACTGATGTTCTGTTTCTCATTTCTGGTGGCTGATTTTTGACAAATCTTACTGGCAGATACAAGACAGTAATAAATTGATTAGATAAGCATAAATGTCTGCACCTGTTTTTCAAGTAATAATTTTATTTTCACAAAAGTTTATGGACTTTTATATTCACTTTCCCAGTTTTATTATACATCTTAGGAGTGTTTCTTTTGTTTAATATTAGTCTCATCTGTAGGATGTAATGTCCTCTGATCGTTACCTCATGTCTATTGTGTCTTCAGTTATTACTCTTGTTACCTGGAAAATCTAGTGATTGACCATGAACTCTTCTCATGCTTCATTGTTAAGCTAAAATACAGAGGAAATTATGTTCTCAAGTTGTCTTTTCCAGGCATTAAAATTTTGACTGATAATGGAAATCAGTGATCAGCCTAAACTTTAATATTTCATAGGAAAAATTCTAAATGTTCTTTTGGAGAAGTAATGAATACTACCGCTGTTAATTTATTTATTACCCTTTTTAAAAAATACAGATACCAAGTCATTATAACGTATTATAGACTTTTATTTATATTAAACTATGGTTTATATAATATTATCCATATTTTAAAACCCAGTAGGCCATTTAATTTCCAGAAGTTAGAATCTCTTAACTCTTACCTTTATTCTTGATTTCCAAAAAATATGACTTTTCATAATATGCAATTAATGTAGTGATTTTTAAAAGATGGTTTAAAAACTTCTAATAAAATAAGTTTTACAGATTGAGTTAATAGCTTAAACAATATATTTACAAACATGTTAATGAAAATCAGAAATACTCATATAAAATTAAAATATGAAATATGCAAATACTTTATATATGTCATTTAGAACTATCTTGGACATCCAGGCTTGATAGATTTTTGATAAAGTTTTTGTAAAGTGTGATTATACCAAAATTAAGGAAAACGTGGTGTCTTCTACACAATGGTGATAGAAATCACCATTTCAAATATCTTTACATTTTAGTTTCTTGGTTTAACTATTGAATATATATGTAAGATAATATACTGTAATATTATTATATACACTGTATGTAATTATATGTATCAGAGAAGAGAATCACAACAGAGGGTCATAATCAATGCTTTCTAATAAATAGAAGCATCAGGTTAAAATAAACAGAATACTTACATATGGTCAAAAGACTGACGATTTGTGTGATATATTGAGTACAAACTAATGTGCTCAATTAAGATAAATCAAAAGAAAAGTAATAGTCTAATGCTTCATGGAGAAATAATTATTCTCCCTATCTTTCCATAAATCTCTCTATTCTTCCATAAAACCTTTCAAGTTTCAGGAGCTAAATAGCTAATGGAACAGTTTTGTCATATTTTTCTTCACCATTTGTCCCAAATATGGAATCCTGAACTTATCCCATCAGCTATCTTAGCAGCAACATTTTCATGTGAAAGCTAAAAAGGAAAAACATTTGAAAAATCTTTTGTAATAAGCTCTTCTGATATTTCACAGAAGGCCATTTCCATTTATTTTTCTTAGGAAAAAAGTAAGCCTAGAAAATTTAAAGTGTTTTGTTACAGAAATATTTTTTTTGGGCTTCAGAAATATTCTTTGAGATAAATCCTTAATGACTTCTGGGAAAATAATAATAAGGCTCTGATGAATCATGCACAAGATTAGCTTTGGTGAGTATCTTTTAATTGATATTATGGGACCTGTGTCCCAGGAGAAGATTGAGAAAATTATCTAGTAGGGTGATGGTCAAGTATTTGGTGAGGTGGGAAGTGTACTGAAAATAAACCAACATTTCCTGATNGAGAAATTCCTGAGGAAAAAATACATGGGCGTCTTCAGATGGGAATCCAGCAGTGTAAGAATGATGATAGTCAGATTTCCACTAATACTCAGCACATATGTGAGAAATAAAAAGAAAAAAATCACAGCTTGTATTTTGGGATCATCAGTCAGACCTAGAAGGATGAACTCTGTCACTGATGTTCTGTTTCTCATTTCTGGTGGCTGATTTTTGACAAATCTTACTGGCAGATACAAGACAGTAATAAATTGATTAGATAAGCATAAATGTCTGCACCTGTTTTTCAAGTAATAATTTTATTTTCACAAAAGTTTATGGACTTTTATATTCACTTTCCCAGTTTTATTATACATCTTAGGAGTGTTTCTTTTGTTTAATATTAGTCTCATCTGTAGGATGTAATGTCCTCTGATCGTTACCTCATGTCTATTGTGTCTTCAGTTATTACTCTTGTTACCTGGAAAATCTAGTGATTGACCATGAACTCTTCTCATGCTTCATTGTTAAGCTAAAATACAGAGGAAATTATGTTCTCAAGTTGTCTTTTCCAGGCATTAAAATTTTGACTGATAATGGAAATCAGTGATCAGCCTAAACTTTAATATTTCATAGGAAAAATTCTAAATGTTCTTTTGGAGAAGTAATGAATACTACCGCTGTTAATTTATTTATTACCCTTTTTAAAAAATACAGATACCAAGTCATTATAACGTATTATAGACTTTTATTTATATTAAACTATGGTTTATATAATATTATCCATATTTTAAAACCCAGTAGGCCATTTAATTTCCAGAAGTTAGAATCTCTTAACTCTTACCTTTATTCTTGATTTCCAAAAAATATGACTTTTCATAATATGCAATTAATGTAGTGATTTTTAAAAGATGGTTTAAAAACTTCTAATAAAATAAGTTTTACAGATTGAGTTAATAGCTTAAACAATATATTTACAAACATGTTAATGAAAATCAGAAATACTCATATAAAATTAAAATATGAAATATGCAAATACTTTATATATGTCATTTAGAACTATCTTGGACATCCAGGCTTGATAGTTTTTTGATAAAGTTTTTGTAAAGTGTGATTATACCAAAATTAAGGAAAACGTGGTGTCTTCTACACAATGGTGATAGAAATCACCATTTCAAATATCTTTACATTTTAGTTTCTTGGTTTAACTATTGAATATATATGTAAGATAATATACTGTAATATTATTATATACACTGTATGTAATTATATGTATCAGAGAAGAGAATCACAACAGAGGGTCATAATCAATGCTTTCTAATAAATAGAAGCATCAGGTTAAAATAAACAGAATACTTACATATGGTCAAAAGACTGACGATTTGTGTGATATATTGAGTACAAACTAATGTGCTCAATTAAGATAAATCAAAAGAAAAGTAATAGTCTAATGCTTCATGGAGAAATAATTATTCTCCCTATCTTTCCATAAATCTCTCTATTCTTCCATAAAACCTTTCAAGTTTCAGGAGCTAAATAGCTAATGGAACAGTTTTGTCATATTTTTCTTCACCATTTGTCCCAAATATGTAATCCTGAACTTATCCCATCAGCTATCTTAGCAGCAACATTTTCATGTGAAAGCTAAAAAGGAAAAACATTTGAAAAATCTTTTGTAATAAGCTCTTCTGATATTTCACAGAAGGCCATTTCCATTTATTTTTCTTAGGAAAAAAGTAAGCCTAGAAAATTTAAAGTGTTTTGTTACAGAAATATTTTTTTTGGGCTTCAGAAATATTCTTTGAGATAAATCCTTAATGACTTCTGGGAAAATAATAATAAGGCTCTGATGAATCATGCACAAGATTAGCTTTGGTGAGTATCTTTTAATTGATATTATGGGACCTGTGTCCCAGGAGAAGATTGAGAAAATTATCTAGTAGGGTGATGGTCAAGTATTTGGTGAGGTGGGAAGTGTACTGAAAATAAACCAACATTTCCTGATCATATTCTTATGATGGATATATCCTTCACACCATATGGTATATGTTTAAAATATGAAAGCAAAACAGAAGATTATTAATGAAGAAAGACATGGTCGCATCGTGTATAAAATAACTTTAAAATTATTGAATCTTTTGAGTTGCATCATTTCAGCTATATTTCCTTAAGAAGTACTTCTACTTTCATCAATTGAACTAAATAACTAGTATACAACAAAATTAGAAACAACCGAAATTTCACCTTTATGTTTCTGTATTATTTACAATGTACTGGCATAGAATCTATGATACACTTTAATGTGTACCAAAACTGCTCTTACTAATGAGCAAATGAGGTACAGTTCATCCACTGAGTAAATACAATGCAGAAAAAGATAACTTCTTCAAAATAGCATCTTGTTGTTGAATATATCATATAAGTGAAAACTAAGATACTTAAATTACTTTTGTGTACCGAATAATGATACCTCAAAACAGAGGCATAATTAATAGTTGAATTATTAGATATTTTATCACCACTGTAAGTATAAATATAATTATAAAAACACAAAATGATGTTTTTCCATTTTAAAGAATTTGTCTTCATGTGATATATCTATTACTTCAAACACTTGATAATTAATAGGAAATCTTCATTTTAGCCAATAGTTAACCATTGGCTATGGGCTTCCTTGGTGGCTCAGTGGTAAAGAATATGCCTGCCTATGTAGGAAGCGTGGGTTCAGTCCCTGGGTTGGCTTCAAATCCTGAGTCGGATTTTCCACATTGGATTTTTTTTTTTTTTCAATTTTTAATTAAACTTCACATTTAATTTCAACATTTCCACTCCTTCTAATTAAATGGTGTGATATTCTTAACAATGATTGAAAACAGTAAAGGTGTTTGATTTATCTTTGAATTTCCCTTATTTGAGTACCAATAATTATGCTCTCTGATCCTTATATATGCATGTTAAATAGGTGTGTAAGCATCTTGAACTGATTTTCAGTAATTTCATGGACTAAGCTTTTTATGTTTGCCTACTTCTGTCTATTTAATGTTAAAAATTTTCTGATGTTACGATATGGCCAAACAAAGGTCACTGCATGTGATATAAAAGCAGTTATCCCTAATATTTAGCAATAATGATTTAATTTATAATTAATATATAATAATTAGTCATAATTTCTATTGACATCACTCACTGGAAGAAATCATACACCAAACAGCTGCAGTCTCTCACAATTCCAGTTTATTGCCTAACAAGAAGAGTATAACTTGGAAAAATATAGATAAATAGTTCTGATGAAGCAGAGCTGGGAGAAAGTGATATGGACAACTTAAGATAATCTATTTTCACAGTAGAGGATAATTTTTTTCAAATATTTTTAACAAAACATATTTACATTTATTTAACTTATTTATTTTTAATTTATAGTGGAGTATAATTGATTAACAATGTTCTGTTAGTTTCAGGTGTACATCACAGTGATTCAATTATACATATACATGAATCTATTCTTTTTCAAATTATTTTCCCATTTAGGTTACTATAGAATAGTGAGCAGAGTTCACTGTGGTATGCAGTAGGTCTTTGGTGGTTATCTCCTTTAAATATAGCAGTGTGTACATGTCCATCCCAAACACTATCTGCAGTCCGTTTTTTTCCCTTTACATATTTTGAATAGCTGACTCAATAGAAAAGGAAATAAGAGTAGGGAGGAGACAGAGTCCTTTGGTAGAAATAATCATACAGCATGGTTTTCTAAGCCTTGAATTTAGGTTCCATTCATTAACTTTGGGTTATTGTGAATTTTATTTTGAATCATTTATTCCTCATGTAGGATTTGAATAGCTATCTAGAGCTTTCTACTTGTCTTTTGAAATTAAAGACCAATATTAAAATCACAACTCAGAGTCTCCTTATGTTTGCCAACTGTGGAATAAATGATACATAAAGCTGGGAACATTATAGGGGGGAAAAGTAACAAATAAACAGAGAAATACTTTTGGAAGTAGAAAAGTGAAATATAAAAGGAACTATAAAATAACTAAATAAATAGGGTGAAATCTTTGACCACCCTATTTAATTTGAATTGTGTCCTCCTTTCCTTAAAGTATATCAGTTTTGTTCATATTATTTTCACTTACTAAAATACAAAATAATTTAACTTTCAATTATGTTGACTGAAGTCTGTTCCTGCACTAGAAATAAACTCTGCAATATCAAGAGGTTTTGTGTGCTTTGTTCCCTTCTGTATATCAACCATCTGAATCAATGGTTTGTGTTTATTTGTTGTTTATTTGTGGTTTCATTTACAGATTTCATAATGATTACCCACTCCAGTGTTCTTGCTTGGAGAATCCCAGGGATGGCAGAGCTGGTGGGCTGCTGTCTGTGGGGTCACACAGAGTCAGACACGACTGAAGCGACTTAGCAGCAGCAGCAGCAGTGCTTGATTGATAACAACATTGTTTTGGTGAAAACAAGTCCTTTGGTGAAAACCAGTCCTACCTACTGGTTCCTTAAGGTGTATATAAAGGGATTCAGCATGGGAGCAACAGAGATATTAAGTACTGCTACCCCCCCCCTTTTTTTTTAAATAAATTTATTTATTTTAATTGGAGGTTAATTGCTCAAAGCCACACCTTCTTTGGCAGATGTCTTGACATACACAAAAATACAATTCCTGTGAGAAATGGAAACCACGATCATATGAACAAGTAGAGAAGGCCTTTTTCCTTTGCTGGGCAGAAGGGGTCTTCAGAATTGTTCTAAGGAGGTGTAAAAACAGAATCACCAAAGCTAAAGTTACCATGAGGGTGAATGCTGCTAAGAAAAATGCCATAAGTTCTAGAAACTTTGTGTCTGTGTAAACAATCGGTAGCATAGGAAAAGAGTCACAAGTGAAGTGATCAATGATGTTGGAATCACAGAAATCCAGCTGGAAGCCCATAATCAGGGTGGGGTGGGGGATGGAAGATAATTAGGAAATGAGCCAGCCAGGAGCTGATTACAAGCTGATTATAGGCTGGTTGCAGACTCTGTTACTCATGCTGGTTGTGTAATATATAGGTTTGCTGATAGCCACATAATGAGCATAGGACATTACTGCCAGAAGGAAAAACTCTGGAGGACAGAATTAAAAACAAACAAACAAAAAAAACAAAAGAACACCTGTGTCATGCAAGCATTATAGGAAATGATCGTTTCTCCTGTAGCAGGGCTGCTCAGAAACCGAGGAATACAGACTGTGGTGAATGAAATTTCTAAGAAAATGAAATTCTTGAGGAAGAAATACTTAGGTGTCTTCAAACAGACACTGAATAGTTTTAACACGATGATGTTCATGTTTTCACTTACACTCAGTAAGTAGGTGAACAACACAAAGAAGAATATTTCAATTTGTACCTCTGGGCCATCTTTAAGTCCCAGAAGAATGAATTCTCTGATTAACACTTTATTTGGCATGACTAAACTCTGAATCCTGCAAGTCTGGAGGTAAAAATAAGAGTGGATATCAACTCCTTATATGATTTCAAATACATTTATAGCTCTATTATTCTGTGCAAAGAACAATAAAACATACATTAATAGGAAGTGACAAAATTTTATCCATCAGAATAATGCAAATTCATATTAGAATTTGTCTAGTACGGAAAAAAATTAATCTGTGTTTAAAAACCTTAGAGTTTAATCTCAGCTTTTGATAATTCCCTGCTGTATGTTTTTGATTACTTATTAACACAGAGAAAGTTGTTTTTCACAGTCATAAAAGTGAGTAATAATGATAAATACTTAGCGTACTTCACTGGGAAGTAGGTCATTGGGAAGATTAAACAAGTTACTAAGTATATAGTATTTTTGAAAACATAATGTGTATAAAATTCTACATGCTAATTTTTCTATTCAAAAATTTATTTTTGATTTAAAATGCATTATTTTTCTAAATAAGTTGTGGTTTACTGCTGCTGCTGCTAAGTCGCTTCAGTTGTGTCTGACTCGGTGCGACCCCGTAGACAGCAGCCCATCAGGCTCCGCCATCCCTGGGATTCTCCAGGCAAGAACACTGGAGTGGGTTGCCATTGCCTTCGCCAGTGCATGAAAGCGAAAAGTGAAAGTGAAGTCACTGAGTCGTGTCCAACTCTCAGCGACACCATGGACTGCAGCCCACCAGGATCCTCCATCCATGGGATTTTCCAGGCAAGAGTACGGGAGTGGGGTGCCATTGCCTTCTCTGAAGTTGTGGTTTAGTCATAGTAAAAAGTTAAAGAGAAAATATTGTATTTATGAGCAATTCATTGAAATCAATTCTATTCTGCCTTTATGCAAAATTAACTCTATTCACTTCTTTTTAACTAAAGGTGATACGAGCACAATGTTAGTCCCTTGTTAGCCCAATGTTAGCCCATAAACAAAATTACAAGGTAAAATTTCCTGTTAGACTCCTTAAATATAGTCAATCATTAAACAATGAAAGAGATCATATTGTTTCCTATAAGATTATATACTTATTCAGAAAGTTATTGCATGACAACCTTTATCAAGTTCTGCTTTCAAAAACTAATTTGATAGCTATATTGTTTATTAAACTAGTTTTGAAGGATGCAATAAAGAAAGTACATTAGAAGGAAGATATAACAGCAATGATAACAGTAATTAATCATACCACAAAGTATAATGAGTTTTATTATTAGTGTTATTATCAATATTATTCGTATTATAACAAAGATGTAAACAGCCTTTTACTCTGTGTCCAGAATGCTTTTGGTTGGTCCTTTTAAGAGACTCATTATGCAGATGAGGGAATTGACTGAAAAAATACTACCTGACTCCATCCTCAGGCAAGTGTGGTACATTTATGAGTTCAGCTCTGACAAATATACAAAGCTATAGGCAGAGAAAATAATACAAGAATTGACAGAGTGCCTTTATGCTGCATTTTAAGGAGAGTAATTTTTAGAGATATATGTTTCCAAAAAGATAATTAATAATGTAGATAAAGAAAAACCACACTCACCTTTATGATAGTCAGTGGAACCAAGTCATGGTTTAAACCTGAATATTTTTCTGATTATCTATAGGAAGAGAAACATGATGTTTTAAGTAGAAAAGATTTCCTTCATTCTGACATATTTTATAAAATTAATTCACATTTGTGCACTCATGATTAAAAACTTAAATATTTGGTTTGTATTTCCCTAGTCGTAAACCATCCATTTCTCAAATACTCAATCTGTGAGGATGAAAAAATCCAGTCAGCAAACGTCCAAATTTTTTTTTTTTTTTTGCAATTTAAATGTCATATGTTTTATGACGTTTCTGATATTACTCAGTGATACAGGTTTCCCAAAATGCTTTTCTCCAAAAGAAACTGACCCATTTAATATATTTTGAGTGTACTGTTACAGATAAGTTTTTTTTTTTTTTTTGAGGGAAACATAAAGAAAACTTCTCTGAGGAAGAAAAACCAAGGCATCTACAATGCAATTAATTTTAGCTACAATTTTTAGTAAGATTCCTTTGTGAGCCATTAGGTATTGAAGGACTATAGAATTCTATCTATAATATTGGAGTGTGCATGGAACAAAGGAAAGACTGATGAAAAGATTATTTCTTGGTTATTTTTCAAATATTTTTCTGATCATTGTTTTAAAAGAAGAGAGACTCTCAGTGACTCTCTTGTAAATTTTTGTGAGAAAAATGAATGTGGGGTAAAAATTTATTTGGAGCCTAGAAGAAGTACCTTACCTATGTGGTTACATAGTACAAACAATGGTGAAAAGGTGTTTTTTGTTTTTGTTTTTCCTTTCTTTTTTAAATACAGCTGATGTTCTCTTTGGAAAAGGTCATATATTTTTAATGAGGGATTTAATAAAGTACTACAGATTTCTTCAAGTAAATATTTTGCATACTTGGATTTAGAAAGGAACAGATAAAATGTGTCACCAAAGATTGGGTGTATTAAACTTTAATTTTAGTTAAAATTAATTAATATAATGCTTTCTAGACTTCAATTAATGGTGTTATAGGGATGCCAGTCCACTTGGTCTGTGTTCTCCCAAGCTAAAATAACAGCTGTTTACTTTGCATGATAGGGAGTATTTATAGGGCTGAATGTAATGATTATGGTAAATAGGGCTCTATTATCAGGCAGAGGTAAAGAAACCAGTCCATTCTGAAGGAGATCAGCTCTGGGATTTCTCTGGAAGGAATGATGCTGAAGCTGAAGCTTTAGTACTTTGGCCACCTCATGCGAAGAGTTGACTCATTGGAAAAGACTCTGATGCTGGGAGGGATTGGGGACAGGAGGAGAAGGGGACGACAGAGGATGAGATGGCTGGATGGCATCACTGACTCAATGAGCATGAATCTGAATGAACTCCGGGAGTTGGTGACAGGCAGGGAGGCCTGGCGTACTGCGATTCATGGGGTCGCAAAGAGTCGGTCACGACTGAGCGACTGAACTGAACTGAACTGAGGGATCTATTTTCAGGCAGAGGTTAATGAAAAGATAACACCTAATAATAACACTCTATCTGGAGGAGGTCAGTTCACTTCAGTTCAGTCGCTCAGTCCTGTCTGACTCTGTGACCCCACGGACTGCAGCACACCAGGCTTCCCTGTACATCACCAACTCCTGGAGTTTATTCAAACTCATGTCCACGGAGTCGGGGATGCCATCTGACCACTTCATCCTGTGTGGTCCCCTTCTTCTCCCGCCTTCAATCTTCCTCAGCATCAGGGTCTTTTCAAATGAGTCAGCTCTTCATATCAGGTGGCCAAAGTATTGGAGTTTCAGCTTCAACATCAGTCATTCCAATGAACACTCAGGACTGAGCTCCTTTAGGATGAACTGGCTGGATCTCCTTCCAGTCCAAGGGACTCTCAAGAGTCTTCTCCAGCACCACAGTTCAGAAGCATCAGTTCTTTGGTGCTCAATTTTCTTTATAGTCCAATTCTCACATCATACATGACTACTGGAAAAACTATAGCCTTGACTAGACAGATCTTTGTTGATAAAGTAATGTATCTGCTTTTTAACAGGCTGTCTAGGCGGGTCATAGCTTTTCTTCCAAGGAGCAAGTGTCTTAATTTCATGGCTGCTGTCACCATCTGCAGTGATTTTGGAGCCCAAAAGATAAAGTCTGCCACTGTTTCCACTGATTCCCCATCTATTTGCCATGAAGTGATGGGACTGGATGCCATGATCTTCATTTTCTGAATGTTGAGCTTTAAGCCAACTTTTTCACTCTCCTCTTTCACTTTCATCAAGAGGCTCTTTAGCTTTTCTTCACTTTCTACCATAAGGGTGGTGTCATCTGCATACTTGAGGGTATTGATAGTTCTCCTGGCATCTTGATTCCAGCTTGTGCTTCTTCCAGTCCAACATTTCTCTTGATGTACTCTGCATAGAAGTTAAATAAGCATGGTGACAATATACACCCTTGACACACTCCTTTTCCTATTTGGAACCAGTCTGTTGTTCCATGTACACTTCCAACTGTTGCTTCCTGATCTGCATACAGATTTCTCAAGAGACAGGTCAGGTGGTCTGGTATTCCTATCTCTTTCAGAACTTTCCACAGTTTATTGTGATCCACACAGCCAAAGGCTTTGGCATAGTCAATAAAGCAGAAATAGATGTTTTTCTGGAACTTATTTGCTTTTTTGAAGATCCAGAGGATATTGGCAATTTGATCTCTGGTTCCTCTGCCTTCTCTAAATCTACCTTGAACATTGGGAAGCTCACAGTTCACATATTGCTGAAGTGTGGCTTGGAGAATTTTGAGCAATACTTTACTAGCATGTGAGATGAGAGCAATTGTGCAGTAGTTTGAGCATTCTTTTGCATTGCCTTTCTTTGGGATTGGAATGAAAACTGATATTTTCCAGTCCTGTGGCCACTGCTGAGTTTTCCAAATTTACTGGGATACTGAGTGCAGCACTTTCATGGAATCATCTTTTAGGATTTGAAATAGCTCAACTGGAATTCCATCACCTCCACTAGCTTTGTTCTTGGTGATGCTTCCTAAGGCCCACTTTACTTCACATTCCAGGATGTCTGGCTCTAGATGAGTGATCACACCATCGTGATTATCTTGGTCATAAAGATCTTTTTTGTACAGTTCTTCTGTGTATTCTTGCCACCTCTTCTTAATATCTTCTGCTTCTGTTAGCAAGAAGAGATAAGAAAGCATGCTATTCATTATTGTTGTGTAATACAATGGCTTATAGATAGCCATATAACAATCATAGTGCATGAGTCAAAGAAAAAATTCTGTTGAACCAAGGAATATGAAGAAAATGTCCTGGGCCATGCAAGAATTATATGAAATGTTCATATCCCCTGTTATAATGTTGACCACAAATCTAGGAATACAAACTCAGTGAATGAGATTTCTAAGAAAGTGAAATTCCTAAGGAAGAAAAACATAGGTGTTCTGAGGTGTGAGTTTAACAGAGTAAGGGTGATAACTGTCATGTTTTCAGTCACTCTCAGTATATATGTGCAAAATAGAAATAGAAAAATGAAAACATTTAGTTCTGGATCATCTGTTAATCCCAGAAGAATGAACTCTTTTGCAGAGGTGTGATTTCTCATTTCCTATTGCTTACTTCTTCCTGGTCTGTAAATACAAACAAGAAACATGATTTAGTGAATACAGGATTCCTTTTTTCTAATGTCTGCTTGTTTAAGAAATGTATAATATAATGGATCAATAAATTAGCCACCTAGTGTTACCACCACTTTTGAAACCAAGTCTAAGCCAGGACAAGAAAACTTACTTGTTTAGACATTTTTCTTTTAGTATTGAGTGAGTCCCTTGATCTCTTCAAGAAAATTAGAGATACCAAGGGAACATTTCGTGCAAAGATGGGCTCGATAAAGGACAGAAATGGTATGAACCTGACAGAAGCAGAAAATATTGAGAAGACATGGCAAGAATTACACAGAAAACTATACAAAAAAGATCTTCACGACCCAGTTAATCACGATGGTGTGATCACTCACCTAGAGCCAGACATCCTGGAATGTTAAGTCAAGTGACCCCCGTAGGAAGCATCACTACGAACGAAGCTAGTGTAGGTTATGGAATTCCAGTCCATCCTAAAGGAGATCAGACTTGGGTGTTCATTGGAGGGTCTGATGTTGAAGCTGAAACTCCAATACTTTAGTCACCTGATGCGAAGAGCTGACTCATTTGAAAAGACCCTGATGCTGGGAAAGATTGAGGATAGGAGGAGAAGGGGATGACAGAGGATGAGATGGTTGGATGGCATCACCGACTCAATGGACATGAGTTTGGGTGTACTCTGGGAGTTGGTGTTAGACAGGGAGGCCTGGCATCCATGGGGTCGCATAGAGTTGGACAAGACTGAGCAACTGAACTGAACTGAACTGATTCCCTTTAAAGGACTAATATTCATGCTTGTATAAGAAAAATACGTTTATCACATGTAGTTAACTTTCTTTTCAGAGTTTGATCATATGGGTAAAGAAGTCAAGTAGTACTATAAAATGCTTTAATGTTTGTTCAATCACCACATTTATAATGATTTTTCTGAAAATGAAACATCTTGAAATTTGTCTTTTAAGAGTTATTTTCCATACTTTTAAATCTTAATGTCATTCTGGCTACATAATTAATAACTTACCAAAAGATCAGAGCCATCAAAATTAATATGCATATACTCCTAAATAAGCAAACTCAGAACTTAATGATTTTTTTTTCTGAGTTAAACAATAATCTATTGCTTTTGAGAATAGATTCTTACAAGCCAAGTTAGTTAATATAAATATAAATTGATTAGAAAATGGGAAAAATAAATGAGGTGAGAAAAGAAAAATATACTTACAATTATATAATCCCATGTGGTAGCAATTTTACTGTTCAACCCAAGTAATCTGTTGCTTTAATTTGAGTGTCAGTGCAGAATCTTTACTTATGGAATATTTCATAGACTTTCCAACTTGTTTGTTTCTGCCTTTGATTTTTCTATGCAATAACATACTTACATAGTGCATTGGTGGAATTTGGCAGTATTATTCTGGCTGTGTAGAGTGAAATGAACATATTGAAGGATAAATCCAGCAGAAATTTTATTCCCGAAGTTGATGAGGCCCTAACAGAAAACTGACATAGTCCCAGGTGCTGATAGAAGGTATTACATCCAGAAGACAAGCAAAGAGTTCAAGAGGTCCCACAGGAAAGGGTTGGTGACATGGTGGCAGAGGTTCTGTGGCAGTCCCACATAGTCAGTTCATGTCGAGTCTGAAAGGAAGAGACTTGGGTAATATTGCAAGACTTTTTATTGAGTAGCAGTGTCTCTGATACTAGCTTGTTGTTTAGGAGGATAGCTAGAAGAGCTGGAGATGGGAGAGGGTAACAGCGAAATGAAACNGGTCCCACAGGAAAGGGTTGGTGACATGGTGGCAGAGGTTCTGTGGCAGTCCCACATAGTCAGTTCATGTTGAGTCTGAAAGGAAGAGACTTGGGTAATATTGCAAGACTTTTTATTGAGTAGCAGTGTCTCTGATACAGCTTGTTGTTTAGGAGGATAGCTAGAAGAGCTGGAGATGGGAGAGGGTAACAGCGAAATGAACCTTTGTCCTGAGTGTTTAACTAGTTGCACAGCAGAACTAGAGACCAAGCGTTCCTGGAATGTGGGTCAGACTCTCAAAAAACTAAATAGATAATAGAAAAAGGGAAAGGAAAAGAAGAAAGTGGGATCAGAGCAGTAGTTACTTTGGTGAAACAGGCAAATAAAGGGGATAAAGCTATGTGTTTTGCTGGTTAATAAAGTGAAGCTCCTAGTTCCTAAGGAGCAAGCTCAAACTAATCTAGTAATATAATATCTTACTTGGTTCTCAGTAACCTTTGTGGGAGAAAGATAGTTTACATTAAAACACTTTGCTTACCTTCCAGGGCAAAGACTATATTGACTAACTAGTGCTTCCAAAACAGATTGCTTTTTTTCCCTCAAAATAGTCACAGGGGATTGTTGCAGTGAAATAGAATTCAAATGTCTCTGGAGAGTGATAGTGTGGTTATTTCACCCTAAATTTAGCTGAATAATTTAAATTAGGTGTTCATGGGGAATAATTTTTAAAAAAAGAGAAAGGATGTCAGGGAACAACTGCAAAGAACAACAGCAAGGAGTTAGCAATCTTTGAAATTTTGGATTTCATATCATCCATGTTATTTTATATTTCCTGAAATAAATGTTAGCTGAAGTGATATATTTCTAAGAATGTAAACTTGTGAAGAAGCAGAAAATAGCAAGAGGAAAGTCCTACCAGTAGATTCCACGTGGTATTCAAGTGTTTTACTTTTTATAAAATTATTCAGACTCCTTTCCATGGGTAATTTGTATATTCCTTCTCACATACTAATGTGTTCAATTATTTACTGAGATTAGCATGAATTTGTGAATATTCATTTAATAGTTTGAATTATATCCAATGCTAATTTATTTTGTTGCTAGATTTTTTCCCAGCTTCAGCCATTGGAAGCCCTCTCAAATGGCTACTGTCCTTTGACCTACTGCTATCGTAGTGCTTTAAAAGGTCACTTCTTTATTTTCTGGCATGATACAATGCTTCAGGATCATCTTGTATATTCCTTACCATACCCCTTTAGTCAGATATTTCATCAGTGATGCCTGAATAGTTTTATTGGAGAATGGTATTAGAAAGTGTTAGTCACTCAGTTGTGTCCAACTCTCTGTGACCGCATGACTGTAGCCCACCAGGCTCCTCTGTCCATGGAATTCTCTAGGCAAGAATACTGGAGTGAGTTGCCATAGAAATCAGGATCTCAACTCTGGGTGTGTTCATTGCTGTCAGAGTGCCATTGCTTCTAGGTCCCCTGTAGCTCAAATGGTAAAGAATCTGCCTGAGAGGCAGGAGCCCAGAGTCCTATCCCTGGGTTGGCTAGTTCCTCTGGCGAAGGAAATGGCAATCCACTCCAATATTTTTGCCTGGAGAATTCCATGGACAGAGAAGCCTGGTGGGCTACAGTCCATAGGGTCTCAAAGAGTCAGACACAACTGAGCAACTAACACAGTCACACACAAGAGGACAGACCAGGGAAAATGTATGAGCCTAGGAACCTGTGTATAAATGTATATGAATAATATTACTCTATCTTACCTTCTGGATTTATACTAAGCTAAAAATGAATCTATACTGTATCTTTGTTACCAGGTACATTATAATAACTTCTTCCTCTAGCTCCTCTGTAAGCTCTCACTGCAAAAGTAAGATTTCTGGCATCCACCATCCATTTACTTAATCCTTCAATTCCTATATACTTATATAACATATCAAAATTATTAACCTATACAGTTATAGGAAAATACTTTATAAGCTAGAGCGCAGAACTTATGTACCTTTTCTTTGTTTTTAGTCTTACAAATTTCAATCATTTTTGAATTTACTTAAGTCCGCAACTTTGAACTCTACTCCCTTCAGTGAGATTACTGGAGACATTTAAAATACAGTTATTTTGGGAGTCGTATTCTGCATTCCATTCTGTGATCCCCCAACCTCTTAAATGATTTTTTTTTAAACATTTGTGTAAATTAAGGTTTACCCCCTCTTTTTAAAAAATAATTTTTGGCTATGCTATGTCTTCGTTTCTGCAGGAGGACTTTCTCTAGTTGTGAAGAGTGAGGACTGCTCTTTTAGTTGTGGTGCACAGACATCGAATTGCAGTGGCATTTTTTGTGGAGCACAGGCTCTAGGGCATAGGCTCAGTAGTTGTGATGCATGGGCTTAGTTGCTTCATGGCATGTGGGGTGTTTTTTACCAGGGATCAAATAGGTGTTCTCTACATTGGCAGTTGGATTGTTAACAACTGGGGCACCAAGGAAGTCCAAAGTTTACTCTTTGAAATGTAATTTTCTATGAATTTTGACAAATGCATAAGACCATGAATTCATCATTACAATATTATAAAAAATAATTTCTTTTCCTTAAAGTCCCCATTCATATCACCTATGTAATCTCTTTTTCTCAGTAATCCCTGGAAGGCACTGATCTTTTTACATGATGTATTGTTTTCCTTTTTCTAGGATATTGTATAATTGAGGTCATATAGTAAGCTGCCTTTTCAAACAGGTTTCATTCAATTAAAAATATTGATTTATAGATCATCCATGTCTTCACAGTTTGATGGCTCATTTCTTTCTGCCCCTGTATGTATTCATTTACCTTTTTAGGAGCATCTTGAATACTTCTAGTGTTTTGTAATTATAAATAAAGTTTCTAGCAAACATTTACATGAAGTTTTTGTGTGGACATGAGTTTTCAAATCAGTAGAGTAAGTATCTGCAAGGGCAATTGCTGGATCATGTGGAAATTTATATCAGATTTTTTTTCTTTTTTTCTTTTTCTACTTGGCTTGTGGGATCTTAGCTCCCCATCAGGGACTGAATGCAGGCCATGTTAGTGAAGCCTAGAATATTAATCACTGGGTCACCAGGGAACTCAGGAAATCCCCACAGTATTTTAAAATTTATTTAATTTTAATTGGAAGATAATTGCTTTTCAATATTGTGTCGGTTACTGCCTACATGAATAAGCCATAAGCATAGCTTTTTAAGAAACTGAGAAATTCCTTCCAAAGTGATTGCATCATTTTGTGTTACCATTAGCAATGAATGAGAATATCAGACTTCCTGTTACTTTGCATTATCTTTAGCAATGAGTGTTGTTAATGTTTTACAGTTTAGTCATAATATGTGCATAGTGGTAGCTCATTATTGATATAATTTGCAGTTGTCTAAGGACAGTGATTCCTAACATCTTTTCATTCTAATCCCTCTGTTTCAAGGAATTAGATCTGTTAGATATAGGGCCTGAAGAATTATGGACAGAAGTTCCTAACATTGAATAGAAGGTGGTGACCAAAACCATCTCAGAGAAAAAGAAGTGCAAGAAAGAGAAGTGGCTGTCTGAGGAGGTTTTACAAACTGTTGAGAAAAGAAAAGAAGTGAAAAGCAAGGGAAAAAGAGAAAGATATACCCAACTGAATGCAGTGTTCCAGAGAACAGCAAAGAGAGAGAGAAAGAGAGAAAAGGCTTTCTTAAATGAACAGTACAGAAAGGTAGAGAAAAACAAAAGAATGGGAAGGACTAGATGTCTCTTCAAGAAAATTGAAGAGGTCAAGGAAATATTTCATGCAAGGATAGACACGATAAAGGGCAGACATGGCATGGCCTAAGAAAAGCAGAAGAAATTAAGGAGAGGTGGCAAGAATGCACATAAAAAATACACACAAAAAAATGTTTTAATGACTGGGATAACCGTGATGATGTGGTCACTCACCTAGAGCCAGACATCCTGGCTTGTGAGGTCAAGTGAGTCTTTGGAAGTATTACTATGAACAAAACTAATGGAGGTAATGGAATTCCAGTTGAGCTATTACAAATCCTAAAGCATGATGCTGTTAATGGGCTGAACTCAATATGGCAGAAAATTAGAAAACTCAGCAGTGACCACAGAACTGGAAAAGATCATTTTTCATNTGGCTTGTGAGGTCAAGTGAGTCTTTGGAAGTATTACTATGAACAAAACTAATGGAAGTAGTGGAATTCCAGTTGAGCTATTACAAATCCTAAAGCATGATGCTGTTAATGGGCTGAACTCAATATGGCAGAAAATTAGAAAACTCAGCAGTGACCACAGAACTGGAAAAGATCATTTTTCATTCCAGTCCCAAAGAAGAGCAATGCCAAAGATGTTAAAGCTGCCATACTATTTCAATCATTTCACATAATAGCAAAGCTATGCTCAAAATTCTTCAAGCTAGCCTTCAGCAAAACTTGAGCTGAAAACTTTCACACATGGAAGCTGAGTTTAGAAAAAGTAGAGGAACAAGTAATCAAATTGCCAACATTCGTTGGGTCATTGGAAAAGTANTATACCCCTTGCATAGCATTGTACACAAAACATAGAATGTACTCAATAAAAGTGTTAAAAAAAAAATGAGCATTTCTTGTGTTTTTGTCAGATTTGATTATTCACTGATACCTTATAATGCTATATGTATGAATATCTCAGTTGCCTGATCTAGGATGTCAGAGATCCTTACTTCATAAGATGCTCCTAAATGAATTGGCAAATATACTATCTTCCTATTTTTGCATATCAATATCCCATCAACCTTTCAAAACTCCATCATAAAGCCATCCCATTTGCATCATTCCTATGACATACTCAGATGGCTCCTAGCTTTACTTCAATCAACTGTAGCACTGTGTTGGCATCACCTCTTATCCTTACGTTGAAAGTGAAAGTGAAGTCGCTCAGTCGTGTCCGACTCTTTGTGACCCCATGGAATGTATCCCACCAGGCTCCTCCGTCCATGGGATTCTCCAGGCAAGAATATTNCATACTCAGATGGCTCCTAGCTTTACTTCAATCAACTGTAGCACTGTGTTGGCATCACCTCTTATCCTTACGTTGAAAGTGAAAGTGAAGTCGCTCAGTCGTGTCCGACTCTTTGTGACCCCATGGAATGTATCCCACCAGGCTCCTCCGTCCATGGGATTCTCCAGGCAAGAATATTGGAGTGTGTTGCCATTTCCTTCTCCAGGGGATCTTCCCAACCCAGGGATTGAACCCAGGTCTCCCTCATTGCAGGCAGACGCTTTAAATTCTGGGCCACCAGGGAAGCCCCTATCCTTACTTTAGTCTACCATTTAAAATGGTAATTTGTGTGTTTATATCACCCTCTCTTCTCCACCACTAGAGAGACTACTTCTGGAAAATATATATTTTTTTAAACCTCAGTTTAAGTCCTCATTGTATCCAGGATGTGATTTACTAATCTATAAGGTCAGTGAACTTCAAAGGTACTTCATTTGTTTGTTTCCNCTTCGGGACCCCCATGGACTGAAGCATTCCAGGCTTCCCTGTCCTTCATCATCACCCAGAGTTTGCTCAAATTGATGTCCGTCAAGTCAGTGATGCCATCCAACAATCTCCTTCCCTTGATCCCCTCTCCTCCTGCCCTCAGCCTTTCACAGCATCAGACTATTTTCCAGTGAGTCAGCTCTTCACAACGGGTTTTCAAAATATTGAAGCTTCAGCTTCAGCATCAGTCTTCCAAAGAATATTCACAGTTGATGTTTTCAGGATTGACTGATTTAATCTTCTTGCTGTCCAAGGGACTCTCAAGAGTCTTCTCCAATGCCACAGTTCAAAAGCATCAATTCTTTGGTGCTCAGCCATTTTTTTATTGTCTGCTTCTTATATCCGTACATGACTACTGGAAAAACCATAGCTTTGACTATATGGACCTTTGTTGTCAAAGTAATGTCTGATTTTTAATATGCTATTTAGGTTTGTCATAGCTTTCCTTCCAAAGAGCAAGTGCCTTTTAATTTAATGGCTGCAGTCAGCATCTGCAGTGATTTTGGAGCCCAAGAAAATAAAATCTGTGACTGTTTCCATTGTTTCCCTATCTATCTGCCATGAAGGAATGGGACCAGATGCCGTGAACTTAATTTTTTTTATGTTGAGTTTTAAGCCAGCTTTTTCACTCTCCTCTTTCACTTTCATCAAGAGACTCTTTAGTTCCTCTTCTCTCTGACCCATTATATAGGTATCATCTGCATATCTGAGGATGGTGATATTTTTCCTGGCAATCTTGACTTCAGCTTGTGAGTCGTCTACCCCAGTATTTCACATGATGTACTCTGTATAGAAGTTAAATAAGCAGGCTGACAATACACTCTTGATGTACTCCTTTCCCAATTTGGAACCAGTCTGTTGTTCCATGTATGGTTCTAACTATTGCTTCTTGTCCTACATACAGTCTTCTCAGGAGACAGGTAAGGTTGTCTGGTATTCCTTTCTCTTTAAGACTTTTACACAGGTTTTTGTGATCCACACATTCAAAAGCTTTATTGTCATCACTGAAACAGAAGTAGATAATTTTCTGGACTTCTCTTGCCTTTTCTATGATACAGTGGTTGCTGGTAATTTGATTTCTGGTTCCTTTACCTTTTCAAAATCCAGTTGTACATCTGGAAGTTCTATTTCTTATACTGCTGTAAGTCCACCTTGAAGGATTTTGAGCATAATCTTGCTAGCATTTGAAATGAATGCAGTTGTATGATAGTTTGAATATTCTTTGACATTGCCTTTCTTTAGGATTGGCATGAAAATTGGCCATTTCCTGTCCTGTGGTCACTGCTGAGTTCCAAATTTGCTGGCATATTTAGTGCAACTCTTTAGCAGTAGCATCTTTTAGGATTTGAAATAGTTCAGCTGGAATTCCATCACCTCCACTAGCTTTGTTTATGATAGTGCTTCCTAAAGCCCTCTTGACTTTGCACTCCAGGATTTCTACCTCTAGGTGTCTAGCCACACCATCATGGCTATCCAGGTAGTTAAGAATTATTTTGTATGCTTGTTCTGTGTATTCTTGCTTGACCTCTTTTGCTTTTTTAAAAATATCCTTGCCATTTCTGTCCTTTATTGTGCCCAGTTTTGCATGAAGCATTTCTTGGTATCTTGAACCGATCTCTAGTATTCCCATGCTATTATTTCCTTCTATTTCTTTGCATTGTTCACTTATGAATGTTTTCTTATTTCTCCTTACTATTCTCCGGAACTCTGCATTCAGTTGGGTATATCTTTCCCTTTCTCCTCTGCTTTTCACTTCTCTTTTCTCAGCTATCTGTAAGGCCTCCTCAGACAATTGCTTTGCCTTTTTGCATTTCTATTCCTTGATGATGGTTTTGGTCAGTTCCTTTGCATCATTATAAAGCTTTTTCACATTTAATATGCATGAGATCAGTAGCAATCACTTCTTTTTCACTTTTGATTGTATTAATCTGTGTCTTCTCCCCTAACATCTTGTTTAACTTTACTAGGAGTTCAGTAATACACATGACTTTTCCTATTTTTTCCCATTAGGAGGTTTTTTTAATTAGTATTTTAGGCCACTTAAAGGAATAAAACAGACTTCTTGTCAAATATCTCTGAATGTTATTTCAAATGGTAATTAACATTTGGTTATTCATCTACATCATTACTGACAGTAAAAATTAATAGTCTTCCTGTGCTGTTAGGTATTTCCTCCCTTGTCTTTTCACCCATTTTTATCCCTCTTTCATAAATTGAACTATATTAATGATTTCATTTTTAGCAGATATTTAATTTAGATTTTTTAACTTATTTTTATTTAAGATGTTTATTTATTTAGAGATAATTATCTTTTTCACATTTAAAAATGCATTTTTAAAAGTAGAGACAAAGTTGATATGAAATCTTATGTAAATTTCATGTGTGCAACATGCTGATTCACAAATTTTTTGTGTTACATTCCATTTATAATAATTTAAACGATTGGCTACATTCCTTGTGTTACACTATGTATTCTTGTAGCATATTTATTTTATACTTACACAGATTATACAGGTAATTTGCATCTCTTTAACTGTTTTCCCTATTTTGCCCCTCTGAACATTCATTTCCTCACTAACTTACTAACCACTAATTTACTTTTTATGCCTGTGAATCTGTTTTCTCTGGTTTGTTTTAATCATTAAAAAATTTTTTTTGATTTCACATATTTTTTAGATTTTCACAGTTAACATACAGTAACTGTCTCTGTCTTATTTTGTTTAATATAATACTTTCCAGGTCCTCTTGTTGCAAATGGCAAAATTTTATTCTTTAGGTAATTTTTTGTCAATTGAAATGATCACTACCCCTTACCGTCTTATTTTCTGACCTTGCTTTCTCTCTCACCCGTATACTTTTTTAGCTATCGATCATATATATCATAACACAGTTTAGATTCATCTAGTTAATATTTCCATGTTGTTTTGCACACTCTTAATTTTCACTTTTGCATTTCTGTTTACTTGTCATAGTTTTCTAAAGGCAAACTTGTATTATTTCTTTACACATTGCCCCAATAACTCATAATCAAAGAAAATTATCATTTAGTTTTCTTGTTGTAGTAATATTTTATTAATTCTGTTTGAAAAAAAATTAATCCATTCCATAAAATTATAATTTAAAGAATAAGAGAGAGCTTAAGGATAATCATATTTATCCATGACCAATTAGAAAATATATTTTCATCATGGACTTAGGAAATATGTAGAGCTCTTTGTTGTTGTTCAGTTGCCAAGTCATGTCCAACTCTTTGCAACCCCATGCACTGCAGCATGCCAGGCTTCTCTGTCCCTCACCATCTCCCAGAGTTTGCCTAAGTTCATGTCTATTGAATTGGTGATGCCATCCAATCATCTCATCCTCTGTTGCCTGTTTCTCTTTCTGCCTTCAATCTTTCCCAGCATCGGGGTCTTTTCCAATGAGTTGCCTGTTCAAATCAGGTGGCCAAAGTATTGGAGCTTCTTTACCTTAACCAAGAGTAGTAATTTTATCAGGCCAAGCTAGAAATCAAGAAACCAAAGTCAAATCCTCTTATCCTGTATCTAGTTAGGCATAACTACTATCCCAAGGCAATTTTCTTACTAATACATTGGAGTTGAGGGGCTCATTAACCACAGGAAACAGGCTTTGACACATTTTCACAGTTACAAATATTAACTCCCAGGATCATTTTCTTGGCTATGAATGAGGGAGATAGAAACGTCTGTGAAAAAGACAATGGGAAGAGAAAGCCAATATTGTAGATTTGCTTAAAAATTTAATATATTGCCATTTCCAAGATGTGCTCCAAAGTGTCAGTCTCACACCTGTCTAGATTCTGAGTTTGTGTTCTTCATGTCTGTAGGAGAGAACATTCTTGTATGAATTGAAAGAGTCTGAATACAAATATGAATTTTATCAGGATAGCTTAATTTGCCTTCAGAGACCATAGTTTTCCTTTTCAAATATCGTTGGCAAAAATAAGCTAATCTTCAGTTAAAGGATCTAATTTTCAGGAGGTATTATCAAAGGAAAAATAAGATAAAGTTTATTCCTTCTACTGCACAGAAATTGCCATTATTTTCTGGGGAAAATAATAAAAAATAAATACAGCCTCATTTCAAATAGAAAATTTAATGATACTGACAGCATACTTTATACTAAATTTCTATTTTATTTTCCAGCATGTTTTATTTTATTAATAAATTCAAGGAGATATTTTAATAATGCTTCTAAATATTATAACATGTTTTCTTGGTGACATATGACATTTTAATTAAAATACATATTTTTATTACATATAAAATAGATTTTATTTCTATATGTAATTTCTAGTAATCTTCTTAAAACAATCTCTATTTTTGTAAGACTGCCAAATCTACCTTTCTTTGATATGAGAAACAATGGAGATTACTGACATCTAAAATTCTGTTACACAGGTGAAAACTGATGTTTTTCATGTAACTTAAAAGAGTTAGGACCTTGTTTTTAGGCTAATAAGAAAAATGGGCATTGATGATGTATACATCTGTCTAACTGAAAGAATGAAATGAGGTGTTGAAAGAATTTATGTAGAGAGAGAAGAGATTTTTTCATTCAGCTTTCTTTTTAGAGGTACTGTTTTTATAAGATCACATTCACTTATTTGAAGAAAAGGCCATTCTCTGGATCATGTTCTTGAAGGCTTGCTGCACTTGCTGATTTCGTAGGGTGTATATAAATGGATTCAAAAGAGGAGCCAATGAGGTATTGAGCACAGCCACTCCTTTGCTTAGAGTCACCCTTTCGCTTGCTGAAGGCTTAATGTACATGAAGATGCAGCTGCCATAAGACAGAGAGATAACTATCATGTGGGAGGAACACGTGGAAAAGGCTTTGTTCCTTTGATTCCTGGAAGGAATTCTCAGAATTGTCTGGATAATATATGTGTAGGATAGAATAACTAACGTTAAAGTGACCATGAGTGTAAACACAGCTAAAAACAATGCCATGAGTTCTAGAAAGCGAGTGCTTGTGCAGGAAAGCTGCAAGATGGGAGAAGCATCACAGATGAAATGATCAACTATATTGGAGGCACAGAAATTCAATCGCAGCAGCAGGATTATTGGTGGAAAGATGATCAGGAATCCTGCAAGCCAGGAGCTAAAGACAAGAAATATACAGACTCTACTGCTCATGATGGTGGTGTAATGTAGAGGTTTGCAGATGGCCACGTAGCGGTCATAGGACATGGCAGCCAGGAGGTAAAATTCTGTCACTCCCAAGAAGATGAAGAAAAACAGCTGAGCCACACAACCGTTATAAGAAATGGTTCTGTCCCCGGTCATGATCGCAATAAGGAATCTGGGAATGCAGACAGACGTGAATGATATTTCTAGGAATGAGAAGTTTCGAAGGAAGAAATACATTGGAGTCTGCAGATGGGGGTCTGAAAGGGTGAGGGTGATGATGACCAGGTTCCCAGTCACGCTTAGCATGTAGGTAACAAGAAGAAATAGGAACAGTACAACCTGCCACTGTGGATCACTTGTCAATCCAAGAAGGATAAACTGGGTAACTTCTGTGTAATTTCTCATTATTTTCCTTCATTATAATGATATTCTTTGTTTTAGCTGTAAAACAGATGAAGAAATTAAAAAAAAAAAAAAAGGCACCAGCAAAGAAACACACACACACACATGCAAACACACAATATTGCTTCCTGTACTTTTAGGGGAAAATGTTTTAGTAGTATATAGTAACAAAAGACTTTTAAAGATTTGCAATTTATTATGTCATGGATTAATTCACTATCCTGTATTTCCTTCATTGTTTTCTCACACATATCAGTAAAAAAAAGTTTTCTTCTGAATGCTTCAATATATTCCTGAAAAAAAGAGAAAAGGAGGCTCAAATCTCTGATTTTAAAACTTCAAATAAAACTGAGAGCTTACCTCCAGTGTATCCGAATATTATTGAAGATATACTTTTATTGCTTTATGCTTCATACAAAATTTTAATTTGTCTATTTTGTATAAGCATTTCTTTTTCCTTATCCATTTGAAACTTTTGCAATCTGTGGAGATACCTTAGTAACTTAGTTGTCCAACTGGTAGAGTAACACGTCCCTGATAATAGTATAGCACTAGAGCCACATATATATATGTAAAATACATAAAAGTAGTACTTTTACTTAAGTCTTAATTTTAATTTTTTGTAAACTACTAACATCCTTACTTATTTGCAAAATCATTTGGCACTTCTCCATGATCTCTCCTACTCTTTTCTTAAGGGGTAATGAAAAGGAATAGTAAACATTCAAGGTAAGTTTTGGAGATGCAAAGATTCTCTCTCTTTTTTTTTTTTTGCTTGTATAATAACTCAATATTACACAGAGTTTCATTTGTTTAATTATTTGATCCTTATTTAATATTATTTTCCATTAAAACTTTAGATGTGCTGTCATCTAATATAATTCTTTTTAATAGTTTATATCTAGAAAGACTGCCTATGTTTGCATTGCCTCATATGTTTTCTATAGTCTTCAGAGGTTTCAAAGCTTTCAAAAAATACTATTTTCTTAGTATCAGCCAATTAATTCAATATGTTAATAAACTTACTTAGATTTTTTGCTTATAAAATTTCTGGGAGGGATATATCCCACTTTCAGTCTTCTCTTTCTGGTCATAAACTAAGCATTTTTTTTTTGTCTTTTGCCTTTATATGATGAATGTTAACCTTCCCTATATAAAATGTGCAAAACTCATATTAAAAGAATATCTGTAATTGTTAAAAGACATCAAGTGTATTATTTTGAATAATGTACAAAAATGACTATATTGTGTCTTTATATTTATGATATTAAAAATGACTATGGAAAGCTATGTATACAAAAACACAAAAAAATTATGAAAGTCCCGTTAATCACAAAATATTGATGCTATAATGAATAAAAATGTTGTATAAAATTATTAAATAGTAACTTCAAAATTTTCTTTATATATTGCATATAAACGTGTGGTTTAATTTTATTTATACATAGTACATAATTTAGATTATTTGTATAAGCATAATTATATAAAGGCCAATTTATATATTTTTAAAAAGCTATCAAAGAAGTACTTACATTTATGGTAAATATGACTGGTTAGTCAATATCACTTCTAATAGCTTCTTTAATTTGCTTCAGCTAAGTACTTTGGGATTTTTCAAAAGCTTTTTCAGTCTGTTTCCCCTCTGTCATCATATATTTGTAACCAAATAACCAAAATATCAATAATGAAGAATAATTGTAAGATCCCCCTCTCCAATGTTTACAAAAAGGGTATGTATCAACACACTTCTCAATAGTAAAGCAAATGTCTCCAAAGATCTCAGTTCCCAGGATTATTTCCTACCTATAGTCATTTAAAGAAGTATTATCTTAGTACTTGATATAATTGAAATGAAAACTGATGGAATGTCTTTTCAAGCTTAGTGAGTAAGATGATACAATTTTTTATGCAGAAGTAATATTATTCAAGTTAACCATACTTTTATCTGTTTTATTACAATGGACTCAGGGGGATTAACTGATGAAAAAAACAAAATGCACAATGGAGATTGGTCTCGAGACACAAATCACTAAACAGTAGTCCAAATTAGTAAACAATTTCAAATAAAATATTTAGGTGAGAGTGGCCTGAAATCAGAGCAGGAAAATATATAGAAAGATATACATTTTCATAATAATCCAAAACTTCATAAGGAGTAGAAACAATAACCAAGCAGTAGAGATAAGCAGGTCTTAAGTGGCAACAGACCAGATTGTGAACAAGTGAAAAGTGTGAGCTGCTCAGTTGTGTGTGACTCTTTGCAATCCCATGGACTGTAGCTCAGCAGGCTCCACTGTCCCAGGAATTCTCCAGACAAGAATACTGAAACGGATTGTCATTCTCTTTTCGAGTGGATCTTCCCGACCCAGGGATAAAAACCAGGTTTCTGGCATTCCAGGTGGTTTCTTTACTGACTGAGCCGCCAAGGAAGCCCCATGAAAAAGTGGGTTTTTCTCAAATCATAAAGAAAACATGAAAAATTCATTGTGATGTTTAAGACATCCATTATTCTACACTATAAGGTATCAATTATTCTACACTATAAGAGATGTCAGGCTTATTTTTAAGCTTTTATAAATTTTCATTGAATGTTGACATAAAAAACCTTATCATGATTAGACCCATTACCATTGATTTATTCAAGAATTATTTTTGACATTTTTTCTGAGAATATAGAGGTGACAAAGATAGCTTTCTACATAATTTTCACATGTTACAAAAAAAGTGAGAATTCTACATTTTTGAAACCTCAGATTCCTTTTCTTTTGCCCAATATAAGCAATATTCTTTCCCAGCATTTTCTTGCTCACTGTTTTATCTGAAAAGATGTCTATAATATTCCATTCATATTAAGTTTCTGAGATTTATATTATAATGCTTTTTAATCCAGGAGTTCCATAAAATATATAGCTTAAATTAAATGAAACCTGGGATTATTTAATGATCTTAATAGAAATTCCTCAACAAAGAATTTTAAATTTTAAATTATTTTTAGTCTTTGTTTGGGAGACAAATGAAGTTATTCATGGTATATAATTAAGTAATACACAGAACATACTGAAGAAAGAGACTATTGAAAAGAACTTCACTAATGTGACATAAACACACTCATGTTTAATTATAAATGTCACAATACAAAAGAAACGAAAGAGACCATAGCAAAAATTAACAAAGCCAAAAGCTGGTTCTTTGAAAGGATAAATAAAATTGACAAACCACTAGCCAGACTTATCAAGAAACAAAGAGAGAAAAATCGAATCAATAAAATTAGAAATGAAAACAGAGAGATCACAACAGACAACACAGAAATACAAAGGATCATAAGAGACTACTATCAGCAATTATATGCCAATAAATTGGACAACGTGGAAGAAATGGACAAATTCTTAGACAAGTACAACTTTCCAAAACTGAACCAGGAAGAAAAAAAAAAAAAATGTTAACTTTTCATTGACTTTTTCTCACCAGATTTTAGCTCATTTTTCTTTACTGATGTATACCCCTTGCATAGCATTGTACACAAAACATAGAATGTACTCAATAAAAGTGTTAAAAAAATAAATAAATAAATAAATAAAGTGTAAAAATAAATAAATAAATAAATAAAATAAAAAAATAAAGTACTAATCAAAAAAAAAATGTCACAATAGCTTTTATCTGATGTTATCTGTAAACCACAGTGTCATTTAAAATTACATAGACAATCTGTCACTAAATAAAGCTACATGGAAAATTAATGTATAAGTCCTCATCTTAGCTTGCTTACATATGCAACGAGTCTATTTCCAAATAAGGTCAAAGCTTCAGATTCCAGATGGACATGAATTTCTAAGTACTGAAAACAAATACTTCTTAGGACAATGTTAATAACTTATATCTCCACTGAGCATAGCAATTCATATGCTTTCAAAGTTTTTCATAGAATCTTCTTTTTACCAGTGTTTTCAATAATGTATTATATAAATGTACATGCTCTTAAGAAATGATACCTTAAGACTGTGCTTTGAGGACCATTTTAAGCAGTAAAATCGCCAATAAAAATACAAAAATGTAAAAATTATGGCATGAGATAGGCCATGAAAAAAGAATGTGTTTAAGACATAAGAGCTGAAAAAGAAAGGAGAGCTTTGCTTTGTTTAACCTCAGCTGGAAAGACCTACAAGATCTTTTAGAACTAACACCCCAAAAAGATGCCCTTTTCACTATAGGAAACTGGAATGGAAAAGGAAGAAGTCAAGAAACACCTGGAGTAACAGGCAAATTTGGCCTTGGAATGTGGAATGAAGCAGGCCAAAGACTAATAGAGTTTTGCCAAGAATATGCACTGATCATAGCAAACACCCTCTTCCAACAACACGAGAGAAGACTACACATGGACATCACCAGATGGTCAACACNAAGATGGGCTTGATAACGGACAGAAATGGTATGGACCTAACAGAAGCAGAAGATATTAAGAAGAGGTGGAAAGGCACAGAAGAATTGTACAAAACAGATAGGAGTGACAAATACACACAGGAGAAAAATAGCTCCTTCATGTGAGATAATGACAGGGTCCCTGAACAATGCGTGGCTAGCTTCTTGAAGCAGAGGTAGATGGATCCTTCTCTTGGCAAGGGAGTCTATGTGGTGCTTTCAAATTCAGCTTTTGAGTCATCTGAATCTACAGAAGTTTCATACTAATTCTCTGTCCCCAACATTTCCCAGTCAACACACTAATATTCACATGAGACAGGAGGAAAAGTTTTGAATTAAATCATTTATATAATTAAGGAGACTATATCACCAGGATTTATTATTGGTAATGCCATCTCCTTGGTTATGAGATGAGTGAAATATTAAAGTTATGTATATTTTTTTCCTTTAGCTCTCAGATGTATTTGGAAGATGCCAGCACAGTGCACAGGCCTCCTATTCATTATGAAAGCTTCTTGAATCTTGTTTTAGTAGGCACTTAATTCTAAGTGACTTCTGCCTTGCTAGTATCATGGAGAGTATCAAGGTTTCATTGTCTAATGAAGTCATTATTGACTTCAGAACAAACACTTTAATTGGTTAGATCCTTATTGCTTTGAGAATCTGTTATTTGTATATACTGTCTATATATCAAGGGCATGTTAGATTAAAAGTTCTATTTTTGTATGATTTNTTCTGCCTTGCTAGTATCATGGAGAGTATCAAGGTTTCATTGTCTAATGAAGTCATTATTGACTTCAGAACAAACACTTTAATTGGTTAGATCCTTATTGCTTTGAGAATCTGTTATTTGTATATACTGTCTATATATCAAGGGCATGTTAGATTAAAAGTTCTATTTTTGTATGATTTCCCATTTATTTCTATTATTCATGAAATATTAAATAATTGTGGTTAATGGAAGTGGTTATTTTATAAAAGTCAACATTGAGGTCTTCTATGGGATGCAAAGATGAACCTAACCATTCTCAAGAGAGATTCACTATAGAGGAGAATTAGGAGGCTACTGGGAATGCCAAGTATGGCTTCCAGAAATCCCTCATGGTCTATACCTTAGCAGAGACTTGGCCTCGACTTTGCTTCATTCTCAGGAGATCAATGTATGACTTTCTTTGTAGGTCAAAACAAATGGACGTGAAAAATTTGAGCTATTCGTGCAGCCAGAGAGATACCAGATCCTAGTTTCAATATCTATGCTCATAATATCCAATATTGTCATATTCCTTGCAGTTCTCTCTTTAAATATTGCTCCCTTAAACTATACCAACTTTATTGAAAAGGAGGATAGCGTATTTCCACATCTTCTACAGATTTCTGACATTGTTTTTATTTCTAGAACTATTTCCCTTGAGTCACCATAAAATAGAGAAAATTTAATGAAATTTGATTAATGTGACATGTGCTAGTGTCTGGCAGGGAAGCAATGATTTTGCATTTTATTACTCACAGAAGAAATGTGAATATCAGAAATAAGGAGAAGGGATCTGTCATGATTTTAGCAAAACAAATGAACAGAATGATATATCTAGCAGGGATGGGAATTAAGTGAATAGGTTTGTATGCATAGGAGAGGTTTACTTACACATTTCTGGAATATCCCTTTGGATCAGTTGCCTCATGGAAAAGATAAACATGGGACAGAACTTCAAGGGAATAAAATGTTTTTATAAAGCTTAATAGCTGAGAAATAAGGATGTTCAAATGGAAAATGTGCTGGGCTACAATCTGGATGACAGAGCTACTATGATCTGAGGCAAGTGGTTACTTTTCAGTTTGTGCTTCAATAGAAAAAGAAAAGTAGATAAATGCTACATATCCTGTGGATTCATGTTGATGTATGGCAAAACCAGTACAAGATTGTAAAGTAATTAGCTTCCAATTAAAATAAATAAATTTATATTTTAAAAAGATCAAAAGATAGAAATGTTTCTATATGTATATTCTTAGCAAATCACAGAAGATGCCAAATGTTAATGGTTTCATTGGAATTATAGACAAATCTTTAAGTGAATATATTTCCTATTAAATAATATAATTCAGCTATTTAATCTATCTATTTTATTATACATATATAAGTATAGAGCATTCTCATATTATGTTAATTGCTTCATAAATATTAAGATTAAAATAAAATTAATAATTTAATCATTAAACATTTTAAAGTTTATTTTATTTGCTAAGAAAATCTTTAATTGATTTATATCATATAAAGTAATGAACTGTGCACAAAGAAAAATGGGCTGCTACTTTAGTCTTTCAAATTTTGTTTTTGATCTTTTGAAGGAAATGAGATCATCCATTTCTATTTTTAAGTGGTGCAATCTTCTAATGAATACATGACAGAAAAAAAGAAAAATGAATATTTTATAGGATTATTCCAACAAAATTGCAAGGGATTACATTAAATGGACAAAATAAAGAGTATAAATGTCATTTATCATCTCTCAGTAGTGTGATTTATTGTGTGAAGATTTTCTAATTAGAATGAGAAGTATTATATAAAGCACAAATCACATATATGTTTTAATATATAATGAAAGTAAGTTAAAAGAAAATGACATCACATTAATTAGAGAGAATGTTTTAGAATTGTTTTAATGATGAGGACATTGATCATAATAAATTATATCTTT
Organism: Neotragus moschatus; assembly: GCA_006410615.1. Taxonomy (NCBI): domain Eukaryota; kingdom Metazoa; phylum Chordata; class Mammalia; order Artiodactyla; family Bovidae; genus Neotragus; species Neotragus moschatus. The sequence goes on from SJYA01000746.1 coordinate 62,070, forward strand.
CATCTCTTTCCTTTTAATACACTTTTCACCTGCTGCTGCTGCTAAGTCACTTCAGTCGTGTCCGACTCTGTGCGACTCCACAGACGGCAGCCCACCAGGCTCCCCCGTCCTTGGGATTCTCCAGGCAAGAACACTGGAGTGGGTTGCCATTTCCTTCTCCAATGCATGAAAGTGAAAAGTGAAAGTGAAGTCGCTCAGTCATGTCCAACCCTCAACGACCCCATGGAATGCAGCCTTCCAGGCTCCTCCACCCATGGGATTTTCCAGGTGAGAGTACTGGAGTGGGAATGCCATTGCCTTCTCTGACTTTTCACTTAAATATATTTAAAAGAAGAGAGAGAGAAATGAACCACACTGTGATCAAAGAGCTTGTCCTTCTAGGCCTTTCTGATGATCCTGACTTTCAGACTGTGATTTTCCTCTTTTTATTTATCACATATGTTTTAAGTGTCACTGGAAACCTAACTATCATCACCCTAACCTGGGTGGACTTCCATCTCCAGACACCCATGTACTTCTTCCTCTTTAACTCCTCTTTCTTAGAAATCTCCTTTACTACTGTGTGCATCCCTAGATTTCTGGGGGCAATTATCACCAGGGACAAGACTATTTCTTACAACAATTATGCAGCCCAACTATTTTTCTCTATTTTCATGGGGGTGGCTGAAATTTACATTCTAACCACCATGTCCTATGACCACAACAGCCATCTGCAAGCCCCTGCATTACATAACTATCATGAGCAGGAAACTCTGCAGCCGACTTTTGCTCTGCGCATGGCTCAGTGGTTTCTGACCATTTTCCCGCACCTTATGCTTCTCCTCCAGCTGGATTACTGTGCTTCCAATGTCACTGATCACTTTTCGTGTGACTATTTCCCCCTTTTACAATTGTCTTGTTCAGATACATGGGTTCTAGAAGTAATGGGTTTTTACTTTGCTTTGGTTAGTTTGCTGTTCACTTTGGCATTGGTGATCTTGTCTTATATGTACATTGTCAGGACTATTTTGAGAATCCCATCCGCCAGTCAAAGAAAAAAGGCCTTCTCCACTTGTTCCTCTCACATGATTGTCATTTTCATCTCCTATGGAAGCTGTATATTCACGTATGCTACTCCTTCGGCCAAAGAAAAGGCATCATTGACAAGAGGACTAGCTATTCTTAATACTTCTGTGGCCCCCATGCTGAACCCCTTCATTTACACCTTGAGAAACCAGCAAGTGAAACAAGCCTTCAAAGACATGGTCTATAAAGCAGTGTTTTCTGCTAATAAATGATTTTTGGAGGGTCAAAAACACTTTAAAGAACAATTAGGTTAAATTTTTAAATTCCTAAATATCTGTATAACTCTGCTTGCAGTTTATATCCTCTTACCATGTCATATGACTGCTAATATCTTCTTTTTCAGTCTATTTCTTCAATTTCTCCAGTCACTGTTTATTGACATTTAAAGTATAGTAAAAGTTATTTATCCTACTGGATATTCTAGAAGAGAATTGTATTTCTTTAAGACATACTTTAGAGCATGAAGTTAAAAACTGTTCTAATCCTGTAAATATCAGTCCCTAAAATGATCATATGATATCATATTGTACTTTAAATGCGGTTTCAAAATTAATGTGTAATATCTGATGTATTTTCAAGATGAACACTGATAATTTCTTAACATTAAAGAATCTACCTGTTATATATATTATAATACAGTAAATTTATTCCAAAAATATTGTATGTAGTAGTACATTGCACTTTAAATGTAGTTCTTTATACTTTGTGCAATTAAGTGCATATTTTCAAGGTAAATATTTATCAAGATATTGTGTATTAATTATAGAATTTCCTTGTTCTGTATAACTTTTAAAAATGCTAATATTTAAAAATTCAAAAAATCAAGTAAAACGAAAACACTTCCACTTTCTCGAGCTCATTGATTACATTTATGACAGTTATTCTAAATTTTTTGTCAGATATTTACTTACCTTCATTTTTTTAGGATCTATGTTTTGACATTTATTTTGTCTGTTTGATTGGATCACTTTTCTTTTCTTTTCTTTTTTAATGTTCCTTTTAACTGTGTTGTTATCTACACATTTGACCAAACAACCACCTTTACAGGGGAATCCATCACCATTCAGTCCACCTAGAGATTCTGAGGGTTCTTTTAAATATTTTCTGAAGCTGTGTCTTTTCAGATATGTGTATGAAGATTCCTAACTAGAAGATTTTATGGTTTTTTTTGTTTTTGCATGGAGCCCATAGTTTCTTGCTTCCTCTGTTTCTGTTTGCTGTAACTCAGCTTCTTGAAGCAACAGCACATCACCCAGCCCTTTTTTGTCTTCAGTAGCCCTTAGGCATTTATAGTATGTCACGTCCCACAGAGGCCCCAAGAAAAACTACACAGACACTAGTGCTTCCCCAGTCCCTGAATAGCCCAGATGCTAGACACATGCTCCACACTATTCTTTTTCCCTTTGTGGGAGAGTCACTGAGTTGCACTGGCCTCAGTCTGCTATAGGTGGGTCTTCTGGACATAAAATTTTCCAAAGAATCCTCTTATATTGTCATAAAACATGTATTAATTAAGTTACATCCTTCTAAATTATTTGAATCTCAATTTATAGCCTAGTATATGATCAGAGTTTTGTAAACATTTCTCATTCCCCTGAGAATTATATGTAATGGTAGTTGAATGCATTGTTCTATTTGAGTCAGCTAGTATATACGAGTTCATTAATCACATGATTTAAATCTGTATTTTTACTCTTTGCACCATTACTGAATTACTAAAATTTCCAAAACAACTATAGAGCAGTTTCTTTCTGTTCATAATCATGCCATGTTTTTATTTATTTATTTTTAATATAAATTTATTCATTTTAATTGGGGGCTAATTACTTTACAATATTGTATTGGTTTTGTCATATATCAACATGTTTTTATTTTTTTAAATATTAACACTGTATATTTTTTAAGACTGAAATTTGGGATCATTATATCTTCTGGGACATAATTGTTTATCATTATGAAAAAACAACAATTCCTCTCTATCTGAAGCACACTTTTTTTCTTTAATGTCAGCATTATCAGCATTTAAAATATATATATTAAATATACATATTATACACTACTTTTATGGCATATTTTGTGCCTATCAATCATTTACTTTTGAGTGGACTTAGCATATTGTATAGAACATCCAAAACCAGGTACATATTTTTATGCATTTGTCAGCTAGTTATTAAGTTTTCCCAATAAGAGCATAAATATGGGTAGAGGAAGAAGATGTAATCCACCAGAAATTTATTTTATAGAAGTCTAAGCCATCTCTTCATAAATTTTACTTTTGCCTTCTGGACCTGTTCAAGTGTGATCTCCCACGTACTCTCTCCCTTTAATGATAGATTGTTGTTGGAAATGACCTGATTTATCAATCAGAAGGTCCAGTAATACTCAGTTCATTATGGAAAGCTCAAATCTAATGATCAATTGAGGTCATGTGTTTGGGCCTTTAGTCTCTACTAGGATCCAGTAGAAAGCCAGAGAGTATTGTCCCAAAGGAGCATGTTAATCTGTGAAAGATTGTTTCACAATCACAGTTTGTGTTATAAATGTTTACTTGTGACGAAGTCTTAAAGGATTCCATTTGTCACTGACTGTTCAAGTAACATTGGAATTTCTTGGTCATTTGGCCCATGTAAAGGGCCTTAATACCAAATTTCATATGGAAAAGCAAATGTGATTATTAGGAAATCTTGAGAAATAAGACCTGCTTCTTGAGAAATCTGTATGCAGGTCAGGAAGCAACAGATTGGTTCCAAATAGGAAAGGAGTACCTCAAGACTGTATATTGTCACCCTGCTTATTTAACTTCTATGCAGAGTACATCATGAGAAATCCTGTTCTGGAAGAAACACAAGCTGGAATCAAGATTGCTGGGAGAAATATCAANAGTACCTTTACAGTGGAGAACTTTATAGTAGAGAAACTAGCTAGCCAGTAAGAAATACTAACATCATTGATAATATAAGCTAAGTCGCTTTAGTCGCATCCGACTCTGTGCGACCCCATAGATGGCAGCCCTTCAGGCGCCTCTGTCCCTGGGATTCTCCAGGCAAGAACACTGGAGTGGGTTGCCATTTCCTTATCAAGCTGATATCAAATATCTCTTACCATGATGTATTGAGATGTTTCAGTCCTACTGACTATTTGCCTATCCATGTACAATTGATACAGTCTTAGTTATGGTGGCTTTATCTGGTAGAATAATTATCCTGGTTTTCTCGCCTTCTTTTTAGGATTGCCTCAGCAGTATTGTCTTTCCGTTTTTATTGAATTTGTGTGCCATCAAGAAAGGTACACATAAAATACATGTGTAACACACAAAATTATAAAAAACAAAATGTGCACACATGTAACCAATGGGAAGAGCGAAAATTGATTCTTATCAGACATCCAGAAACTCTAATCATGCTACGTGCATTCATTTGGAATATGTTCTTTGAAAGCCTTATAACTTGGGACCGATATTGGTTTTTAAGTAAACACTTCTGTGGTCAGAATGTTTTCAATTCTTTGACATTTTTCTTTTTTTATTGAAGGATAATTACCTTACAGTGTTGTGGTGGTTTCTGTCATACAGCAATGTGAATCAGTCAGAATTATATATATATATACCTTCTTCCTTTTGAGCCTCTTTTTCCCTGCTCCATCCCACCCCGTTAGGTTGTCACAGAGTGCCAGCTTGGGCTCCCTGTGTTATATAGCAACTTCAAGCTAGTTATATATATAAATATATATATACATATATTTATTTATTTATTTATTTATATGCTGCTATATATGCTACTTTCTCAATTTTTGCTAGCCTCTACTTCCCTTGCTGTGTCCACAATTCCATTCTCTATGTCTTTGTCTCCATTTCTTCTCTATAAATAGATTAATCAGTACGGTTTCCGGGGGGCTCAGTGTTGGGAATTCCTGTACACCTGTGGCGGATTCGTGTCAATGTAGGGCAAAACAAATATAATATTGTAAAGTAAAAAATAAAATAAAATAAATTTTTTAAAAAAAATGCAAAAAACAAATCGGTACTGTTTTTCTAGATTTCATATGTATGCATTAATATAGGATATTTGGTTTTCTGTTTCTGACTTACTTCACTCTGTATTATAGACTCTAGATTCATCCACCTCACAACTGACTGAAACTTGTTCCTTTTTATGAATGCTTTGCTTGTTATGCGGAGAAGGCAATGGCACCCCACTCCAGTACTCTTGCCTGGAAACTCCCACAGTCAGAGGAGCCTGATAGGCTGCAGTCCATGGGGTCACTAAGGGTCAGGCATGACTGAGCGACTTTCACTTTCACTTTTCACTTTTATGCATTGGAGAAGGAAATGGCAACCCACTCCAGTGTTCTTGCCTGGAGAATCCCAGGGACTGAGGAGCCTGATAGGCTGCCATCTACGGGGTCGCACAGAGTCGGACACGACTGAAGCAATTTAGCAGCAGTAGCAGCAGCAGGCTTGTTATGAACCAGTTTATAATCCACTATATGGCTGTGCATGGGTGCTCAGTTGTGGCTGACTCTTTGTGATCTTGTGGACTATAGCCTGACAGGCTTCTNAGGCTGCCATCTACGGGGTCGCACAGAGTCGGACACGACTGAAGCAATTTAGCAGCAGTAGCAGCAGCAGGCTTGTTATGAACCAGTTTATAATCCACTATATGGCTGTGCATGGGTGCTCAGTTGTGGCTGACTCTTTGTGATCTTGTGGACTATAGCCTGACAGGCTTCTCTGTCCATGTGCTTAGTCACTTCAGTCATGTCCTACTGTTTTTGACACCATGGACTGTAGCCCATCATGGGGATTCTTCAGGCAAGAATACTGGAGTAAGTTGCCATGCTCTACTCCAGAGTCCCCTGTCCATGGGATTGTCCAAAAAAAATTTTTTTAAGTATTTTTAGCATAGTTCCTATAAGTAAAATGGAGATTTTAAAAGAATTCTATGGAAAACACACACAGTGGCATATAGTAATAAATTCTTTTTTAAAATAAATTTATTTTAATTGGAGGTTAATTACTTAACAATATTGTATTGGTTTTGCCATACATCAACATGAATCTACCACAGGTATACACGTGTTTCCCATCCTGAAGCCCCTCCCTCTTCCCTCCCCATACCATCCCTCAGGGTCGTCTCAGTACACAAGCCTCAAGCATTTAGTATCATGCATCAAATCTGGACTGGTGATTCATTTCATATATAATATGCATGTTTCAATGCCATTCTCCCAAATCATACCACCCTCTCCCTCTCCCACAGAATTCAAAAGACTGTTCGATACATCTGTGTCTCTTTTGCTCTCTCGCATACAGGGTTATTGTTACCATCTTTCTAAATTCCATATATATGCATTAATATACTGCTTTGGTATTTTTCTTCCTGGCTTACTTCACTCTGTATAATCGGCTCCAGTTTCATCCACCTCATTAGAACGGATTCAAATGTATTCTTTTTAATGGCTGAGTAATACTCTATTGTGTATATGTACCACAGCTTTCTTATCCATTCATCTGCTGATGGACATCTAGGTTGCTTCCATGTCCTGGCTATTATAAACAGTGCTGCGATGAACATTGGGGTACGTATGTCTCTTTCAATTCTGGTTTCCTCACTGTGTATGCCCAGCAGTGGGACAGTTCCATTTCCAGTTTTTTAAAGAAACTCCACACTGTTCTCCATAGTGGCTGTACCAGTTTTCATTCCCACCAACAGTGTAAGAGTCCCTTTTCTCCACACCCTCTCTAGCATTTATTGCTTGTAGACTTTTTTTTTTAAGTTTCACAATTATTCTTATTTTTAATATAAATGTATTTATTTTTGCATGTCTCTGATAATGAATGATATTGAGCATCTTTTCATGTGTTTATTAGCCATCTGTATGTCTTTGGAGAAATGTCTATTTAGTTCTTTGGCCCATTTTTTGATTGGGTAATTTTTATTTTTTTTGGAATTGAGCTACAGGAGTTGCCTGTATATTTTTGAGATTAGTTGTTTGTTAGTTGCTTCGTTTGCTATTATTTTCTTCCATTTTGAAGGCTGTCTTTTCACCTTGCTTATAGTTTCCTTTGTTGTGCCGAAGCTTTTAATTTTAATTAGGGCCCATTTGTTTATTTTTGCTTTTATTTCCAATATTCTGGAAGGTGAGTCATAGAGGATCCTCCTATGATGTATGTTGGAGAGTGTTTTGCCTATGTTCTCCTCTAGGAGTTTTATAGTTTGTGGCCTTGCATTTAGATCTTTAATCCATTTTCAGTTTATTTTTATGTATGGTGTTAGAAAGTGTTCTAGTTTCATTCTTTTATAAGTGGTTTACCAGTTTTTCCAGCACCACTTGTTAAAGACATTGTCTTTAATCCACTGTATAGTCTTACCTCCTTTGTCAAAGATGTGTTCATAGGTNCTTGCATTTAGATCTTTAATCCATTTTCAGTTTATTTTTATGTATGGTGTTAGAAAGTGTTCTAGTTTCATTCTTTTATAAGTGGTTTACCAGTTTTTCCAGCACCACTTGTTAAAGACATTGTCTTTAATCCACTGTATAGTCTTACCTCCTTTGTCAAAGATGTGTTCATAGGTGTGTGGATTTATCTCTGGGCTTTCTATTTTGTTCCATTGCTCTATATATCTTTCTTTGTGCCAGTACCATACTGTCTTGATGACTGTGGCTTTGTAGTAGAGCTTTTAAAGAGAATTTTCTCTTTTATTGTTGTTTCAAAGATCTCCCAAGTTAGATCAGTATGGCATAACACTCACAGAAATAAATTCCAGTGTAGTCTATGAATAATTTTCTTTTCTTTCAGCTCTTCTCTTTCTGTTTTCTCCTGAAAGTTACTCAGAAGAAGAAAAAAAAATGAGAAACTACATGAAAATAAGAGAGTTTATCCTCCTGGGACTGTCCGATGACCCACAAGTTCAGGTTGTGATCTTTGTCTTTCTGCTCATCACCTACATGCTCAGCATCACTGGGAACCTGACCATTATCATCCTGACACTGCTGGATGTCCACCTCCAAACCCCCATGTGTTTCTTCCTCAGAATTTCTCCATATTAGAGGTGTCATTCACATCTGTTACTATATCCAGGTTTCTGGCTACCATTATTATAGGAGATAAAACTATTTCTCTTAATGATTGTATGGCTCAGTTATTTTTCTTTTTTCATTCTCTTTGGAGTCACTGAGTTTTATCTTTTGGCTACCATGTCCTATGACCATTACATTGTCGTCTGAAAACTGTTGCATTACATAACCATCATGAATCATAGAGTCTGCACACTGCTTGTCTTGGCTTCTTGACAGGCTTCATTCTTTATCACATTTCCATTACTCATGTTCTCCCTACAGCTTGATTATTGCAAGTCCAATGCTATTGAACTTTATACTTATAATTTCCCCCCCTTTAACAACTTTCTTGTTCAGACACCAAATTCCTAGAGATAACGGTGTTTTCTTGTGCTGTGTTTACTCTGATATTCATTTTTGCATTAATAATTCTGTCCTACACATATATAATCAGAACGATTTTGAGGATCCCTTCTACCACTCAAGAGGACAAAGGCCTTTCCACATGTTCCTCCCACATGATTGCCATCTCTGTCTCTTTTGGAAGCTGCATTTTCATGTACATGACTCCATCAGCAAAGGACAGGGTCTCTTTGAGTGAGGGAGTAGCTTTGCTAAATACCTCTGTAGCCCCAATGCTAAACCCATTTATCTATACCTTAAAGAATTAGCAAGTTAAGCGAGGCTTTATGGATATAGCAAAGAAGAATGTACTTTTCTCAAGGAAATGAAAAAATAAAAGTCCTATTTATTAGAGGCATAATTAAATGCAATTAAATAAAACTCAGAGCTTTTCAAAATCTATTAATATTCATATTGTCTCCATGGAGTTATTTTTCATTACTCATACTTTCATTGACAGCAGCTTTGCAAGCATACTGCATACATTTTTTTTTCTATTCATATTCCCATCCTTCTCTCATGCATTTCCCTACTTTGGGGCTCAGCTTTTCATTCTGTGCTTCCCAGTTGGCACCAGGGGTAAAGAATCCACCTGCCAATACAGGAGACACAAGAGACACAGGTTCGATCCTTGGATGGGGAAGATCCTATGGAGTAGGAAATTGCAGCACACTCCAGTATTCTTGCCTGGAAAATTCTATGAACAAGGGATCCTGATGGGCTATAGGCCATGCTGTTGCAAAGACCAGGCATGATTGTGCAACTGCACATGTGGATTCCACTCCATAACTATGAAACTGCCATTTCCTTCTTTGAAACTTTTAAAATCCCATTTCTTCCACAATATTTCTTGGGAAATTAAATTCAGACAGAAAGAAGAAGAGCAAGAATGCGTGAGAGAGACCTGTGTTTTATGATTTCTTTCTTTCTAGAAATTCAGGAAATAACAAATCATGCCAAATACTATTTTTAATTTACTATACAAGGTCACGAACATAATCTGACCATCTTATTAGAGTATTACATATATTATTCTCTCCATACTATGGCCTACTTAGTAACTGCATAAAAAAAAACAACACAACTAAAAAATTAATGAAATTATAGTTTCTTGAGTAATCAAAAAACTGTTCTCATAACCCATCTTAAAAACTTCTCTGCTATATAATTTATCAATTTGAGAATAATTATGAATATATACTTTTAAGAAAACTGTGAAATTGTCCCTCTTTTGGGGAATTCTCTATTTAACACATATAACATAACAATTTCTAATAAAACTCTGAATAATTAGATATTATTGGAAACTATATATGACTACATTTGCTATAGTCAGTTGTATATTTAAATTGATGCTTGATGTCAAGCTTTTTTTTTAATAATCAATAGATGACACTTTTTACAACTTTCTTTTATTAATGGTTACTTTGAGTTAATACTGTACACATATAATTCATTCAATTACCTAATTAAAATGACAATTAATAGGGATAAAGATGCTAACATAGGCAAAATTTTACTGTATATAAAATTTAGCTTTTATTTTGTTAAAAATTTGTATGTTTACTCTGTGTTAAGCATTATAATACAGCATTGCATTTGAAAATGTATTGATTAGAATTTAGAAGATGATTATCCAAGATCTTAATCTCTGGCACTAAAGTAATTTTTTTTTTTTTTTTTTGCTTTTCCATGAAGCCAAAATTTCAAATAATATGAATGTTATACAAACTCATCTTATATTTTCTAACCATTTTTCTAGAAAGACTGTAATTGTAATTCATTGAGCCAAATTCTTCCTGATATGCAGATACTATACTCAATTGAGAGATTTAGAGCCATATTTTACTGAAAAAGAAAACAACTTTAAACAATACTAAAGAGTTTTCCAGTTTGGAAAGAGTCATGGAGCTACTATTTTCTACCTTCTTGTTGAAACAATAATTTCTACAGTTAATTGGAAGCACTTGAAAATACTGAAGCTTAGAATTGATTGAAGATGTGTATTCTTTATATCTGAATAAAAACATACCATAAATTAGCTAGTTGTATTTCCAAGAATTAAAAGAACTGTAAAATTATTACAAAAGATATGAGGGAGTTTATGCTGATATCAGATAATGTGACTGTTTATATAATTCTACACAAACTCTTTAGTGGTTATTATAAAGATTTCAATCAGTATAAGTATTTTAATTATCAGTATCAGAAATCAACAGAATTTGTGTCTAAAGGGTACTATATCAATAATTTGGAATTTGCAGACCATAGTGTCCCTGATGAAATTACTCAACTCTTTCCCCTCTGTAATACAAGTGAAGCTACAAACAATGTATAATGAAAGTGCTCAGGTGTGTCCAGTTAAACTTTTAGCACAAAGAGGGGGTGGACCAACTGTTGCCCATGGACCACAGTTTGCACACCTCTGTTTTAGACTTTTCCATAAACATTGGCTAGTATATTATTTATTATTTAATATAAAGTAATTTGACTAAAATTTGAAAATTCAGTAAAGATACAAGCATTTTAAATTTAGCAGCAAAATTATTTATTTTTTTATTTATTGTTAAGAAGGTAAATAAGCACAATCTTATAAAGTATTTTCAGAAAAAAAATGAGGCAAGCATTTCATATTCATTTTTGGACATTTATAATGTTCATGATATCAAAAGATTAAGTGAGAAATAAAGTCACCAGCAATTTGACTCATAAATAAGGAGATAATGCACTAAAATAAATTATCAAATTAGTATTTTATTTTACATGTGGTCTTATCTCAAAGAAAATTTATCTTTAGAAAATTTGTGAAATTTGCCTCATTAAAATACTAAAAATGAAAACAAAAATTGATAAAGAAAATCACATATCCTCTGATAAAATTCAATGTCCATTTATGATTTTTTAAAGTCTCAGTAAAATAGAAGAGAACATTATTTCAGCAGCATAAGTAACTTGACTAGATAGATCATCACAACTAGATATGCTACATGCTCCTTTTCTGGCTCCAATTTAAACAAGTCAACAAAAAATGATGTTTTGAGACAACTGGGCATCTAGGAGTATGTTCCCAGAGGCTCAGTGATAAAGAATCCTCCTGCCAATGCAGAAGACTCAGGAGACATGGGTTCAGTCTCTGGGTTAGGAAGATCCCCTCAAAGAGGAAACAGCAACCTCCTCCAATGTTCTTGCCTGGGAAATCCCATGAACAGAGGAGCCTGGTGGGCTAGAGTCCATGGGGTCTCAAAGAGTCAAGCACAACTGAGCAAGTGAGCATGAACAAGCACAGTGTGTGCCAGGTGATAAATGATACCAAAGACATTTTGCTAATTTAGCATCAGAGTTAAGCTATATATATATGGAATTCATACTGAAAATATACAGGTAAGAAAAAGTATGCTACGTAAATTCTGATTTAAAATAAAACAAAATATTTAAAAGTTTTTCAAAAAGCAGGTAAACCAATATAAAATAGCTTTCATATTAAATCTGTTTGATCTGTACTTGAAACTATTTCTCCAGTTCTCTATCCTAGTGTATACTTGAAAATATTCAAAAAGTTTACAGCAAACATAATTTTTAATGTTTTAAATAGTAGCTGTAGTCTTGGTAAAATCAGTTGTAAGAAGTGAAGGAACACTATAACTGTTTTTATTCAATACTTTCCAGGAGATTCTATCTAGGAAACTAGTTCAACAAAAACTGAAAAATATCAGAAAGGAGAAAACAACATAAACAACCCAAATCATTCTTTTCAAGTAACGTGATTTTCCTTCTAGGACCTTACTGTATTTACACCTCATGCTTCTTAAAATGGAAAGTCTCCCTTTCCCAGATAATCACATGGCTAGCACCCACCCCTCCTTCAGATCTCTGTCCAAATATCACCTCAATAAAATCTACCACATTGACACTATTTAAAATTATACTAACCACCCACTTCCAAGGCATTTCAGTTTTCTCTTCTATTTCAAAATAATTAGCATATGAAATACTATATAGTTTACTAGTTAATTACATTCATGTTTACTGTCTACATTCTCTCCCATCCCTTATCCCAGGAAAGCAGGGTTATTTGTCCACTTTGTAGATGAACTGGTTTACTCCTAACAGTGGTGTGCTGGAGCCGGTCTGGAACACATCACAGGACCCAGCTGTGCACTGTTAGCCTGAAATCTGCCATGGTGAGAGATTTGCCTTTATATTTGAAGGGACTGGCAACTCACTCCAGGATTCTTGCCTGGATAATTTCATGGACAGAAGAGCCTGGTGGGCCACAGTCCATGGGGTTGCAAGGAGTAGGAAACAACTGAGCGACTAACATTTTTGTATCCAAATAGTGATCCTTTTCATATTTTGTTTCTCAAATTCTTTAACAAGCAGTTTTTAAGATTTTATTGAGTACTGGAGATTGATTATACACCAAAATTATTTCAACGTATTTATTCATTCAGAAATATGTACTGCGTATCTACCACATGACTGACAGATGTTCTAAATGAGAGAATAGTAAATGTTTAACAGCTGTCTCTCAGAGGTGAAGGTGAGGGACTGTTTTGTCATGTTTGCCAATTCCTATGATGCAAAGTCAAAATTCAAGGGAAATAATCACAGTAACTGTCCTGAGGAAAAGTCCAGAATTTCTGGGGAAAAAGTGTGGACTATTTAAATACAATAATAAAGAGTCAAATCTAAATCAAAATTTTGCAGACTCAATATCATGTGTTGTTTATGAAGTTGCCTCATTTACCTCAGTCATTTTGGTTTTTGACAATTTCTTTTTTAAAATAANATCACAGTAACTGTCCTGAGGAAAAGTCCAGAATTTCTGGGGAAAAAGTGTGGACTATTTAAATACAATAATAAAGAGTCAAATCTAAATCAAAATTTTGCAGACTCAATATCATGTGTTGTTTATGAAGTTGCCTCATTTACCTCAGTCATTTTGGTTTATGACATTTTCTTTTTTAAAATAATTTTACTTATTCATTTATTTTTGGCTGCATCAGCTTTCTCTAGTTGAAACAGGTGGGGGCTACTTCTATTTATGTTGCATGAGATTCTCATTGCTGTGGCTTCTCTTCATGTGGAGCACAGGCTGTAGGTGACAGGGATTTCAGTAATTGCAGCATATGTACTAAGTAATTGTGGTTTCCAGTCTCTAGAGCACAGGCTCAATATTTGTGGCATACTGTCTTAGTTGCTCCACGGCATGTGGGACCCTCCCACATCAGGGATCGAACCCGTGTCTCCAGCATCGACAAGTGGATTCTTTACCACTGAACCACCAGGGAAGCCCAAACATTTTCTTATTCATACTTACAAAACCAATTCACTTGTGTCTTTTAATAATGCCTCATCAGCCCTCTGTTTATTTAACACAATCCCCTGAGAAAACAGGAAAGACAAGATAAATACAATTCCGTATGTATGACTTACATGAAGAAGAAATTTCTAAATCTCTTTTTCTCAAAGCAACATTTGTAGGAAAATATAATAGTCTCTGAAGCCTAAGAAAAATATTACTCAAATTGCATGGATATATAATCACAGGATTAGAAAATAATCATTTTAAATCTGTGCATTAATACAAAAAAAATTTTAATAAGTAGCATTTTAATTATATGAAAAGGGGCAAATATAAGAAGTGTTTTATTAACCCAGCCAGTGCAACTGAATTTTTACACAAAGCTTGCATAAGAGACAAATAGCAATTATGAGTTGTGGCATAGTGAAATGTGCCCCAAATTTTTCAGTATCAGGAATGAAGGCTGTTGAGGTCAAATATTACCAGTTGAACCACAATGAGAATATAATCCTTGAGAGCCATTGCAGAGTTAATTCACCATATTTGTTTCAGAGTACTATAAAAACCAAATAAATTGCTAACTCACTTCATCAACTCTGAAATTATATAATCATTGAAGTGATCAGACCATAAAATTTGAGACTAAATCAAGAAAAACCAGGAAGTAAGTAAAATTTGTTATTATTTAGGTTAATGCATATTATTACATCTCAATTATGTGTTTTAAAGTATTATTTGCATATGGGTTTGTGAAGTTAGGAAATTTTTGTTATTAAAGAGTAAATGGCTGTTTACTAACAAGAAAACTATTCATGGAGTCCTAAAGAAGCAGCATAGCAGTAAGTCTTGAGTTCATTAATTTTTCTTAAGTTGAATGGTTTTCTCTTATAGGAATCAAACTATAAAAATGACATCCCCTATTAAAAGGAATATCTGCTTCCCAGTAAAGGTTTTGACCATCTACTTATTCTTTTGATAAAGTAAAATTATAAAACAAAAGAAAACAAGTGTGCATTGTATGAACTAAATTGTGTCTAGGCAATTATTTATTTTAGTAGCAGAAGTTACCCTTTCTTGTGCTTTTAATCTTTTATAAAGAAAGGAAGAAGGGATTGCATCAACCAAAGCCTTAAAAAGGCAATTTGTGAGAGAGTGCTAACAAAATATTCCCATGGGTAAACACTCATATTCTAAAGTGAGATATTACTACGTTGTGTGGTTGTTGCTCAGGTGATTAGTCATGTCTGACTCTTTGTGACCCATGAACTGCAGCATGCTAGTGTTCACTGTTCTTCACTGTCTCCCAGAGACAGTCCACTCATCAAACTCATGTCCACTGAGTCGATGATGCTATGAAGGTATCTCATCTTCTGTTTTTGCCTTCTCCTCAGCCCTCAATCTTTCCCTGCATCAGGATCTTTTAAAGTGAGCCAGCTCTTCCCATCAGGTGGCCAAATTATTGGAGCTTCAGTTTCATCATCAGTCTTTCCAGTGAATATTTAGTGTTGATTTCCTTTAAGATTGACTGATTTCATCTCCTTGCTATCCAGGACTCAAGAGTCTTCTCTAGCACCACAGTTCAAAGAAATCGATTCTTTGGCTCCAAGTCTTCTTTATGGTCCAGCTCTTACATCCGTACATGACTACTGGAAAACCACCGCTTTGACTGCCTGGACCTTTGCCCGCAAAGTGATGTTTCTGCGGCTGCAGTTACCATCTGCAGTGATGTTAGAACCTAAGGACAGAAAATCTGCCACTGTTTCTATTTTTCCCCCTTCTACTTGCAGTGAAGTGATGGGACCAGATGCCATGATCTTAGTTTTTTGAATGTTGAGTTTTAAGCCAGGTTCTTCACTGCCCTCTTTCACCTTCATCAAGAGACTATTTATTCCTCTTCACTTTCTGCCATCAATGTGGTATTATCTGCATAATGGAGGCAATTGATATTTCTCTCAGAAATCTTCATTCCAGCCTATGATTCATCCAACCTGGCATTTTGTATGATGTATTCTGTATATAAGTTAAATAAGCAGGGTGATAATCTTCCCCGCTGGCTCAGATGGTAGTCTGTCTGCAATGCTGGAGATGCAGGTTTGATCTCTGGGTTGGGAGGATCCTCTGGAGAAGAAAATGGCAACCCACTCCAGTATTCTTGCCTGGAAAATCCAGTGGACAGAGGAGTCTGGTGGGCTACAATCCATGCGGTTGCAAAGAGTCAGACACGACTGAGTGACTAAAACACATACACACACACTAACCAGCATGTGATAATATACAGCCTTGAAGTATTCCTTTCTCAGTTTTGAAACAGTCCATTGTTCCATGTCCAGTCCTTACTGTTGCTTCTTGTCCTGCATATATGTTTCTCAGGAGGCAGATTAGATTGCCTGGTATTCTCATCTCTTTAAGAATTTTCCACAGTTTTACTATGTTGACTAGTCCCTTAAACTAGTGAAAGTCACCTAAAGAAAGTGGGCCTCAGTTATGCAAAGTATAAAATGTGAAAGTAGGCATACATAAACTGTGTACTCTTTCAAACTCTCTATTTAGATTAAAATGCCAACTATACTTGTTTTTATAATACTGAGGAAAGCAGAAGAATCATTAAAATATTTTTGTATGTTTTATAAAAAATGCTAAATATTTTAAAGAATAACTTGAAACAACTAAAAATTATTAGAGAAAAAAAAGCCTTATATAAGTGTTATCATATGAGTTTTATTTTATCCATAGTCTATATGAATACATTTTTGAAGAAAAATAATATTGAGCTTCAGTTAATATTCCCTACTAGAATGAAAAGCTGAATGGAAACTGGAGAGAGTTCTGTAGGTGAACATGTTTTTAAATTTCATTTGTTATCATGAAGGGTACTTTAAAAGCTTTGTATTCTATCCTCCAATGTATTTTGATATTTTATTTCTTATAGGAGACACATCCATTTTCTGTTTGGATGGGGGGAAAGGATCAGCAATG
Organism: Neotragus moschatus; assembly: GCA_006410615.1. Taxonomy (NCBI): domain Eukaryota; kingdom Metazoa; phylum Chordata; class Mammalia; order Artiodactyla; family Bovidae; genus Neotragus; species Neotragus moschatus. Next base: position 78,877 of record SJYA01000746.1, read on the forward strand.
AAAAACCACACAAGANGCATATAAACATACCACAGAAAATGATCGTCAAATAAGAGGGAAAGATAGAGAATTGGAACACTGTTCAACAATGCTGAGGGTGCAAATTGCCTTGAGGATATATATTTATAGATGTTGATTTTTCACATTCAGTGAGGCACAAGACTGATTTGACTATGAGATATTCATTTAAAAAATGAATTTTTATTTTTTTAAATATAAATTTTTTAATTTTAATCGGAGGTTAATTACTTTANTAGAGAATTGGAACACTGTTCAGCAATGCTGAGGGTGCAAACTGCCTTGAGGATATATATTTATAGATGTTGATTTTTCACATTCAGTGAGGTACAAGATTGATTTGACTATGAGATATTCATTTAAAAAATGAATTTTTATTTTTTTAAATATAAATTTTTTAATTTTAATCGGAGGTTAATTACTTTACAATATTGTATTGGTTTTGCCATACATCAACATAAATCTGCCACAGGCATACACAAAATTCATTTTAAAAAAGAACAAAAGGATTGAAAGGAATATGAAGCTTGTTATCCTAAATTCCACAGGCCTAGGGGGAAAAGTCTATTTACTGAGATAACTCTTAGCTTCTTTTTAAAATGAAGGCATGTTATCATTACTGTTAAATAGGAAGACAGAAATAAGGGCATTTCCTTACTACTTCTTGGATTACTCCAAAGTACTAGCAAAACAGATCTTCCATTAAGGAATATTAATGTAGATAAAAGGAAAAAACCTAAAAATATAACATGCAGTAGAAAGATACACACACACACACACACACACACATATATGTATATATTTAAAGTGACAGAGAGAGAGCAATACCATCATTTAGATAGGAGACATTCTGAACAAAAAATGTTCTCAGGAAGATGATTTTTTTTATGCTTTATTTTAGATTTTTCATACAACTTGGTCATTTTAGCCCATGACACAAATCCAGTCTACTAAACATTTAGCATAGTTCCAATCAGGAAAATGGAGATTTTAAAAGAAACATTCNCAATACCATCATTTAGATAGGAGACATTCTGAACAAAAAATGTTCTCAGGAAGATGATTTTTTTTATGCTTTATTTTAGATTTTTCATACAACTTGGTCATTTTAGCCCATGACACAAATCCAGTCTACTAAACATTTAGCATAGTTCCAATCAGGAAAATGGAGATTTTAAAAGAAACATTCTATTGAAAACACACACAGTGGCATATAGTAAGAAATTCTTCTAAAGAGAGTTCTCTGTTTGTACTAAGTTGTTTCAAAGATCTCCCAAGTTAAATCATTATGGCATAACANATCTCTTATGGAAGCTGCATATTCATGTATGCCAACCCTTCAGCAAAAGAAAAGGCATCCCTGAACAAAGGAGTTGCTATTATGAATACTTCCATTCCTCCTATGATGAATCCATTTATATATTCATTGAGGAACCAGCAAGTGAAGCAAGCCTTCAAAGAGACCATCCAAAAGATCATCTTTTTCTCCAGTAAATGCAAGTGATTGTATCATTAGAATAATAAAGTACTCATTAATACTTTCTATTGCTCATAATCTGTCAAAAACTCTTTCAGTACAGTTGTATGATTCCGTTTCATTTANTGATGAATCCATTTATATATTCATTGAGGAACCAGCAAGTGAAGCAAGCCTTCAAAGAGACCATCCAAAAGATCATCTTTTTCTCCAGTAAATGCAAGTGATTGTATCATTAGAATAATAAAGTACTCATTAATACTTTCTATTGCTCATAATCTGTCAAAAACTCTTTCAGTACAGTTGTATGATTCCGTTTCATTTATTTCCATATTCAAATTTCCCCACACTCATCCCAATAAACTGGTTTCAGAATATTCTGTTAATTTTTTTTATTATAATATACTTGAATGAAGTAAAAAAACACGTAAATGTAACAATTCTGAGGAGAAACTTTATTTTTGAAGATGCACAGGCCATTTAGAGAGTGTGAGGGTTGATGTGGACTTCTGAAATTTTCATTTTACCTGGTAATAGAAATTACATTATTAGGAAATTTTATTCTATTTGGAATTTTCAGGAAATCAAGCAATGACAATCACAAGTGCTGGAAATACAATATAAATATCTATTCAAATATTTTTAAAGGATTAGAAATTCAAGTATATTAAACTATTTTTACTATTAATAATACTTTTATGATAATCAGGAGAAAGACAAGAAGAATGTTGAGATTAATTTTTGTCAGCAATTACTATATTACAGACCTATTCTAATTATTCTCTTTATATTGGTTCATTGAATCTTTCAGAAAACTTTATGTCATTGTTCAGTCACTCATTCACGTCTGGCCAGAGTTTTGGAGCTTGAACTTCAGCATCAGTCATTCCAATGAATATTCAGAGTTGATTTCCTCTAGGGTTGACTGGTTTGATCTTGCAGTCCAAGGACACTCCAGAGTCTTCTCCAGCAGCAGAGTTTAAAAGCATCAATTCTTGGGTGCTCAACCTACTTTATGGTCTAACTCTCACACTCATACATAACTACTGGAAAAAAATAGCTTTCAATATATGGATCTTTGTTTGCAAAGGGATGTCTCTGCTTTTTAATACGCTATCTAGGTTCATCATAGCTTTTCTTAAAAAACTTTCTGAGGTAACTGTAATTGTTTTTCTCATATATGATTATTATTTCACAGCCATGATGAAAAGATAAAAACTAGAATTAAATTTAATTGGCAATAGAGAAGGATAAGAAAGAAAAGGGATCCAGATTGGAAAATAAGAAGTAAAATTTTCACTGGAGACAGCATGATACTATACAAAGAAAACCCTAAAAATACTATCAGAAAATGACTAGAGTTAATCAGTGAGTTTAGTAAGGTTGCAGGATACAAAATCAATATACAGAAATCCCTTGAATTCCTATACACTAGCACCAAAATTCCAAAAGACAAATTAAGGAATCAACCACATTCACCAAGGCAACAACAACAACAACAAAATCTAAGAATAAATGCACAAAAGAGCTGTGTAGAGGAAACAATAAGACACTGATGAAAGAAATCAAAGATGACACATATATGGAGAGATATACCAATTCTTGGATTGGAAGAATTAGTGTCAAAATCACAGTTTTTAAAAAAACACATGTACTCTAACTTTCATTGCAGCAAAATTCACAATATCCAGGACATGGAAGCAACCTTGATGTCCCTTGACAGATGAATGGTTATAGAAGTTGTGTTAAGTAATGCAAAGAGAAGGTTGTCATAGGGTCACAAAGACTTGGCCCCTACAGAGCACACATGCACAATCATACATTGGGTTGTAAACTGGTTCATAAACCAAGCATCCACATAAAGGAACAAGTTCAAGTCAGTTGTAGTGAGGTACACGAATCTAGAGCCTGTTATACAGAGTGAAGTAAGTTAGAAAGAGAACAACAAATGTTGTGTATTAATGCATACATATCAGTTCAGTTCAAACACTCAGTCATGTCTAACACTTTAGGACCCCATGAACTGCACCCTGCCAGGCCTCCCTGCCCATCAACAACTCAGTGAACGTTGAGTTGGTGATGCCATCCAACCATCACATTCTCAGTCATCTGCCTCTCCTTCTGCCTTCAATCTTTCACAGCATGAGGGTCTTTTCATATGGGTCTTTTCCCAGCATGAGTGTTCTTCGTATCAGATGGCTGAAGTATTGGAGTTTCAGCATCAGCATCAGTTCTTCCAATGAATATTCAAGATTAATTTCCTTTAGAATGGGCTGGTTGGATCTCCTTGTAGTCCAAGGGACTCTCAAGAGTCTTCTCCAACACCACAGTTCAAAGGCATCAATTTTTTGGCACTCATCTTTCTTTATACTCCAACTCTCACATCCATACATAACTACTGGAAAAACCATAGCTTTGACTAAATGGACCTTTGTTGGCAAGTAATGTCTCTGCTTTTTAATACGCTGTGTATTTTGGTTGTTTCCCCATCTATTTCCCATGAAGTGATGGGACCGGAAGCCATGATCTTTGTTTTCTGGATGTTGAGATTTAAGCCAACTTTTTCACTCTCTTCTTTCACTTTCATCAAGAGGCTCTTCAGTTTCTCTTTGCTTTCTGCCATAAGGGTGGTGTCATCTGAGTATCTGAGGTTATTGATATATCTCCTGGCAATCTTTATTCCAGCTTGTGTTTTATCCAACCCAGAGTTTGTCATGATGTNAAGCCAACTTTTTCACTCTCTTCTTTCACTTTCATCAAGAGGCTCTTCAGTTTCTCTTTGCTTTCTGCCATAAGGGTGGTGTCATCTGAGTATCTGAGGTTATTGATATATCTCCTGGCAATCTTTATTCCAGCTTGTGTTTTATCCAACCCAGAGTTTCTCATGATGTACTCTGCATATAAGTTAAATAAGCAGAGTGACAATATACATCTTTGATGTATTCCTATTTGGAACCAGTCTGCTATTCCATGTCTGGTTCTAACTGTTGCTTCCTGACCTGCATACAAATTTCTCAAGAGGCAGGTCAGATGGTCTTGTATTCCCACTTCTTTAAGAATTTTCCAGTGTGTTGTAATCTACACAGTCAAAAGCTTTGACGTCGTCAATAAAGCAGAAATAGATGTTTTTCTGGAACTCTCTTGCTTTTTCAATAATCCAGCAGATGTTGGCAATTTGATCTCTTGTTCCTCTGCCTTCTCTAAATCCACCTTGAACATCTGGAAGTTCATGGTTCATATACTGTTGAAGCTTGGCTAGGAGGATTTTGAGCATTACTTTGCTAGCATGTGAGATGAGTACAATTGTGCGGTAGTTCGAGCATTCTTTGGCATTGCCTTTCTTCGGGATTAGAATGAAAATTGATCATTTCCAGTCCTGTGGCCACTGCTGAGTTTTCCAAATTTGCTGGCATATTGAGTGGAGTGCTTTCACAGCATTATCTTTCAGTATTTGAAAGAGCTCAGCTGGAATCCCGTCACCTCCACTAGCTTTGTTCATAGTGATGCTTCCTGAGGCCCTCTTGACTTTCCTTGCCAGGATGTCTGGCTCTAGGTGAGTGATCACACTATCGTGATTATCTGGATTGAGAAGCTCTTTTTTCTGCAGTTATTCTGTGTATTCTTCCCACCTCTTCTTAATATCTTCTGCTTCTGTTAGGTCTATAACATTTCTGTCCTTTATCAAGCCCATCTTTGCATGAAATGTTCCTTTGGTATCTCTAATTTCTTGAAGATATCTCTAGTCTTTCCCATTCTAGTGTTTTCCTCTACTTCTTTGAATTGATCACTGAAGAAGGCTTTCTTTTTGCTCTTTACTATTCTTTAGAACTCTTCATTAAAATGGATATATCTCTCCTTTTTTCCTTTGCATTTTGCTTCTCTACTTTTCTCAGCTAGTTGTAAGGCATCCTCAGACAACCATTTTGCCTTTTTGCATTTCTTTTTCTTGTAGATGGTCTTGATCACTGCCTCTTGTAGAATGTCATGAGCCTCTGTCCATTCTTCTTCAGTCATTCTATCAGGTCTAATCTTTTGAATCTATTTGTCACTTCCACTGTATAATTGCAAGGGATTTATTTTGGTCATATTTGAATGGTCTAGTGATTTTTCCTAATTTCTTCAATTTAAGTTTGAATTTGGCAATAAGGAGTTCATGATCTGAACTACAGTCAGCTCTTGGCTTTGTTTTGCTGACTGTATAGAACTTCTCCATTTTTGGCTGCATAGAATATAATCAGTCTGATTTCAGTATTGACCATCTGCTTATGTCTATGTGTAGAGTCTTCTCTTGTGTTTTTGGAATAAGGTGTTTGCTATGACCAGTATATTTTCTTTGCAAAACTCTATTGGCCTTTGCCCTGCACCATTCTGTGCTCTAAGGCCAAATTTTCCTATTATTCCAGATATTTCGTGACTTCGTACTTTTCCATTCCAGTCCCCTATGATGAAAAGGATATCTTCTTTGGATGTTAGTTCTAGAAGTTAAAGAACTGTTCAACTTCAGCTTTTTCAACATTACTGGTTGGGGCCTAGACATGAATTACTCTGATATTGAATGGCTTGCCTTGGTAATGAACAGAGATCATTCTGTCATTTTTGAGATTGCATCCAAGTACTGTATTTTGGACTCTTTTTGTTGACTATGATGGCTACTTCATTTCTTTTAAGGGATTCTTGTCCACAGTAGTAGATATGGTCATCTGAGTTAAATTCACTCATTCCCATTCTTTTTAGTTTGCTGATGCTAAAATGTCGATGTTCAATATGGAATCTAGAAAAATGGTACTTTGAACCTATTTCCAGGGCAGCAGTAGAGACACAGACATTGAGAACAGACTTGTGAGCACAGTNAGATTGCATCCAAGTACTGTATTTTGGACTCTTTTTGTTGACTATGATGGCTACTTCATTTCTTTTAAGGAATTCTTGTCCACAGTAGTAGATATGGTCATCTGAGTTAAATTCACCCATTCCCATTCTTTTTAGTTTGCTGATGCTAAAATGTCGATGTTCAATATGGAATCTAGAAAAACGGTACTTTGAACCTATTTCCAGGGCAGCAGTAGAGACACAGACATTGAGAACAGACTTGTGAGCACAATGGCAATGTGGATTGGGAAAAGGTGGGATGAATTGAGAGAATAGCATTGAAACTTATACATTACATATGTAAAACAGGTAGCAATGAGAGGCTGCTGTATAACACAGAGAACTTAACCCAGGGCTCTGTGACAGTGTAAAGGGATGGGCTGGTGTAGGAGGCAGGAGTGAAGTCAAGAAGGAGGAGACATATGGATACTTCTGACTGAGTCATGTTAATGCATGGCAGAAACCAAGACAACGTTGTTAAACAATTATCCTCCAATTAAAAAAAACTGAAAAAATAGTGCTTAAAATGATTTAATATTTCCTAAATTTCTAGAAAGAATGTTTCCTGGTGAAATCAAAACACAAGTCTCTCTCATGTGCTGCTGCTCTGTCTATTTCTGTCTGCCCTTAATTTTCTAAGAAATATTGTGAAGACAAGGACTCAAAAACCATTTCAAAAAGGGAAATTAAGTCAGTCCAAGGCTACAGAGTGGAATGATAAGACCAAAGGAAGGGAAATACATGAGAGAATGATGGGAATTAGAATGGGAATAATGTATATACTATCTTTGGTAAGATGCTGGCAATAAAAGTATGAGCAGTGAAAAACACTTCTAGGAAAATTATGTGAAAATTAATAGATTTTTAAAGCCCTGATTTTTATTTGATTGCTCTTTGTTATGCTTCTAATTTATAAAGCAGGACTTTTATTTTTTTCATTTCCTTGAGAAAAGTAGAATCTTCCTGGCCATGTCCATGAAGGCTTGCTTGACTTGTAGATTCCTTAGGGTATAAATAAAGGGGTTCAGCATGGGGGCTACTGAGGTGTTTAGCACAGCCACCCCCTTGCTCAAAGAGACCCTGTCCTTTGCTGATGGATTCATATACATGAAAATGCAGCTGCCATAAGAGATGGAGATGACAATCATGTGGGAAGAACATGTGGAAAAGGCCTTTGTCCTCTGAGTGGTAGAAGGGATCCTCAAAATTGTTCTGATAATATATGTATAGGACAGAATTATTAATGTCAAAGTGAACATTAGGGTAAACACAGCAGAGGAAAAGCCCATCATCTCTAGTAATTTAGTGTTTGAACATGAAAGGTGTAATAAGGGGAAATAATCACAAGTAAAATGATCGATAGCATTGGACTTACAGTAATCAAGCTGTATGAACAGCATGAGTGATGGGAATATAATTAAGAATGAAGCCAGCCAAGAAGCCAAGACAAGGAAGGTGCAGACTCTATGATTCATGATGGTCATGTAATGCAGTGGTTTGCATATGGCAATGTAGCGATCATAGGACATGGCAGCCAGAAGGTAAAACTCAGTGACTCCCAAGAGAATGAAAAAAAATAACTGAGCCATACAATCATTAAAAGAGATGGTTTTATCTCCTGTAATGATGGTGATCAGGAACTTTGGTATAGTGACAGTTGTGAATGACACCTCTAATATAGAGAAACTCCTGAGGAAGAAATACATGGGGGTCTGGAGGTGGGCATCCAGCAGGGTCAGTGTGATAATGGTCAAGTTCCCAGTGATGCTTAGCATGTAGGTGATGAGAAGAAAGATAAAGATCACAACCTGAACTTGTGGGTCATCTGACAGTCCCAGGAGGATAAACTCTCTTATTTCTGTGTAGTTTCTCATTATCTTCTTCTTTTCAATAACCTTCAGAGTAAAACACAAAGAAGCTCAAAGAAAAGGGAAGTATCCATGGATAGAACTGGAATTTATTTCTGGAAGGGCTATGCCATATTAATTTAACTTGGGAGAACTTATTTTTAAGACTTTCTTTTTTTTTTTTTTACCATATACTAGTGTGTGTATTTATCATACAATATTTCTTTTGAAATCCCTATTTTATTTATTGGTATGAGGTTAAAAATATATATTTTTCATTTTATCCAAATCACATACTCTAAGTAAGAGGAGTAGGGATTTTAACCTAGGCTTTTCTAAGTGTTTGAAATACTGGAATAGAAATGCTACTTGTTGACTCTATTAAATGCTTCCTTAAATGATTTCTTTCCCATTGGGAAGCTCCTCATCTTTTCTTCAAACTCAGTAAAATTGTGTTATTTCCTAATCTTTTATCTAATTTCTTGTATTAGTATTTGCTAGTTAATATAGAAAATCCAAAAAATGTCAGGAAAAAGATCGCTCGAATGGGACTGTCTCCCAAATGAACGTCACTGGAGTTAAATCTTCAACAATATGAAAGATTTCTAAGTTCTCACTCTGACTCACATTCACCTTCCTCACTTCCAACTCCTTATCTGAATCACATCTAATAGACTCCTTGTTGTGACCTCCTCAACTACTGGAGCAGGGGTTTCTGAACTCTGTAATCTAATGTCTGATGATCTGATATGATGAGGATGCAATAATAATAGATATACAGTGCAAAATACACATAATGAGCTTGAGCCATCCTGTAACTACCCCCCACCCAGGTCCATGGAAAAATTGTCATCTACTAAATTGATACCTGGTCACAAAAAGTTAGGGAACTTCTGTAGAGTCCAGAGTACAGAGGAGGCAGAGTGGATTTTTCATAGACTGGATCTGTGTCATTGGCTAAGGAGACCAAATTGTATGAATATCTAATACCAAACATAAAGCAATATCTTTCAGAGAACGCTTTTTCTTCAAAATCTCTCCCATCTAAATGTTATTATTATTCTGTATATGTGTGTGTGTGTATTCTGCTTTCTATTCTATGTTGTATTTTTATATTTTCCTTTTTTAATATAAACTTATTTATTTTAATTGGAGGTTAATTACTTTACAATATTGTATTGGTTTTTCCATACATCAACATGAATCCACCACAGGTATACACGTGTTCCCCATCCTGAACCCCCCTCCCTCCTCCCTCCCTGTACCATCCCTCTGGGTCGTCTCAGTGCACCATCCCCAAGCATCCAGTATCATGCATCAAACCTGGACTGGAGACTCATTTCATATATGATATTATACATGTTTCAATGCGATTCTCCCAAATCATCCCACCCTCTCCCTCTCCCACAGAGTCCAAAAGACTGTTCTATACATCTGTGTCTCTTTTGCTGTGTCGCATACAGGGTTATTGTTACCATCTTTCTAAACACCGAGGAAACCAGAATTGAAAGAGACACATGTACCCCAGTGTTCACTGCAGCACTGTTTATAATAGCCAGGACATGGAAGCAACCTAGATGTCCATCAGCAGATAAATGGATAGGAAAGCTGTGGTACATATACACAATGGAGTATTACTCGACCACTGAAAAGAATACATTTGAATCAATTTTAATGAGGTGGATGAAAGTGGAGCCTATTATACAGAGTGAAGTAAGCCAGAAAGAAAAATACCAATACGGTATACTAACGTATATTTTTCCTTTTTTATACATTCATGTTCACTTAGTTAAAGCTCTATTCTATCAGTATATTGGTATAATTCATTAAATAGCAATGAAAGCCTTCTATTTTGTCTTCTTGTTTAGCAATAATAATAATAACAATCCATTTAATTAAAAAAAAAACTAAGTATTCCCTCAATAAATTGATCCAGTTCTTTTCAATATCACTCATGCTGTGAATTCAAATTGAATGATAAAGTTCATTCCAGTATCAGGAGAGATCTTTCTCTAATAGAATATTTAATTTCAGGTATAGGTTTATTGATTTGTTGTATGTGCATGCTTAGTCTCTCAGTTGTCCAGCTCTTTGCAAACCTATGGACTATATCCCATAGGTCAGGCTCTTATATTCATAGAATTCTCCAGGCAAGAATACTGGGGTTGGTAGCCATTCCCTTCTCCAGGGGATTTTTTGACTAAGGGATCAAACTAGGGTCTCCTGCATTGCTGGCAGATTCTTTATCATTTAAGCCACCAGGAAAGCGCTTTTTAGTATGTATGGCATCATTACTCAGTTTTGTCTCTCAGTCTTGTCTGACTCTTTGCAACCCCATGGGGTGCAGCACTCCAGGCTTTCCTGCCCATTACCAACTCCCAGAGTCCATCCAAANTCCTGCATTGCTGGCAGATTCTTTATCATTTAAGCCACCAGGAAAGCGCTTTTTAGTATGTATGGCATCATTACTCAGTTTTGTCTCTCAGTCTTGTCTGACTCTTTGCAACCCCATGGGGTGCAGCACTCCAGGCTTTCCTGCCCATTACCAACTCCCAGAGTCCATCCAAACCTATGTCCATCGAGTCGGTAATGCCATTCAACCATATCATCCTTTGTTGTCCCCTTCTCCTCCTGCCTTCAATCTTTCCCAGCATCAGGGTCTTTTCCAACTTGCCAGTTCTCTGCATCAGGTGTCCAAAGGAGCTTCAGTTTCAGTATCAGTATTTCCATTTAATATTCAGGACTGATATCTTCTGCAATTGATTGGTTTGATCTCCTTGCAGTCCAAGGGACTCTCAACAGTCTTTTCCAACACTACAGTTCAAAAGCATTAATTCTTCAGTGCTCAGCTTTCTTTATGGTTCAACTCTTATATCCACACATGACTACTGGAAAGACCATAACTTTGACTAGATTGACCTTTGTCAGCTAAGCAATGTCTCTGTTTTTTTAATACACTGTCTAGATTGCATCATAATATTGTGAAAGTTCTCAGTGTTAATCTCTCTTATAAGCCTGAGCCCTTTTTTTATCACTTTCCTGTATGGGAAAAATATAGCTACTGTCGATTTAGGGAAAATTCCAACTGAGATGAATGGTGGCCAATTCTACTGAGAAATCATGTGGTGTTTAGGAAAAAATGAACATATCCTTTTGTTAACCCTCAAGGATGAGAGGAAAACAATGTTAAGAGCCCTTACAAAAACAACAGGCTTTACATTTTCTGTAGACAAATTCATGGCAACTTTCTAAGGCAAATGTAAAAGTCCTTGTTCTCAATTAACAAAAATTGTCTGTAATTAACAGCTGTGTATGATTCAGATCTGTAAACCATTACTGGAATGCGAAGTGTCAGCCATTCCTGGGATGTTTTTAGTAAAGAAATGAAGAATATATCCAAGTCTATAAGACATAATTTCAGACTTTCCTTCCTTAGGACTTTTCTACATTTTTCCTGCTATTCCCTTGGAATCTAGGATAACAAGCTTTATATTCCTTTCTTTCCCTTTCTTTTTAAATTGTAATGTCTTAGATATCTCATTGTTGAACCAGGCTTGTGGTTCATTTAAAGTGAAAATTACTTCATTCTGCATGAAAAATAGCAGGAAATATGTGTATGAAATAGAAGGAAAAATTTAGAAAAGTCCTAAGGAAGGAAAGTCTGAAATTATGTTTTATCGATACAGAGTGAAGTAAGCCAGAAAGAAAAACACCAATACAGTATACTAACGCATATATATATGGAATTTAGAAAGATGGTAAAGATAACCCTGTATGCAAGACAGCAAAAGAGACACAGATGTATAGAACAATCTTTTGGACACTGTGGGAGAGGGAGAGGGTAGGATGATTTGGGAAAATGGCATTGAAACATGTATAATATCATATATGAAATGAATCGCCAGTTCAGGTTGGTGCATGATACTGGATGTTTGGGGATGGTGCACTGGGATGACCCAGAGGGATGGAATGGGGAGGGAGGAGGGAGGGGGGTCAGGATGGGGAATACGTGTATACCTGTGGTGGATTCATGTTGATGTATGAAAAAACCAATACAATATTGTAAAGTAATTAACCTCCAATTAAAATAAATGAATTTATATTAAAAAAGTAAAATATAAAAATACAACATAGAATAGAAAGCAGAATACACACACACACATATACAGAATAATAATAACATTTATAAATAAATAAATAAAATAAAGTGAAAATTAACCTATTCAAAATAAACTATTGCTTGCTGGAGGAAGGGGGGATGATTGAGATTGGCCCATATACACTATTGATCATTGCTCACTATTGCTCATCTCAGTTGCATCCAACTCTTTATGGTCCTTTGGCCTGTAGCCTGCCAGGCTCCTCTGTCCATGAAATTTTTTCAGGCAAGAAATACAGGAGTGGGTTGCCATTTCTTCCTCCAGGCAATCTTCCTGACCCAGGGATTGAATCTGTATCTCCGGTGTCTCCTGCATTGCAGGCAGATTCTTTACCCACTGAGCCATTGAGAAAACCACATGCTATTGTTACATAGAGTTCTTTGTGCTATATAGTCTGCTTCATTAGTTATCTACTTTATGCATGATTGATACTACTTATAACATAATATTGTAAAACAACTATGCTCCAATAAAAAAGAAAAAATAAAAAAGGCAAAAGCTTGACATTGCTTTGAGCAAGATAATGGAAATGATTTTCAGGACAACTCTGCCATTCCTTAGTAAATTGTAAGGATGACTTCTTTGCAAAAAGAGCACTAGCATTCCCCCAATTCTCCAATTTAAAAGAAGGAACAGTATTGATGCATCTATTAAAAACAGGTTATTTTCCTTATTTTATGCAAATTGTGAGAAGTGGGTGGGACACACCCTAAATTCCACAATATAATTGGAAACATAAATTAGCTTCCAGCATTCTCTATGTGTACTGTATTTTCTCTTCTTAACATTAAGATTTCTAAAAATCATATCATAAGTAATGCTGTGAATATGTATATCCTCAAGGCAACTTACAACTTCAAATTTACTGTGTAGTTTTCCAGTTTTCTCTCTTGTCCTCTCACTTGTTAATCATTTTTTTGGTGTTAGGTTTATAAACTAGGCTATTTTGTCATAGAAGAGAACAGACCCTGATGGCTCAGATGGTAAGAAATCTGCCTGCAATACGGGAGACCTGGGATCAGTCCTTGGGTCTAGAAGATCCCCTGGAGAAGGAAATGGCAATCCACTCCAATTTTCTTGCTTGGAGAATTCCATGGACAGAGGATCCTGGTGGGCTACAGTCGCATGGGGTCGCAAAGAGTCGGACAGGGCTAAGGGACTTTCACCTCATGTTGGAAAATGGTTTACTTTTATAACAGGTCTAATTTTTTTGGAATGATTAATTCCTCTCCTGACTGTGTTTATCATGACATCAAATACTGTGGAAGACCTTCATCACAATTGCAGGAAGAAAAAAACACACAAAACAAAAAAGAAACTGAGAAAAATAAGATTATTTTCAGATTATTACTCAGAGCTGTTTTTATTTCTCTCCTGATTGTCTCAGTTTGAAAACTATATATATATACTTGAAGATAAGTTTTAGCTTAAAAAGCAATATAAATAATTATAATAAAATGGCATCAGAAATTATCCTTACCCTTATCTGTCAGAGGGCAGACCAAATGATAACCACAATCACAGAAAATTAATCAAAGCGATCACATGGACCACAGCTTTGTGTAACTCAAAGAAATTATGAACCATGCTGAGCAGGGTCACCCAAGATGGATGGGTCACGGTGGAGAATTCTGACAAAATGTCGTCCACTGGAGATGGGAATGGCAAACCACTTCAGTACTCTTCCCTTGAGAACCTCATGAACAGTATAGAAAGGTAAAAAGATAGGCCACTGAAAGGAACTCACCAGGTCGGTAGGTGCCCAATATGCTACTGGAGATCAGTGGAGAAATAACTCCGGAAAGAATGATGAAAGGAGCCAAAGCGAAAACAATGCCCAGCTGTGGATGTGACTGGTGATGGAAATAAAGTCTGATGCTGTAAAGAACAATATTTCTTAGGAACCTGGAATATTAGGTCCTTAAATCAAGGTAAATTAGAAGTAGTAAAACAGGAGATGGCAAGAATGAATATCATTTTAGGAATCAGTGAACTAAAATGTACTGGAATGGGCAAATTTAATTTAGATGATCATTGTATCTACTATTGTGGGAAAGAATCCCTTAGAAAAAATGAAGTAGCCCTTATAGTCAACAAAGGAATCCAAAATGGAGTACTTGGGTGAAATCTCAAAAATGACAGAATGTTCTCTGTTATTTTCCAAAGTAGTTATTCAATATCACAGTAATCCAAACCTATGCCCCAATTACTAAAGAAGAAGCTGAAGTTGAACATTTCTGTGAAGACCTACAAGCCCTTCTAAAACTAATACTCAAAAAAGATGTCCTTTTCATCATAGGGGATTGGAATGGAAAAGTAGGAAGTCAAGAGATACCTGAACTAACAGGCGAGTCTAGACTTGGAGTACAAAATAAGCAGGAAAAGTATAACAGAGTTTTGCCAAAAGAACAGAAAGGTCATAGCAAACACCTTCTTTCAATAAGACAAGAGAAGATTCTACACATGGACATCACCAGATGGTAATACCGAAATCAGACTGATTATATTCTTTGCAGCCAAAGTTGGAGAAGCACTACACAGTCANACAAAATAAGCAGGAAAAGTATAAAAGAGTTTTGCCAAAAGAACAGAAAGGTCATAGCAAACACCTTCTTTCAATAAGACAAGAGAAGATTCTACACATGGACATCACCAGATGGTAATACCGAAATCAGACTGATTATATTCTTTGCAGCCAAAGTTGGAGAAGCACTACACAGTCAGCAAAAGCAAGAACAGGAGCTGACTGTGGCTCAGATCATGAACTCCTTATTGCCAAATTCCGACTTAAACTGAAGAAAGTGGGGGATATCACTAGACCATTGTTATGATCTAAATCAACTTCTTTACAATTATACAGTGGAAGTGATGTATAGATTCAAGGGATTAGATCTGATAGACAGAATGATTGAAGATCTATGGATGAAGGTTCATGGCATTCTATAGGAGGCAGTGCTCAAGACCATCTCCAAGAACAAGAAATGCAAAAGGCAAAATGGTTGTCTGAGGAGGCATACAAATAGCTGAGAAAAGAAGAGAAGCAAAGGGCAAATGAGATAAGGAAAGATATACCCATTTGAATGCAGAGTTTCTAAGAATAGCAGGGAGCAATAAGAAAGCCTTCCTCAGTGATAAATCCAGTAAATTGAGGAAAACACTAGAATGGGAAAGACTAGCAATCTCTTCAAGAAAATTAGAGATACCAAAGGAAAATTTCATGCAAAGATGGGCACAATAAAGGACAGAAATGTTATGGACCTAACAGAAGCAGAAGATATTAAGAAGAGCTGGCAAGAATATGCAAAAGAACTATACAAAAAAGATCTTAATGACCCAGATAACCACGGTGGTGTGATCACTCACCTAGAGCCAGATATCTTAGAGTCTGAAGTCAGGTTAGCCTTAGGAAGTATCATTACGAACAAAGCTAGTGGAGGTGATGGAATTCCAGTTGAACTCTTTCAAATTCTAAAATATGACACTGTGAAAGTGCTGTACTCAATATGTCTGCAAATTTGGAAAACTCAGCAGTGGCCACAGGACTGGAAATGGTCNGTGATCACTCACCTAGAGCCAGATATCTTAGAGTCTGAAGTCAGGTTAGCCTTAGGAAGTATCATTACGAACAAAGCTAGTGGAGGTGATGGAATTCCAGTTGAACTCTTTCAAATTCTAAAATATGACACTGTGAAAGTGCTGTACTCAATATGTCTGCAAATTTGGAAAACTCAGCAGTGGCCACAGGACTGGAAATGGTCAATTTTCATTAAATCCCCAAAAAAGGGAGGGGCATTTCATTAAATGATCCAAATGCTCAAACTACCACACAATTGCACTCATCTCACATGCTAGCAAAGTAAAGCACAAATGCTCCAAGCTAGGCTTCAACAGTACATGAACCATGAACTTCCAGTTGTTCAAGGTGGACTTAGAGAAGGCAGAGGAACCAGAGATCAAATTGCCAATATCCACTGGATCATGGAAAAATCAAGAGAGTCCCAGAAAAACATCTTCTTCTGCTTTATTGACTATGCCAAAGCTTTTGACTGTGTAGATCACAACAAACTGTGGCAAATTCTGAGAGAGATGGGAATACCAGACCACCTTACCTGCCCCCTGAGAAATGTATGCAGTTCAAGTAGCAACAGTTAGAACCAGACATGGAACAATAGACTGGTTACAAATAAGAAAAGAAGCACATCAAGGCTGTACACTGTCACTGCTTATTTAACTTATATGTAGATTGCATTATCCAAAATGCTGGGCTAGATGAAACACAAATTGGAATCAAGATTGCCAGAAGAAATATCAATAACTTCAGATATGCAGATGACACCACCCTTATGGCAGAAAGCAAAGGAGAACTAACAAGCTTCTTGATGCAAGTGAAAGAGGAGAGTGAAATAGCTGGCTTAAAACTCAACACTCAAATGAGCAAAGATCATGGCATCAGGTCCCATCACTTCATGGCAAATAGATGGGGAAACAATGGAAACAGTGACAGACTTTATTTGGAGGGGCTCAGAAATCACTGCAGATGGTGACTGCAACCATAAAATTAAAAGATGCTTACTCCTTGGAAGAAAAGCTATGACCAAACTAGATGACATATTAAAAAGTAGAGGCATTATTTTCCCAACAAATGTCTGTGTAGTCAAAGCTATGGTTTTTCCTAGTCATGTACAGATGTGAGAGTTGGACTGTAAAGAAAGCTGAGCACTGAAGAACTGATCCTTTTGAACCGTGATGTGGGGAAGACTGTTGAGTGTTTTGGACTGCAAGGAGATCCAACCAGTCCATTCTAAATGAAATCAGTCCTGAATATTCATTGGAAGGACTGATACTGTAGCTGAAGCACCAGTACTCTGGCCACCTCATATGAATAACTGATTCATTGGGAAAGACCTTGATGCTTTGAAAGACTGAAGATAGGAGGAGACTGGGAAAACAGAGGATGAAATTGTTGGATGGCATCACCAACTCAATGGACTTGAGTTTGAGCAAGCTCTGTAAGTTGATGATGGACAGGAAGCTTAGCATGCTGTAGTCCATGGGGTCCCAAAGAATTGGACATGATTGAGCAACTGAACTAATCAGGAGTTNAAGACTGAAGATAGGAGGAGACTGGGAAAACAGAGGATGAAATTGTTGGATGGCATCACCAACTCAATGGACTTGAGTTTGAGCAAGCTCTGTAAGTTGATGATGGACAGGAAGCTTAGCATGCTGTAGTCCATGGGGTCCCAAAGAATTGGACATGATTGAGCAACTGAACTAATCAGGAGTTAATTTATAATGTGTGAGATTATTGGGGCTTTGCATTCCAAGAGAAATTTGATAAAAAATATAACCCTCTCTGAATTTTTGGTTTGGATTCTGTGCTTACCCCTTTCCCCCACTGTGAAAATGAAGACAATGCTTCAGTGAGTTATTGTGAGGGCTTATTTAATTTACAAGTAAAAATAAGTTATATAAAATTATTAAAGCTTTTACTCACATAAATATTGTTCTCTTCACTATTCCTAAAAATAAAATCAGTTATCACATTTGGGAAAGATGGTGTCACTATAAAACAATAGTAACTATTTATGAAGAACCTCATTTAAGGGACAATGCTTAGTTGATGTACTTATCTCATTTACTCATTATAATAACACTATGTTAAGTCTGGAGAAACTGACACTAAGAGGTTAAATAATATGAACAAAATCATACAGCTAGTTAGTGGTCAAATTAGAATTCTAAACTCTTTTTGTCTGAAACAGAAGCTTGTGTTACTTTGCAAACCTTTATTCAGTAAGGAAGACCAAACTTAGAGAATATTTTTCTGAAAACTAATGAAAAACTATATTTCTATGAAAACCAGGAAATGTAAACATATTCGTTTTTCATAAACCTTGATATACATCAGAAAGAAATGGCAACTCCAATTATTCATCTGAATCTGATAAAAAGCAGAGCTAAGAACTAATAAATCAGTGTTTAGAAAAGATTCATTGCCTTTTACTTTGCAATCTTACCTCTCCTTGTCATACAATGCATCACATCAGCCAGTTGAAATTACAAATAATATATTGGAAACTGCTTCAGTTTTCGTTTAAGCACCCCAGCACTTCCAGAGAGTTATTCTTTCTCAATAATTTGAAATTATTTTATTTCTATAGTTACTATAGAAAATATTTGGATACATTTTCCATTTAACCATGAGAGCAAAAGTAGTGAAGGGAAGCAGATATGGAGTTAATGTGGTCCTTTATGGACATGATTTCTATGTGGAATTAACCTGCACGAGACAAGTATTGCTTTATCCACCACATATACCCAAGGCTCATTGGAAATACTCCAGTGAATCAAATGTACCAACCAGGATGAAGAGGAAAATACACTGAGGATTAGAAACATGTTATCAACATTTGTACCACTACTGAAACAGAAACCTTGCCAGACAATGTCCATAGGGATAGAAAGACATGAGAAATAAGCCAGAGGCATATGCAATATTTTGCATAGTATCTATGTGAAGATGTCTAAATGTGCAAAAGTTATGGAAGTGGTTTCCTGAATTTCCTAAATCAGTATTTCTCCAAAAAACATTTTTTTACCTAGCTGGCTGAAATGCTAAGATGAATGAATCTTATGTGTTCAGTTCAGTTCAGTTCAGTTCAGTTGCTCAGTCGTGTCCGACTCCACATCTTATGTGTAAACATTACAATTTCTTCTTATATAATAAAATGCCTCCATAAAGTAGCTCCCAAATCTATTAAATATAAAATGAATTATTCAAAAACATGATATTGAGAACAATAAAAGAATGAGATAAAGGACGGTGCTAAGTGAATTCCAATAAAGACACATGAGAAACTTTGAAAAAACGTTCATTAAAATTGTCAGTCTTTTCCAAGAATCTTCTTAGATTACTTTTTGATAGAAATAATGGGATAGGTTGTTGAGAAGGATCTATTATCCAAGTTTCTCTTTTTATCCAATTGTTAAACTGGGTCCCAGGAATTAAAGAAAGAATAAAATCTAGGAATTTTACAAGATTTTATAATTCAGATTCCTTTTAATCTAATATTAGAAGTGAAAAAAATAATCTATTGAGTGAATCACTGTTATTCATTCCACAAATATCTTTTGCAGATCTGCTATCTTTAGATACTATACAAAAACAGGGATACAATGGAATCAAAGTAGAAATGTTTCCCACCTTCACTCAATTTACGAAGGAATCTCCAAACACAAATCTGAGGAGACACATTCTTAGAAAAGATCTGAGAGGCTCCCAGAAACTCTAGATGGACTGAATGATTATGGTTTCCCCTAAACAAATTCATCCTCAGGGAAAGGTGACTGTTTTGTCAAATGTGTAGATAACAACCAGTTTATAAGGGACATGAAGAAAGAGAAAATAACCCAATCAAATAAACAAAATAAATTTCAAAAAGTAGACCCTAAAAATTGGAGGTTTGTGGACACTTCACCAAGAATGAAAAACAATTGTCATAAATATGATCACAAAGTTCAAGAAAGTGACAGTGATTTAGTTTTATTGCATTTACTCTGAATTATTTGAATATAAATATTTTTCAAAGATGATAGAATAATATGATAAATATTTACCTGAGAATGGCATTGAAACATGTATAATATCATTTATGAAACAAATCGCCAGTCCAGGTTCAATGCATGATATTGGATGCTTGGTGTTGGTGCACTGGGATGACCCAGAGGGATGGTATTGGGAGGGATCAGGGAGGAGGGTTCAGGATGGGGAACACGTGTATACCTGTGGTGGGTTCATGCTGATGTATGGCAAAACCAATACAATATTGTAAAGTTAAAAAAAAAAGAAAGAAAGAAAATAGGTACTGAACTTTACAAAATAAAAAGCTCTACATTTAAAGTACATTTTATCTCTTTGGACTTTTATCTCTTTAGTGCCTTATCATTGTTAATATATAAATTCTTAAACCACAGGAAATTGTCAATGTTCAGCCTGAAAATACACTGGAAATTACACATTCATTTTGAAACTCTACATTTGAAGTACGATGCAGCATTACAGAATCCTTTCAGGGACTGATTAACAAATTAAAACTATCTATTCACATTGTGCTATGTCTTAAAGAAATACGTTTCATTTCCAGAAAATTCTGCATGAGAAATAACATTTTCCATAATTTTAAATGCCAATAACAAAGCACTGGAGAAACTTGGGCATTGATGTGAAAGAAATATTGGGAAATTATTATGTTAACTATTGTGTGGCCTGTTAAGAGACTATAATCAGCAAGCATAGCTATACAAGTATTTAGGAATTTCAGGATTTAATTTCTATTTAAAGTGGCCTTCATTTTTTAACAAAATTTCGCTTATTGACAGGAAACATTGCTTTATAGGCATATCTTTGAAGGCTTCTTTAACTGGCTGGTCTTTCAAGAGTGTAGATGTAGCGGTTCAACAAGGGGGCCACAGAGGTACTAAGAATAGCTACTCCTTTTATTAATTACACCATTTCTTTGGCCAAGGGATTAACATACATGAATATACAGCTTCCATAGGAGATGGAAATGACAATCACATGAGAGGAACAAGTAGAGAAGGCCTTTTTTCTCTGACTAGCAGATGAAATTCTCTAAAGTACTAATAATGTGCATATAGGACAAAATTACTAATGCCAAGGTGAATAGCAAACTAACAAAAGCAAAGTAAAAATCCCATTACTGCTGGAAATCATGTATCTGAACAAGACAATAGTAAAAGGGGAAAACAGTCACACAAAAAGTGATCAAAAAGGGATTACAGTAATCCATCTGGAGGAAAAGCATAAGGCATTGGAAGATAGTCAGAAACCTGCCCAGCCAAGCACAGAGCACAAGCAGGCTGCAGAATTTCCTGCTCACAGTGGTTGTGTAATGCATCGGTTTGCAGATTCCAACATAGTGGTCATAAGACATGGTGGTTAGAATGTGAAATTCAGTCACTCCCATGAAAATAGAGAAAAATAGATAGGCTGCAGTCTTGTGCCTGGTGATGATTGCTCCCAGAAATCTGGGGATACACACAGTAGTAAAGGAGATTTCTAAGAAAGAGAAGTTTTGGAAGAACAAATACATTGGTATCTGGAGATGGGAGTCCACTCAGATTGGAGTGATAATAGGTTTCCAGTAACAATACATATGTGATAAATAAAAAGAGGAAAATCACAATCTGAAGGTCAGGATCATCAGAAAGGCCTACAAGGACAAACACTGTGATCACTGTGTGGTTCATCTCTCTCTTTTTTTCCTTTTTCCTTATAAATATATTTAGGTGGAAAGTGTATTAAAGGGAAAAAATGAAGTATTTAATTCATTGTGATCAATATCATTATCATGAATACAATTCTAAAACATTTTCTATATTCATGCCAATGCTATTTTCTTTTGATTATTTTCTTTCCATTGTACCTTAAAATGTTTGAGTCCTGCTTTATTTACTAGCACTCATTCTAAATCAATCAGGAGATGTTAGGAACTTTTCATACAATAAGTCGTATTATTCAGCGACTATAAATTAAACCAATTCTTTGCTTGTCCAATTTAATCAAATAATTGCATTTTTAAAGAAGTAATCATATAAATACATTTTCTGTGATGTATTTATTAGGGGATATCATAACTTGAAAGTGTTTCCCAGATGGCTCAGTGGTAAAGAATACACCAGCCAAGCAGGAGACATGGGTTCAATTTCTAAGTGGAGAAGATCCTCTGGAAAAAAAATGGCAAACCACTCCAGTATTCTTGCCTGGAAAATCATGGACAGAGGAACCTGGTGGGCAACAGTACATGGTTGCAAAGAGTGGGCATAACTGAAGTGACTTAGAACACAGTGCTTTGAATCATTTTAATTTGCATTTCACTGATGACATGCTGTGAACATTTTTCATATGCTTGTTTACCACCTGTGTATCTTCTTTGAGGAANGGGCAACAGTACATGGTTGCAAAGAGTGGGCATAACTGAAGTGACTTAGAACACAGTGCTTTGAATCATTTTAATTTGCATTTCACTGATGACATGCTGTGAACATTTTTCATATGCTTGTTTACCACCTGTGTATCTTCTTTGAGGAAGGATCTGCAAAGGTCTATTGTCCATTTGTTAACTGAGTTGTTTGTTTCCTTATTGCTTAATTTTAAGAATTATTTGCATATTTTGCATAGCAGTGCTTTGTCAGATGTTTCTTTTGCAAACACTTCTCTCATTTTGTGGCTTGCCTTATAATTCTTTAATTATTACCCTTACCAGGCAGGAGTTTTAAATTTTAATTATGTTCATTTATGTCATGGATCACACTTTTGTTGTTATTTCTTAAACATTGTTCTACACAAAGTCACATAGGTTTATTCTATGAGATCTGCTTACCTTGCATTTAATGTTTCTTTTCCTAGTTTCCTGAGGTAGCAACTTAGATTTTCAATTTTAGATCTTTCTTCATTTCTAATATGTTTATTCAATGCTATAAATTTCTCTTTCAACACTGTTTTTGCCATATCCCACAAATTTTGATAAGCTGTACTTT